>JAJOZX010000491.1:195000-777500 GCA_023014485.1 Bathynomus jamesi
CTTGATACAAAGCTTAATAAGCTCCAAAACAGTGTGTGCAGGTAATGGTAAATCATAATTATGTAATTCTCTGGCGAGAAAGTCAAGCATATCCAATCGGCACTTTTGTGACAATGAACAAACGTCGAAACTGATCAATCTATCGTTGGTATTAATGCGAACATTATTCAATTTTTCAGTGAGATCCATGGAATTTTTTACGTGTGAATCAGAGACAGTTCAAGAATGGGGGACAAAACATTAACAAGCCATTTGGAGAGTTTATAGGTAATAGAGCCCACCGAGCTAATAATAGGGCGCATAGGGTTACCCGTTTGTGGGTTTTAATAAGACCATAAAGATAAGGCAGAGCAGGTGAAGTGGACAAAAAAAGGGGAATTAAATCCTTATGATCTTTGAGAATGCGTTTCAAGCCACTATTGAATGATTTGATGACATCATCCTGTGGGTTCTTCCTAAGTCTCACGTATGTGGCGGGGTCCTGAAGCAGCTCATTCATCTTTCCAATGTAATCCACTTTGTCCATAATGACTAAGGTGTTAGCCTTGTCTGTTTCAACTCGATCCCGTTGCTCTGAATTCCTTCAGAATGGATTTAAACAAAAAGGGCAGGTTGTTAAATCTTTGGTAAAAAATTTGTTTTTGTCTTTTGTTTCTCTTACAGTTTTATTTTTCAATTTTTTGCTGTATGCGTGTATGTGTATGTATGTATGTGTATGTGAGTATGTGTGTGGTCATTGCAGTTAAATGTGTTTGTATGTATATGTGTGTATATGTATGTATGTATGTGTGTATATGTATGTATGTATGTATGTATGTATGCAGTTAAATGTATATATATATATATATATATATGTGTATGTACCTTACCTTACCTTACAACCTCACAAAGGTTCTGCGGGATGATTTCTCATTTCGCGAAGGTCAAGCTTGTATGTGTATATATATATATGTGTGTGTGTGTGTGTGTTTGTATATATGTGTGTATATGTATATATATTTGGTTATGCGGGTATACATGTGTACGTGTATTATTTGTAATTTTTTCAATTTATATTTATTTTATTTCTTTATTCTTTGCGACCTACCGTTTTTTCAGACAATAATTATAAAAAACAAATTTGGTAATTTTTTTCCCTTATGCATATATATATATATATATATATTCTGTATATATTGCGTTTATAGTTTGTATATATCCGTATATATGTTGTATATATATTTTATTGTTCTTTATATATCATCTAGGCATCATTTTGTTTTCCAATTTATATTTACTTGTACTTTTTTATTCGTTTGTGACTATAATATGCATATGTGGTAATTTTTCCCTTATAAATTGGTGTGCCTCTCTTAAAATTTATCTTTCAATTTATTATTATTATTTTTTATTATTTTTTTAATAATTAATTTTTTTTTTTTGGTTTATTTCTTTATTTTTTGTGACATATATATCAATTTGGCATCATCTATTAAATTGATTGTAAAACTTCCCTTTTGAGCTTGAATTGGTAGACTCCACTTACAATATTTATATTTATTTTTATTTCTTTATTCTTTTGTGACCTGTTCCATAAACAAGCCATTTGAATTTATATTGAAGGTCGGCCAAAGTGCTAAAAGTGTCTTTTTATATATATATATTATATATATGTATGTATATATATTTGTGGTTTTTTTATTTGCCTGTTTATTTCTTTATGATTATTTAGGCTGTGACATATATATCACTAAGGCACTATTTGTAATTAATTTTTTCTCAATTTATATTTATATTTATTTTTTTTTTTATTCTTTTGTGACCATATAAATGTGGCTCCTCCCACAATTTTTTCTATGCTTACTATATATATGTATATATGTATATATATGTATATATATATATATGTATATATATATGTATATATATATATGAATATGTATGTATGTATGTTTATTTTTGTAACCTATATATTGCCTTGATCTGTCCTTTCACTCCAGTGTTCCTGAGGATGTCATTAGACGAAAGCGCTTGAGCACCCCTTTGTGTTTCTTTTTTCCTTCGTGGTTTTATTCATCATATATATATATATATATATATATATATATATTATATATACTCGTAAAAGTCATTTTTTTTATATACTGTGTATATATATATATGGCCACAAACATATTAAGACAATTCTCACACATATATATATATCATTAAAATTAACTTTAATGAGGTATGATTAGTCTTTGTACAGGAGAAAGTTCTAAGCTCCGGCTCCTGTATGATCGGCCACGTTACTCCTTCTACGTACTACCTGGGCATATCTCTACTCTGCGTGCTCAGTTGAACGTTGCAAGCCCTGGAATTCAGACGTGTGTTTTCCCACGTAGACGAAAAATAGTAATGGCTACCTTTAATATTGCGTGTTCAACGTTTATGAAGTGGTATTCGACAAGGTGTGAAGATGTGGTTGGTATTGAAAGGCTCCATATTCCACCCTCCTTTGATACTTTTAAGGCTACATTGAATCGGGCGAAGCTTGATGAACAAAAGGTACAAATACTCTACGGCTATTGTGGTGAGGGCATTGCAGGATTCCGTGATACAAACCATGTATTGAACTATATTGCATTACTAAACTTTATAAAAGCTCACAAATACCGTGAAGTGGAAGAAACAACGCGTGCAAAAGAGAAGCGACGGTTATGGCTAGTGAGTCTTGTTGATGAGTGGCGTGACAAACGATAATATGTCATGTTGCATCATACCGAGAACTCGTACCCTGCAACTGAGAATGTAAACCTTGTCATCATGGAGAATCTGAAGTACTTTTACCACTAGAGTAATATATATAATGACGAGGTTTGAGGTGAGGTTGTCTCTAAAGGCCTGTGTGTGTTTTTAACAGAATTTAGAGACGAGTATCGTCTGTTAAGAAAAATGGTAATATGTTTTTCTTTCGATAAAACATTAAAGCCAGTATTGCTTCATGTATCGGAAAATTTCTCAAAACACCTACCCATTACGTATAATGGGATACAAGTATTCACGTTGGAACAACGCCGTACACGAATCAACAGCTTATCGTGTGACTCACTTCTCCACACCTCCCGTTCAGCCGTTCCACCTACCTGTGGCTCATAGTTATCTCAGAGCTTGAACCGACTGGACGGGCACGTGCACTCCTCAAATACGATGGAACTTCCTTTGAGCAGCATTCTCAATGCCGTGTATGATGTGTCCGTGAAGAAGTCATTGCGCGTGTTCAGGCGTAAAACCGGAGCCATTAACTCTGTACTTGAAACGACTTGTAGACAAACAAACTCTGGTAAACGGAATGTTGTTTATTTAAGTGTTGAGGAGATGAATAGAGTCTTCGTGATAGTTGAGAAGTGGAGTGAGGATCATTATATAATACCTGCAGGTGTAGGTCCAAGAAGAGAGCAGATTAGTGATAGCCCCTCATATGTCATTGTTTTTACGATGTGTATAAATAACGATCAGCCATGCATTTATATACGATTGATGTGGAAGAATGCTTCTGATAAAAACGTTCTTGTCCGTAAGCGAAACCGATTCATCCTCAACAGAATGTTTGAAATCGTAGGTTTCAGCAAGCTAAAGCCTATATTAGACGCACGTGGTACAGACATGCTTTATTTTGATACGGTTCTTGAATACGCATACACCGCTCTGCTCGACGGGTTTACGGAGTGTAGGACTGAACAATGCGAGAATGATGTAGAGCTGGATGCTTATTTAACAGGTTTAGACTCTTCGAAATATCATGATCTTTGGTACAAAACACTTGAGCGGTATATGGCTGAGCTCACCTACACCGTTCAACCTGAAGAGTTGTTTCTTTATATAATGAACAGCTGTCGTTACGACTTAGAAGATTATTTCAACTGCCCCTATGAAATGTGAAGAAGAGTTCACGATTGAAAAGCGCGTATCGGTAAGAATAAACCCTCGATTGGAAAGGAGTGTCTATTATTTTGATGGTTATACTCCACCGTTTTGTATTTCTTATATATTATTTTTTGATTATATATATATTCTCCGTTCGTATTTCTTATACTATTATTATTTTTTGATTGTACATATGTTCTTCGTTCGTATTTTTTATACTATTATTATTTTTATTGCATATATTCCTTGTTTGTATAGAATGAACGATTTTTATTTTCTATATATTTCATGAAATTGATTCCAATAATTCTTCTAAATAAACAGAATGATGTAATGGTGTTTTATTTAATTCTTTTGATTGTATATAAAAGGATATTATTTAATTATATGTGTTGGCAGGTTACGCCTTAACTACGGTAAAGTAATTTTACACGAAGATGATGATGTTGTTGATTTGAGGTTGTTTCGTAATGGTAAAAATCATGTGACGGACGGAACCTATATGTAGCTTTAACTTTGATACGAACCACGGGTAACTACATCATCTGGGCGCGAAACCACTACACCACAGAACTGCTACTCAGACCCAGTGTTGCTTAACTTTGCTGATCTGCGGGAAGCGGCGTTGTAACAATGGCCACGAAGTAGCCCAGGAGAGAAGAAAGAATACGTTGTAGGAAAAAAAATTGTACGAAATTGAGGGCTGATATTCCTTTCTAAATTCTTATATATATATATATATATATATATATATATATATGATTACTATGTCTGGAGTTTCATGCTGTGTTTTATTTTCCACTGCGTGGATAATTGTACGCATGGTGTGACTGAACTCTGAAGCTGTTCTTTTTCATTATACTTTTGCGTAAATCTTCTTTCACGACAATTCTGGAGAGACTATCTGCATTAGTAGTGGGGGTACAACGTGTAATTTATACATGAGAGAGAGAGAGCTAGTTACAAGGAGAAGAAGTACCTCAAAAGGTCATGCGTCCCATACCGTGGAGGTACCACTAGCAACGGGTGCCAGGGAAAAATTCCTACACCCTCAAATTGTGTGCAAGATTCGGTCTATCCTTTTCATGAACTGACCCATGGAAAAGGACTTGGGTGTGCTAATTAGCAGCGACCTTAAGTTTACCAAACAGTGCGTAGAGGTGGAAAAGAAAGCACAGAAGCTATTGCGCTATATCAGGAGACAATTTCGAAAACAAGGAGATTGTGCTCTCTCTGTACATTTTCCTGGTTCGGCCGCATCTAGAGTTTGCTGTGCAGTTCTGGTAGACCACCCTCACGAAAGATATTAACACGCTGTAGCGAGTCCAGGCGAGGGCCACAAAGTTAATCCCTTCCGTTAGGCCTATGGGTACAATCGACGCTTACGCGGCCTGAATTTGTTTTTCCTGGAAACTCGGAGGCTGCGCAGTCACCTCATCGAGGTTTTCAAGCTCTTACACAAATTAAACGAATTTAAAAACATGTTTAATTTAAATGATAACTGAACTGGCAACAGTGGTTGGAAGTTGGATTTGAAACGGTTTGGCACTAGTGTGTGTGGGGGTGGAGAATTACTTTACCTATAAGATCTGTGGAATCATCTTAGTTGCTTGTCATTGAACTCTTTCGTTTCGTCTCTATCTTTTCGCATACGCCTTTTTAATATATATATATATATATATATATATATATATATATATATATGTGTGTGTGTGTGTGTGTGTGTGTGTGTGTGTGTGTGTGTGTGCTGATAATTAAATCGTAGGGGTAATACAAAACAATCTTTTTTAAAAATAATACCAAACTTTCAGGATCAGAAAGTAGAGTAAGGTGTGTGTGTGTTACATCTCTCGTCCAGCGTTAGTACGGGCTGCGTTCCAAGAAGTTCTGCAAAAAATCATTTAAGTTTTCAGAATATAATTTTAAAGGTGAAATCGAATTAAAATCATTAACATTAAATTATAGTATTTTTTATACACGAATGAGGGGCAAGGGTGAATGCGTTATACCCATTTTGAATATATATATATATATAATATATTATATAGTCAGGATTTAGTCATTTTTGTGCAAAATGGAGTATAATAAAAAGAATAGTTTCAGAGTTCATCCGGGCTCGAGACCCGGTAACGTCCGCCGGCGCGCGGTAAACACAGCTGATCATTCTTCAGCACAATTGGTTGGTAGATAAATGGGTACCCTGGGCAACATAGTGGTTAAGACGCTGTGTTGCTGGTGTTTCGGATTCCACGTTAAACGGTAGGTCTAAGACGCAGTAGAAAAGCTTGAACTTCGTCAAAATGAACAATTCGGGGATGCTAATCGAAGGTTACCAATAAAGTATGTTAGAACTTTTTTAATGCATGAAGGATGGGACAGGGGGTAATAATGTAGTAAGTTTTAGGAGAAGTCGCTGGGTTTTTATATGAAGTTTAACCCTGAGAAATTTCAACTGTTACGCTACGGAAAAAAGGTAGGAACTAATATCCATGGAGTGTAAAAGAAGATTAGACGCCTGGTACATACAAGCCCCTATGACTCGGGTGTACCTGTGAGGTTGATAGTACAAGAAGCCAACTCACTACTTCACCAGGCCAACGCGAGAGGAAGCGCGATAAGATTGACCTTCGTGAAGTCGTAGCACGTAATAATAATGATATGGCAATCGCTGGGTTGACTACTCAGTAACTCCATATTCAGGTCCACGACATGCGTTTCTTCAAAACGAAAAGATTGTGTAACACGAGTCAAACCCCTTAAGTTGATTTCTGATCGAAATAAAATCAATAATGTGCGTGTGTGTGTGTATGCGTGTGTGTTTGTGCCGTCTTCAGTTTATTGACTCTCTCTCTCTCTCTCTCTCTCTCTCTCTCTCTCTCTCTCTCTCTCTCTGTGAATAGATTTTAAATTCATTTTGCATTCAAAAGCACTATTAATAATAATAATGATGAAAATAATATATGGAGTGAACGGTGGCGGAACCACTTCTTTGGGACATAATGTGGGTCAAACCACATTCCATTCTATCCATTTTGGAATAGCCTCGGGCAAAACACCCGTGAGTGTTTATGCGTATTTACACTGATATACTCTTGTCTTTCTTGGTTGGGATGCGAAATCGTCTTAATATAAATGTAATTTGCTTTGTTTTATAACATTTAACGATTAATTAACTTTGAATTCACGGAATTATCTCCGTAAAAAAATAATATAAAAATAAAAGTATATATAGATTTATTTAAGAATGTATATATATATATATATGTATATATATGTATATATATATATATATATCAAGGTAAAGAACGACGCTTGTATAGGAGAACATTCCGCGCAAGATGAGGAGGGAGAACGAACAAATGAAAAAATCAGGTAACCACCCGGGAATCGAACCCGGGATCTTCCGATTGCCGGTCATATATGATAACCACTACACCATGGTCCTCACTCGATCAGAAGTCGTAATTCTCCTACATACGCGCAGAAACCAATGCCCCGAGAGGGGCACCTCCCGCATGCCGCAGCTATATATACATTTCAACTGCAAAGAACACGCAGTATAATTAATGTAAAGAACGACGCTCGTATAGGAGAACATTCCGGGCAAGATGAGGAGGGAGAACGAACAAATGAAAAAATGAAGATCGGAAGATCCCGGGTTCGATTCCCGAGTGGTTACCTCATTTTTAATTTGTTCGTTCTTCCTCCGCATCTTGCGCGGAATGTTCTCCAAACAAGCGTCGTTCTTTACGTTAATTATACTGCGTGTTCTTTGCAGTTGAAATGTATATATAGCTGCGGCATGCGGGAGGTGCCCCCCTCGGGGCATTGGTTTCTGCGCGTATGTAGGAGAATTACGACTTCTGATCGAGTGAGGACCATGGTGTAGTGGTTATCATATCTGACCGGCAATCGGAAGATCCCGGGTTCGATTCCCGGGTGGTTACCTCATTTTTTTCATTTGTTCGTTCTCCCTCCTCATCTTGCGCGGAATGTTCTCCTATACAAGCGCCATTCTTTACGTTAATTATACTGCGTGTTCTTTGCAGTTGAAATATATATATATATATATATATATATATATATATATATAGTGTAATTATTATATTGAATCAATTTTCTTTTATTATTAATTAAATATACTAGCGTGAAACTACGAATTAATTGAAAACAAATGAAATGCGATTCCTCTTTGATTTCGCTGAAATTTCTTTATATAAAAATATATAAAAGTACATATAGACTTCTCATTTAATTCTTTTGGTTGTATATATAAAGTCCACTGTTATTTTATGTTGTCAATTTGATGTTTTATTTATTTCGGATTAATTATGAAGTGTATTTCTTTTATTGTTAATATTGGGATTCGTTTAAATGTATTGAATTAGTTCGAGCAAATTTAAGGAGAACGTCTCTCTTGCCTTTAATAAATAATATAATTAATATAAATGGTGCTGCCTGGTAATCCTGCATATATAAATAAATAAATAACTGACAACTCATCTATAAGTAAATAAATAGCGCAATCTGGCAACTGAAACTAGCAACTCATCTCTATATAAATATATAAATAAATAGTTCTCTCTGGCAACCCCCTCCATATATAAATAATGGCAACCCCCACCATATATAAATAAATAAATAAATAAATGGCAACCCCTCCAGAAATAAAAACTGCTATCTGGCAACTCTAGACCCTCTATATAACAGTAGCGGATCCCCTGGACGTTCGTTATTCGTCTGGCTGTGGCCAGGCGAACATCTTTATCATTCTTAGGTTAAGGCTTAGGTTAGGGTTTCTCTTTGGGGAGTGAGGACAGCCCAACTTCTCCCCAAAGGCTCTCCTCCTCCTCCTCCTTTCTCTCTCCTCTCTCTTAGGTTAAGGTTACTCCTTTGGGGGGAGGTCATCCTCCCTTCTCTCCTCAAAGCTTCCCCCCCTTCATTGTAATTTTGGGGATAACCCCTCCCCCTTTTCATCATCCTTCCCCTTTTGCAAGAACCCCTTTGCAACATTGATGAACATTTGCAACATTGCATTGCACTCTACCCTTTTGCGCCCATGCTACTCATTTCTTCTTGCAATTGATTATGTATCTCTGTCAAATAACTTCCTGTAATTTACATTACCAAAGTCACTTATCAGTTTTAAATATTCGAATTAGTTCTCCTATAAGTAGACGCTTTTCAATTGAATACACAATTTAGGTCGGGTCGAAAAATTAAATTCGTGAATTTCCACATGCCTGTGTCCAAGAAATTTGTAGATGCACTATAAATGCTCAACAATTATTAAAAAAACTCAATTGATCAAGTTTTAGATGTTCCGCAAGTCCTCTGAAGATTGCAAGTAAACCGTAAAACATTACAAAAAACTTTAAAACTTTTAAAACTTTATTTAAATACGTAAACTTTATTAATTATTTGGCAATTATGATTTTTTATTAAGATTTTCTTGTATTTTTTGTATTCTTGTTGCTATTAAGTTTTTTCTTGACTGTGTTTCGTCCAGAATATATATAATTTATATATACAATTTTTCTTTTCAGAATTGATTATTTGAATAATTAAATACACGTTAATGCAAAAAACTTCACTTTTTTACGTGAAGGTCAAAATATGAGAATAAAAACCCACTCTAATAGACAGAGTTTATTTCCACGACAGTTTCGACGCCCACTGGCATCCTCCTCGGGTGGATACAGAAACACAAATGAAACAAAACAAGAGGGAAAAACAGTTCAGGGATCGACCGTTAAGAAATTCGCACCTAGGTTGGATTCCATTCTCTCGAGACAGGAGGGGCATTTTCATTAAGTACATTCGCACAAATTTTAAAACTATCTTCCTGTTCTAAACATACAGATTCTATTATTTTTACATAATTATTACATTTATATTAAATTTATTACATTTAATATTGCATAATTATTAATTACAGAAATTATAAATTTATTATTACATTGGTTATTACATTGTTGTTTTTATACAGAAATTATAAACCGAAAAACGAATGAAAAAAGCGATTAGGAAATAATCCAGAGACCATTGAGAATTCGCACCTAGGTTAGATATCGTTCTCCCGAAACCAGAAGGGCATTTTATTACAGGGTCAGCTTATCACTACATTTCCACAAATTAAAATATCTTCTTGTTCTATACATACAGATCCTAATGTTTGACATAATTACTGCATATATTTATTTCCACACATTAATTACTTCATTATTACATTTACTAAAAGCGAGTAAGGAAACATTCCAATCCAGAGACATTTAGAAATTCACACTTAGGTTCGAACACGTTCCCACGACTCCGTAAGGGATTTATTGACCAAGAATCTCATTAAAGGGTCTAACTTATAAGTACCTTCGCACAAATTAAAATTATCTACTTTTTCTATACACACAGATTCTATTATTTTTCTTTTGACATAATTATTACATTTATAAAGTACCTTACTTGATTCCCAATCTATAGCATGATTATTTTGGCTAGCGTGATAAAAAATGGCATTATTAGTATTACAACTTCTGAAGGCATATTTGTGGGTTTTTATTCTCATAAATACACGTTGTTACACTAACAGAGAGACTTTCCCAAATTATCCGAAATGGCTGAGGCCGTAAAAGTGAAAGCAACCTATGAAAAAATCATGAGTCCAGCTGTTTCCATTTTTGGGAAAGCTGAGCTCAGTGGAAATCAACTTCCACTATATGAAGACGTTTTAAAAGAATATTTACAAACAAGATATCTCTTACTTATAGCTAGTGAAGGGAAAAAAGAGCCAAATGCTAATGATTTGGCAAGAATAGTTGCATCAAAGGTAAAAGAGATCTGGAAAAGTGCATCAATTCCAACAATATCAGAACAGCAAATATTAGCCATAGTAAAGGATTGTCATGAAAAATCTAAAAATATGATGAAGACTGGTAGAAAAGGAAAGATTTTGAATCTAAACTGACCGCGTTCAAATCAAAATCCAAAAATCAAGGCTTTTTGATATTGCTGCTGCAAATGCCATGATCTGTTTTCTTGCACTTGTGAAAAAGAGCTAAAAGTTCCTGCCATGGAACGTTCTTTCCTAATTGACCAAAGAGGTGCACGAAAAATGGCAATAGGCAGTATTGATTTACAGACAACGAAGAAACTGCAAATAACATCTGAGCGTAAAGAACAAGAAAGAGCATGATTTTCTAAAAACATTGAAGATGGATATACCAATAACCCATCCACTTCCAGGGAAGAGCCAATGGACTGGGATAACTTTCATACAACTTCTGATTCTGACACATCAACAGATACAGATAGAGAGCGCGATGATGATGATCACATTGAGGAAGGTATAAAGAAATCAGGTGAACCACATAAGCTCACTCGCAAATTGCCTTCATTAGCAAAAACTTGTGACCGATTCGGAATATCAGACAGAGCTGGTGCAGCCGTTGCCTCTGCTGTTCTGGAAGATTTTGGTCTCATTACCTCTGAAGATTATTACAATGTTGTGGATAAGGTGAGACGGCAGAGAAAGAAGATCAGAGAGGAGTTGAGTAAATCAAGTGAAGAAAGTATAGAAACATTGTATTTTGATGGAAGAAAGGACTTAACTAAAGCAAATCTCTGTAAGGATGGGAGGTATTACAGTACAACAATTGCTGAGGAACACATCACGCTTATAGCTGAACCAGAATCAAAATATCTTGGGCACTTCACTCCTGTGACTGGAAATTCAACTAACATTTCTAAGGGAGTGATAAAGTTTCTTAACAGTAACAATATTAAGGTAGACAATCTGAAGGCCATTGAATGTGATGGAACCAATGTAAACACTGGCATACATAATGGAGTTATCAGGCAACTAGAGGTACACCACAATACTCCTTTTCATTGGTTCGTGTGTTTGCTGCATACCAATGGGCTACCCCTCCGCCATTTGTTTAATTATTTGGATGGTAAAACCAAAGGTCCAAAAGCCCTTGCTGGAAATGTTGGCAAAAGTCTTACTGCGTGCGAAAAGATGCCAGTTGTCAAGTTTGAAGCAATCAAATCAAGTAATATGCCTTCTATTCCGGGGGATCTCGATCTAAGCCAAGATCAAAAGTATCTCATGGAAATTTGTAATGCAGTCATAGAAGGCCAATGTTCCCAAAACCTTGAAAACCGCAACCCAGGTTCTTTGAACCATGCCAGATGGCTTACGACAGCCAACAGGATAGTTACACTTTATTTTGCGACCAAAGAGCCGTCAGAAAACTTGAAAACTCTGACCGAATTCATTGTTCGCGTTTATGCCCCAACGTGGTTTAATATAAAGCGAAATCCTTACTATTACCAGGGACCAAGGCACCTCTGGTTTGTGATATCTAGTTCAAGATACCTATCTGATGAGCTTAAGGCAGTCATTCCTGTTATTGAAAGAGGGGCATATTTTGCTCACCCAGAAACTTTATTGGTCTCGATGTTATTTAATGAAAGGCAAGTGATGAGAGAGTTAGCTTTCCGGCGCATTCTCTTAGCCCGGGAAAGTGTGTCCTCGGGCATTAGAGAATTTAGACGGCCTAAAATTAATTTCTTGGCAAGAGACTACACAGATTTAATTCAATTTGGAGACTACCCAAGACATGAACCACCTCTGACAAAAAGCTTGACAAACACCCAGTTAGAGCTTATCGTAAGGGGTGATGAAACTAACCCTCTATTGAAAAAGTACCTTTGTCATTCACAAGCTGTGGAAAGACATGTCAAACTTGTAACAGAAGCATCAGCTTCTGTCTGTGGCCAGGAAAATAGAGATGGTTTTATAAAGACAAGAATTGCTTCAAGATCAAACATGCCTACATTTGAGTCAAAATGCGAATACAAATGTCAATAAACTACATGTATAAACAAATGGAAGGGAGGTTGGGCTGGGCATGGTGTGGAATTTGACCTACAGCCACCTCCTCGTGGTGAATTCTGGGTGATTTGCTTTGTAAACTATCATGGCAAGTCAGCAAAGAGCTGTAGTTTACTATACTGAGTATCGGAAAAAAATCACCAAAACTTTAAGTGACTTGCGGAACCTCAAAATATTTAAATAAAAGCTTGAAACGTTGTCATAATACTTCCTATGTAGGTACACAAACTTCCATAATACAGGGTAAATTAAACTTCCCCCCAAAATGTTTTCAAGCAAAAACGACCCGGCCTAAATTACACATCTGGTTCAGCTAATTTTTTTCAGGTATTTTACTTCTTATTTCTGGATTCATTTTGGTTGCTCTAGCCTGAACTCTCTTGTTTATCAGTGCTTTTTCTTAAGTATAAACTTAAAGACTGAACCTAGGGTTGGCCTATCGTATATCAAGAGGCCTCGTTCTAAAGCTAGGCTCAGGGTTCAAGGTTACAGGCTGGTTCTTAAGCTTGAAAGACCTTACTAAAACAAGGCCTAGCCTAATAAATAAAATTATTAAAGCCATGAACGACACTTGGAAGATCTTAGCTTACATGGAACAAATGAATAAATGGACAAATTTAATAAATTTTTCTTCTCTTTTCGAGATAGCTTATAAATATGGACACTAAATAAATTGCGTCACAATTTCAAAATATTTCTAACCACAATGCGCATTAAGGTGGAGTGAAAAAAACTTTTTTTAGAATTCAGTTTTGTAGGGGCACCTAAAAGTTAGTCTGTGGTACCAGTAAGAAATCTTTAAAATATTATCTACTTGCTACATCAACTTCACAGGCCCCAAGGAGGTCAAAGATTTTGCGTTTCAGGTGCCCCAAAAAATTAAGGAAATATTCAAAGATTTAAGCCTATCTTCCGTTGTGTTTATGCTAGGAAGATCATTTTTATTTCATTTGATTTGTCTATTTATGTTCTTTAACTTTTCCCTTATACACGTTTCTCCCATTTTTCACAGAAATTTGAAGAATTTGGTATTTCATGAAAAATACTAACAGAAAATAGGAATTTTTATATCTTTTGTTGAGTTTCTCAACTTAATAGATGTTTTAGCACCATTTTAATGTTTCCATTTGTTTAGATTTTCACAGATATAAATTATTTCATAATTATATTATTTAGAGTTTGTTATTTATACTATACTAGGTGAGGTACCCGGCGTTGCCCGGGATAAATTTCACAAACAGACAAACAGACAGGCTGACCGACTCTGTGTTGACATTCTTCATTCCATACCATAAGACGTTCCCGTGCCAAATTTGGTAGCTCTAGGTCAAACGGTTTGCGCTTGTATAATGTATAAAAGACAGACAAACAAACAAACAGACGGGCGAAAATATATAATAGATTACATTATAATTTATATCTCTTTTTCAGATTATTTGATTGCTTTGATAAATTTTTATATTGAATCTGATTCGCTAAAAACATTTACAGTCACTAATATAGTCTAATTCTATTCCGACACACAAAGCAAAATTAGACATGGCTTCCATGGCCGTGAATGAATCGGCAAAAAGGAAGACAAAGAATACTCATCGTCTGAATCCAATCTCTGGACCACCAAAGGATCTCTCACTGATTTATTTGCCTTCGTCCGAAGATATACTTCAGTGTTTCCTCTATGTTAGACAGGAAAGAATTTAGTCAAGAGAAACTAATCCAAAAATTTATGATGTTGCTACAGTCGTTGCCCAAAAAGTAAAGACTGTATGGGATCGTGCTTCTATTCCAACTAGCCATCATAAGACTATAACGCAACGCATCCAAGGTTTGTACGAAACATATCAAAATGTCTTGAAACAATTCAAAGGGCGCAAAGACCAAGCATCCTATCAAGCATTGATTCACAAATTTAAACTTGACTCACTGAAGCTCTTTGATACAGCTTCTTGTAAATGTGAAGACTTCCTGATATGTCGTTGTGAGAAAGACCGAAAAGTTCCTGTTCTATAATAGATAGAGTTTATTTCCATAACAATTTCGATGCGCATCCTCTTCGGAGGAGGATGCCAGTGGGCATCGAAACTGTTGTGGAAATAAACTCTATTAGAGTGGGTTTTTATTATCATATTTTGACCTTCACGTAGAAAAAAGTGAAGTTTTTTGCATTTGTCTTGAAAAATAATGATTAGATCCGTAGATAAAGTGGTCACCAAAAAGATGGGAAAAAAAGAAAAAGGCTACACAAAAATATGAGGAATATACAACACGGATCTCGAAATGAATGAAAGAATTTGATACTGCTACAACTGTTTCGTCAAGTTCCAGCGAAACGGACGAAAGCAGTGAGCCGTTTAAACTCACGACAAAGCCATTAATTAATCCCAGACCTTCACAAATGAGAATGCGGTTCCAACAGTTGGGTTTAAAATTAATTAGTAGTGAAGATACTTCTTCAGCGATCGCCAGAAGCAAGATAAGACGAGAAACGAGCAAGATTAAAAAAGATCTCTCTGAAGATACCTCAACTTTCAGTTCAAGTGATCATGTTATGGGTTTGATGGAAGAAAATATCGAACAGACGTTATGATAATGAAAGGTAGTAAGCATCATTCTAGGATTACTATGGAAGAGCATATTGTCCTTTTGAAAGAACCAGGCTCAACTTACTTAGGCCACATATCTCCAGAATTGAGCACAGCAAAAAGCATTTATAAAGGCATTTTGGAGTTCTTAAGATACAAAAATATCAGTGTTGAAATATTGTTGCCATTGGCTGTGATGGTACTGCAGTCAATACTGGAATAAAAGCAGGCATATTAAAAAATTTGGGGCAGAACTTAAACAAGCCCTTTCACTGGTTTATTTGTCTCTTTCATTTTAATGAGTTACTATTGAGGCATTTGTTAGAACACCTCGATGGGTCCTCCCATGGTCCACGAGAAATGTCAGCACGAATTGGAAAAGCATTAAAATCTGTCGACCGACCAATAGTTAAGTTTGAAACCGTGGAAGGAAATCCTCTTCCAATTACTGATTCTGATAATCTAAGTACAGATCAATTGTACCTCTATAAAGCTTCTCAGGCTATTACTTCTGGGTGTTGTAGCAATGACTTAGCAAATCTTCAACTTGGGCCAATGGTCCAATCCAGATGGTTGACTACTGTTAACCGCATCCTGCCTTTCTACATGGGATGTGAAAACCCGATGGATAGCTTAAAAGTGCTTGTAGAATACATCGTCAAAGTTTATGCTCCAATGTGTTTCACGATCAAGACAAAACCTTGGTGCTATGATGGACCTCGTCACCTGCTTCAGATGGTCGCTTATTCAAGATACATAACAAAGGAGCCTAGAGATATTGTTGATAAAGTTATCATTCGTAACGCCTACTTTGCGCATCAAGAGAACCTTCTCTTGCAATGATTACTGATAACCGGCCAAACATTCGAAAATTGGCAATGCGAAAGATCGAAGTAGCAAAATCTCAAGCTGAAAAAATGAAAAGCATTCGCGAGTTCAGTGTACCGAAGCTAAATTTTCATGTACTTGACTACAGTGATATTATATTTTGGACAGATAGTCCCATCAGGCTTGAGTCACCACTGACAAAACCCTTAACCAAAGAGGAGTTGACATCATTGGCTGCGAACACTGCGAAGAAAAATTAAAACTCTTTCAATTCCCTTGTTATACACAAGCAGTAGAAAGGACTATCAAACTTGTAACAGAAGCGGCAAAAGCAGTTTATAGAAGTGAGAGGAGAGATGGCTACGTTAAAACCAAAATTGCATCTCAAGCAACAATGAAATCATTTGAAACCAAGAGAGAATACAAAATTGAATAAGAAGCTTTCTAAATTTTTGTGGTGGGTGGGTAGGGAGGAACTCGAAGAGCAGCCACCTCCACGTGGTGAGTTCTGGGTAATTTAAGCCGAGATATGCATGTTCGTATTTAGCTTAAATTAGTGGGTGGAGAGCTGCTCCAATAAACCAATATATTTAAAGCCATGCAGCTATTTCATGAGCTTCTAAAAGAAAACTGAATCGATGAATGACGCTTAACATCATCCAATCAATGAAAGCAATAAAAACTTTTATTTTTTGTTAGTATTTTTCATGAAATACCAAATTTTCCAAATTTTTGTGAGGGATGGGAAAAATGTACAAAAGTAAAGTTAAAGAACATAAATAGACAAATCAAATGAAAAAAAAATGATCTTCCTAGCATAAACACAACAGAAGATACACTTAAATCTTTACATTTTTCCTTAATTTATTGGGGCACCTGAAACGCAAAATCTTTGACCTCCTTGGGGCCTGTGAAGTTGATGTCGCAGGTAGCTAGTATTTTACAAATTTCTTATTGGTACCACAGACTAACTTTTGGGTACCCCTACAAAACTGAATTCTGAAAAACAGTTTTTTCACTCCACCCTAATGCGCATGCGTCTGGGCGCAAAGAATAGAAAACTAAGTTATTGTAAAAATTAAATGTTTAATTTCTACGCCTTTATATACAGTCTTTAAAACATTTAAACACCGTTTTCAAATATTTTAAATATTTAGTCCACATTTCAAAACAGCTTTTATTCATTTCAGAAAGTTAAGTTCATTATGAGCTGCCGAGTAGACGTTTCATATATATATCAGAGAATCTGTGTAACTAAAGATTTCATGAAATCCCTAAAATGTTCAGGAATTTCATGTAAGGTTAAGTCGTGATATTTTCGTTAAGCCCACTGGAAAATTATTGAATGCCGGGTTAATTGAATGCCCAGTTAGGTCAACTGTATGTCCTTAACAATTGGTTAGGTTTAGTCGTGATATTTTCATTAAAACTAACGAAAACATTACGACTTAACCTTACATGAAACCCCTGAACATTTTAGGGATTTCATGAAATACTTAGTTACACAGATTCCCTATAACATATATAACCAAACGTCTTGTACCATTTAGAGCAGGGGTGGCCAGACTTTACTGAGATGGGATCTACTTTTTCCAAAGTTCTCCCTATACGATCCACCAGCCCAGTTTTATATATATATAATATATATATATATATATATATATATATATATATATATATATACTGAGAGAGAGAGAGAGAGAGAGAGAGAGAGAGAATAAAATAAAGTGAATATAAAAATATATTGCCAAATGCACACAGATATATTTTTCATTAAATTTTAACTTCCAAACTTATTAGAAATTAGGTATACTGGAATAGGAAGAGCTTACTTTATTGATGTGATGATTTGCACTTCATGGCATCAGCAAGCCGTATGTAGTCCGGATTGTAGCTGCTGATTGCAGCCTAAAACAAGCATCCAGGTGATCATCTGTCAGAGTGGCTCGGTATTTTGATTTGATGATATTCATGTGTGAGAACGTTGACTCACAAAGGTAAGTTGATCCAAAAAATGCTGTCAAGTACATGACACTTTTTCTGACATTCGGATACTTTTCTTCAAGAAGTAGGTGCCAAAAGTTTCCTTCTGAAGACCGATTTGATTTAAATGTCATTTCGCAGAGTCAAAATTTCACTCTCGATTGCACATATGTCCATATTAAACAATAAGGCCATTTTTGATGCAATATCATCAGTGTCAAAGTTTGCACCAAATGGGAAGCACATGAATGTTGCTACAGGTTCTACAGGGTGTCCCATAAGTCCGGCATCATAGGAGAAATTTATATTTTTCTATTTCTACAAACCATAATTCATATGCTCGGCTCGGGATGCCAATTTTCCGTCCACCATTCTGTTCAGTGACGAGGCTGCTTTTATGGAAATGGTGAGGTAAATCGACAGAACACCCGCTACTGGTCTCAAAACAACCCTCACTGGTATACCTCTTCAAAGGAACAAGGTGCATCTCGGGTGATGGTATGGTGTGGCATTTTGAAGGATCGCATCATAGGCCCCCTCTTTTTCGATGAACATGTCACTGGAGGCACCTACCTACGTATGCTCAAGGAAGAAGCATTTCCCAGTGTCTTGAACGAAGAAGGAAATTTCCCAACATGGTTCCAGCAAGACGGCGCTCCTGCACATTACAGCACCCAAGTAAGGGAATACCTGTACCAACAATTCCATGGTCATTGGATAGGACGTCGAGGGCCTGTGGAATGGCCAGCTAGAAGCTCGGATCTCACGCCACTAGATTTTTATCTCTGGGGCCACTTGAAAGCGCTGGTATACGCAGAGAAAATTAGGAGTGTTGAATATTTGCGGCAGCGCATTATTGGGGCATGTAACACCATTACTCCTGACATCATTCACCGTGTGCTTGCTGACTGGGTATCACGTCTGAATTTGTGTATTGAAAACAATGGTGGACATATTGAGCACGTTCTGTAAATAAAAGCTTTTGTTTTGCTTTTTTTTATTATTTTTCCTATGATACTGTACTTATGGGACACCCTGTAGTGTCGCTAAGTTTTGGAACCATCTGTTGAAGTCTATAATAACATTCTGCAACTGTTCAACGTATCGAACACTGTCAAACTGGTCGCATTCTTTCCCCTGACTTTCCAGCTCTGACATCATATTTCTGAAGTTCCACAGTTAGTGTCGCTACAGCTGTGAGGATACCAGTTCTAGTTTTTGTTTAAAAGCGTTCACTGAGGTAATCATTTCAACAATAGTTTTGTTTTTACCTTGCAACTCTAAGTTTAGCTGATTTAGGAAAGCAGTGGTGTCAGTCAAAAAACCTAAATCTAACAGCCACACTTCGTCTTCCAACTCTTTGTAATGTTTCTTTTAACTTCAGAAAGTCTTTAATTTCAGGTAAGAGATCTCTTAAACTCTGTAGGAATTTACCTCTACTTAGCCACCTGACATCAGTGTGCAACAAAAGGTCAGTGTGTTCTGCTTTAGTTTCTTCCAGCTGAGACCGGAAGAGACGCCTTTGTAGACTTCTCGCCCGAATAGAACGCACAATCTTATGGGAAATATCCATAATTTCTTTAATATTCAACATTTTACCACACAATGCTTGTTGGTGAATTATGCAGTGATAATTAAAGATGTTTGGAAACCTTTTGTCACTTTCGCACAGGGCGATGAACCCATTGGAGCGGCCAGTCATAGCAAGTGATCCGTCAGTTGTTATGCTCACACGCTTGTGAAGTGGGAATTGTGTGTCGTTAACAAACTCACTGAATGCATGAAAAATGTCCTCACCTCGAGTTTTCCCTCTTAAAGGTGGGATTTTAAGCAGTT
Source organism: Bathynomus jamesi (assembly GCA_023014485.1). Taxonomy (NCBI): domain Eukaryota; kingdom Metazoa; phylum Arthropoda; class Malacostraca; order Isopoda; family Cirolanidae; genus Bathynomus; species Bathynomus jamesi. The sequence goes on from JAJOZX010000491.1 coordinate 215,008, forward strand.
CTTCTTTGGCAGTCATATCTTTAAACACGATTCTAATAAAAATGCATAACTGTGATGTGTCGATCACATCTGTCGAGTCATCAAACTGAAGTGAAAGGAACACGCAGTCATATATGTCTTTCTTCAGTTGTTCCACCAAATTCTCATCCATTACTTCACAACGCCGCATCACAGTGTTTCTGGATAGCTGAAGCTGGTTAATAGCAGACAATATTTCCGATTTATTACTGAAATTCTGAAACAACGGCTCTGCTGCCTTTGTAAATGCTTCTTTGAATATTTCTCCATCCTGAAAAGATTTCTTGTGTTTCGCAAGTACAAGGCTCACCCGAAATGACGCAATCGTTGCTGCTTTCGATTTTGTGCTAGGCTCTGTAAAGATAGACTGCTGATCGCTAAGTTGAGACTTAAGTTCATTGACTTTTCTCTTGTGTAGTTCACTTTCAGCTGGGAAATCACTGTCATACCTCTTGTGAATAGTTTTAAAATGCCCCTCTAAATTCTCCTTTTTGACGAAAGCGACACATGCATGGCAAATTAAACTCACACATTTGGAATTTTTCAGCGTAATAAAATATGCCGTCTCCCACTCATTGTGAAAGTTGTAAGTTTTTTGTTTCTTGGCACTTGGTCCAGCACTCATTTTAACGGTGTTAATGCAATTGGACTGGAGACTGACCTTCACCACCGATTATTCCAAATGACTGACCCGTCACTTAAGTGACACATACTCATAACAGCACAACTTACCGCGGTATGAAATTTTGGCAGAAATTAAAGTTAGCGGTATCATTTTCTATGACAGTAATTAAATATCTCTCAGAATTATTAAAGTTAAACTTTGTTATTTTTTGTTATATGACTGGTAAACACAAAGATAAAACAAATAAATGTTGCTACCGATAATGGAGGTGATAACATAAAGAACGCTAATTTTTGGTAGTAGCGGTCGGGTCGTGTGCTCGTTAGTATTGTGAAATGTAAGGTGTCTGTTGCTAGGCTAAGCTACTGGTCATTCTGCGATCTACTAAAAATTGCTCTGCGATCTACTGGTAGATCGCGATCGACGTTTTGACCACCCCTGATTTAGTGTGTAGTGATGATGGTGATGCTGACTACGAGCCTGGGCCTAATTAAAGTGCAAAAATCAAGCATTGTCGCTCTCTCATTTCCGAGGAAAATCATTGAATGTAATGACAACTGCAACCTAGATGATCACTTGTCTCCTCTCTCTGCTAGTCAGATCACAAACATCATCTCAGCTGTCATGAAAGCTGAAGGAGGAAACCTCAATGAATTTGTTATCTGAAGGTAGGCCAACCACTCAACGGAGCAGAATGGCAGCTTGACAGAGGCTCTCTGTAGAGACTGCTGAGAAATTTAGAGACGATCCATCTAAATTTGGTGTTCTACACTGGAATGGAAAGTTGATGACAGATGACCGGTTAGGAATTTTCGAGATTCTTGCAGTGCCATTTTCTGGTGTTGCAAACTACGAGGAGGCAAGCTACTTGGCGTCCCACCATCAATGATTCTGAAGGTGAGACTATGGTCGAAACTTCATTGGAGCTACTCACTGTCTGGAATTTCACAGGGCTAATAATTGCTCTGGTATTTGATACCATTGCTAGAGACATTGGTGTAAATAAGGGGGCTGCTAGACTGTTAGAGAAGAGGCTAGGAACTAGAATTTTCTTCCTGGCCTATCATAATTCCGTCCTTGAAATCATCGTGCGTGCTGTATGGGATCCACGCCTCGGAGAAATGAAGACCCCAGAGAATGGCCAAGTGGATGGCAATGAACATCTTCTGTCAAAAGATGCTTATGTTCTGCAAGCAGATAGAATAGAAGTTGCAACGAATGAACTGGTTGATGGCTCTCTTCTATGTTACATCATGGATGACAGTACCAGCGCTGCTCACGCTCCCATCAATGGCCTCCAGGTGCTTCATGACATGATGAAGTGCCAGGTCTAAGACAAACCAATAGCTGATGTGGGAACCACTGTTCTAAACGTTTGTATTGTCGTAAAAAATGTATTATGTTTATTATGTTTATACTCTTACATGGTTCCCATATTTATCCTGTATATATCTCTTTATATACTTTCCCTGTACACACACACACACACACACGCGCGCATATATATATATATATATATATATATATATATATATATATATATATATATATATTAGTGATGTAGGTCACATCCGCATCCGCACCCGCGGAACATCCGCACATTTTCTCGCATCCGCATCCGCACCCGCATCCGCACTTTGGACTGCGGATGTCGTGCGGATGTGGACCGTTGAGATAAAACGTCATTAATAAGCGGAAATTATCAAATTCTACTATATTAATAGAACTAGTTCATTGTGCGCAAAAGTGATGCAAGCGACAAGACGAGAGGCTGTTCTTGTATGAAGTTACTCTCTTGCAACCTACTTAGATCCACGTTACAAAGCTAAGTTATTTTCACCTAGTACATTAGAACGAGTTAAATCATCACTTGGCAAAGCAGTTGAAGAGTTTCAATCTCTTGAATCTGTCGCTTCGCCACCCACCAAAAGAATAAAAGTTTCAGTGACAGAACCAACACCTTCAACAAGCAAATCTATCACAGAATCTGTCTCTCAGTTTCTTGAGTCAAGCAGCAATGACGAGACCTACGCGATGTCAAAAGATGTAGTAAAAATGATCGAGAGCTATCACCAAGAAAAACGCCTGGTTGCATGTGACAATCCTATTAGTTGGTGGAAAAATACGCAGAATATCTATCCATACTTGAGTAAACTTGCAAGGAAACATTTAGCCTGTCCTCCAACAAACGTACCAAGCGAGAGATTATTTAGCAGTGCTGGATTAATATGATGAAAAGAGAAACAGACTGGCAGCAGAAAAGGCAGAAAAATTAATGTTCCTTAAGCATAACCTTCCTATAATTAAGTTTGAACATTAAACGATGAACATCTTAGTTTACTTTATTTTAATTACTCATTTATAAATATGCCTAATAAAACTTTAAACTTAATATAAATAGTTATCAAGCTAATTAAAGATCTCTTTCTATAAGGGTGGAGGTTGGGGAAAGAGGACGGTGGGGTGCATTTGAGTTGGGTTCACGTCCCGCATCCTGGTAACACAATTATGGTTTCTAATTGTGGCTGAAACTCAACAAAATATAACGAATTTATTTGCAGACGAATTCACTAATTGATTTCTATATTAGTTAGATGCTTGATATTATTTTATATGTTCAGAGAAAAGTACAGCAATTATTGTACAATTAATCAATTATACTACATTATAGCTACAGCTCTCTCTATATAATAACTTATTATATACGTTAAACACAACAAATCTCGAATATATCCTAAAAAATAACGAAAATGTAGACATCCGCATCCGCATCCGCGGATGTTGAAATCAAACATCCTCATCCGCATCCGCATCCGCGGATGTGAAAAAAATGACATCCGCTACATCACTAAAATTATATATAATATATACAGGGTGGAAGAAAACTCTAACGATTTTACACATACAACTATTTAGTTAACAACATTGGATAGATGTGTTCAAATGATGAAACAAATCAAACAAAAAGTCAAAAGAATTTTATTCATACAAATATTTTGTTAAATTGTAATTTAATCTTCAAAGAGTTTTCCATCCGCTATGATACATTTGTGGATTCTCTCTTTGAAACTCTTCATTGTTCTTCTGAACATATCGAGTGGGATCCTTTTCAGTTGTTCATCTATTCTGCGGCGAAGGGCATTCACATTTGGATAGATGAAACCAGGAGTGTAGGAATTGTCACGCAAATAAGTCTAAAGCCAGAAATCACATAGGGTTAAATCAGGCGATCTGGCAAGCCACTCGATGGGAATTCGCTGCCCAAGCCATCTTCCTTCAACGTTGGTATCCAGAATCTTACGGGCAGTTGCAGAGTAATATGGTGGCGCTCCATCATGTTGATAAAGCCAATTCCTGCCAACGCCATCAGTAAACTGTAGCAAAACTTTGTCTCTCAATACCCGGCAATAGCATTTTTTATCCATTGTAACTCTCAATATGTCAAAGGAAACGAGTCCTGAATAACCAGTTCAAGCACAAACTGCTAGTACTGTATAGCCGTTTTAACCGGTTTACCCAATCGTATTTTAGATTTTTTTTCAACCAGTAGTAAACGTTGTTTGTTTCCTCTACTCATTAAACCGAAGACACATTCATCTGAAAATTTAATCTTTCCAAGGAAATCTGAATCACTGTTGAATTTTTGTCTCATTGTTTCAGCAAACTGCAGCCGTCGATCAGATTCATTGTCGTATATGAGCTGAGAGTAAATGGGTTTGTAATCGTGGTACCCCTATAATTTCAATATTTTTGCTACTGAAAATGTGGAAATACCCAATTGCTCTGCGACTTTTCTCACTGAAGTTGTTAGATCGACTTGAAAACTGGCGAGGACATTTTCTTTGTTGTTGTCTCCTGTCCCCGTTACTGGCGTTCCGCTTCTTGGACGATCTATTTCCAGGCTCCCTGCCTCCAAAAGTTTGAGTTTCCAGTATCGAAGAGTGGTTGAATTTGGTGGTGGTTTATTATACTTTTCTTGGAATGAACGCAAACTTTCTTCACAATTATTATAAGAAATACCCCAGATACAACTAAACACTTTTTCTCCATTACTGTATTCCATCTATCCTTACTAACATGGCGCTGACTGGGGCTAAGGCCTAGTGCCTAGGGTCATTCCTGGCCTTGTATAGTTGCTTTGAAAAGTATCGCATACACTGCAGTGATATCATTGAAATTTATTTATTATTAACAAATTATTTGATGTATAAAATCCTTGCAGACTTTTCTCCCACACATATATCTACAGTATACAGGGTGATTCAACAAAGAGTACATTAAATTGGAGGATGAAATCCTTGGATAATTCTAAACCACAATGTCTCTTTGGTAAAATGTCAGATTCTGCATAGTTTCCATGTTACAATACATTTAAGATGTTGTATTAATGAGAGTGAATATGAAGTGAAACCCCCGTAGGTTTTTGTAATCATTTATTCACAGATCTCTACAGTGTGACCCCTCTTTGTTACAATCTAAAGGAAATGTTCAAAGTTGTCCCCTTCTGCCTCAATGCAGGCCTGTACACGTCGTACCATTGAATGTCTGACGCGTTCCAGAATGCGTGGACTATGTTTAGTTTGCTCGCACCTGTCACGAACACGTGGCCATAATTCCTCTCTTGTTTGAACCTCTGTATCATACACCAACGTCTTTAAATGGCTCCACAGGTAGAAATCCAAAGGGTTAAGATCTGGGGAGCGGGGTGGCCAGAGAACGGGGCAACCACGCCCTATCCACCTGTTGGGATAAACAGTATCCAGATATTCTCTTGATATGATGCTAGGGCAAAATGTTCTCTTCTGGAACGCGTCAGACATTCATTTGTACGACGTGTACAGTAGGGTGGATCGATTTTACATTTTTTTCGATTTCCATATTCTAATAGAGACAAAAACTTGCGCATGCATGAGAAAATAGCCTCTGCAAAATCTTAGCTTAATAGGTAATCATCTTCTGCCCCCGGCAGAGCGATGAAAATCATATTTTAGTAGTCAAAAACGTATTTTTCTTATAATTTTTAAAATATTTCAATATGCATTAAAATTATTCCTAATAACTATAAAGTCGATGAAAAAGACCTCATATGATCGTTTTTCCAAGCGCGTTGTCCTACGTTAATATCTTTTGCCCCCGGCAACAACGTCAAATGTTGAAAAAATAGGTAATTATATACATATTTTCAGATCGGCTCTTTGTCTTAAATAATGCATTTATATATTTCCCATAGCATTTATATCGTTGCTTAGGCATGAAATAACACACACGCAAAATTTTATGACTCTAGAGTAATATCTTCTGTCCCGAGAAAAGTCTAAATGTGGATTATAATTACGTTAATGCGATGTTATAAGTACGATAAGTACTAAGTACAGCTCCTCGCTTGCTAATTTTATAAAATTAGCAACCCAGAACTCACCACGAGGAGGTGGCTGTACGTCGAGTTCCACCCTATCCAGCCCCAACCACCCTTCCTTTGGCTGCATGTCGATTTACATACGGTAATCTTTCTTAGAATCAAATCGTGAATTTTTGTTCGGGAGTGAAGACGGGAGCGGATGAATCCGTCCCTCTCGTCTATTCCACTTACACTGGCAGAGGCTTCGGTTACTAATTTGATGAGTCTCTCGACCGCTTGAGTATGACAAGGGAATAGTGGGATCAGTCCATCAGGCTGGTCTCCCGTCTCAACAAACTCTTTTATTCGGGTATCAGGTATTGTTTTTGTAACGGGGGGTTCGGTCACCTCAGCCGTTTGCCAGTTGATCATTTCGTAATAGTTTTGACTATCGTAGAGCAGCTCAGGCATGGCGAAGGCTCGAATTTCCCCCGCTGGTGATTGTTTTGATCGTGCTTTTAATATTCTTCTCCATCCCAATTCTCTTATGTGTTGCTCATCGGCATGTAGCATGGAGATCAAAATATTTTCTGGGTGAGCAAAGAAAGAATTTCTACGGAGGACTTTGTTGGTGATTGTCTTAGATCTTTGAAGCATGGTCTGAGAGAGACGCATCATTTCGAAAAAATGTTTTGCGCCCTCAGTGAAACGAGTTTTTCTTTATCTTAAACCAAATTGGTGCGTAAACTGTCATAATGAATCACACAATTTCGTTGAAGGTGCTGGAGGGTTCACTGGTTGAAACATAGAGGCGCAGAAATCTATTTGCTGTTGTCAGCCACCTGGAATGCGCCATCTTACCTGGATTTCGAGCCGCGAGAGCTGAAGAGCAGCTACCGCTCGACACTGCTCTGTAGATGCCTAACAAATATTTTTGGTCAGTGCTCAACCCGGCATCATCTATGTCAATGTCGGGAGATGGAATGGCATCGAATTCTGTAATTGGAAGTTTTTCGCAGTCGTTCAGTTGTTTTCCAACTGGTCCAGTAAAGCCTGTCGAGGGGTACGTCCCTAAAAGGGCCCTCGATTTGTTTTAGACGACTACGGACAATGAATACCAGGGTTGGTCCCCTTGGTTGGAGTCGGAATTATATCCGAAGGATAATAGACACGTCACTCTCGGGTTACCAGTGGATGCACTCGGCGATCGCGCCTTGTCAAAAATGTGTGTGGATGTCACTGACCACTCTTACCTCAATTGGTCGTAAAGTTTCGGAAGATCACCTTTGAGTGCTTCCGTACGGAGGTTGAACGAGTTTATGCGGTGAATGGAAACGACTACTAAATTTAACAGAGTCTTTTTAATAATTCACTTTGAATACAGAATTCTTTTTATATCAAAAATAATATTTAATTAAATTAAATTAATTAGTAAATTAACTTTGAACAGGTTGACTAAAGCTCAATATACAATTTTTATATATATCTGAAGTTAAGTTCCATTATCAAATGGAAGCTAAGTTGACCTGGAGGGGTAGTGCCACTGCAGGAGTAATTATCGACTTTAAGTCACAGAGTTTACGTATTATGAAGATTGTCAGAAAGCAAAGAACCTCGTTTCCGACGCTCTCGGGGTTTTTTAAACCTCGGGGTAGGCGGAGACGAGGTAAACTAAGGGTCACCCTCTTACGGGCGGAGCCTAAAAGCAAGCGCCTATAATAGTTTTCCATATTCGAATTTAAGCGAGGCGACGTTAATTTACTGCCTCGATTGGGAGATGGAACTTCGGGAGAGTTCCGGGGGCGAACCAATCATGATCGAAATAGGTTTCGCGGAATTTACATTTTTCTTTTGATAATAAGGCATAATTGTAGGATCGAGAGGCGCCAGGGGGGCGGCATGGAAGGAGGGTCGAACCTGTACAAAAGGGAACTGATTTGGAAGGAATTTATAGGGCGCAAATGAATTTCGTATTCGAGAGAACCACTTTTGCGTGATTCTAACGAAAAGAGAAATAGGGGTTAGGGAGAGCTGAAATTTGGTATGCGAGTAGGTCGAGCTAGGGGAAATCTGGTGGGCTATAGGTTGACACAATTATGCTTTATCTATGGGAAATAGGTCAAGATTTTAGGAAAATTTAATAATAAAAAAATATAAAAACGGAGGTGTTTATAGACGCTTGCCTTGCATCACGTGATGCTGACAATAATAGAGACGCGGAGGGATCGAAGAATTCATGCGATGTGCATATTTTCATATGCACCTCGCATCTAACAATTTAGATTGGGATTAATAGGATTTATGTGGATTACATGGGATTTATGGGATTTCTACGGATTACATGGGATTAATGGGATTAATGGGATTTATGTGGATTACATTGGATTTCTCCGCGTATGAAAGAATGCACACTCTGTGATATCAGAACAAAGGAATTTTGGGTTCAAGGTTTAGAATACAATTCGTCGGAGACGAACTCTTTTGTACCGTAAGGATTTACACTACGGGACACTACCTCCCCTTCTGCAAAAGTAACAATTAAACAAAAAAATAATACGGTCAACAGTTTTAAGCAGAAACAAAAACTAATATGTACATGCTAGCTAACTAATTAAAATTTGGATTTCTCGGTGTAGTGACAGCTAACGGGGGGCCGAAGATTGGGGCAGACCGTCTGGGGCTGAACGTGGGATAAGACATGAGACCGTTCTTGGAGGGTTTCGGTGATACGATCCAATTGCTGATCCCAAGGGGGATAGTTAAAGGAAGGTACAAGAGTTACAGAGGCAAGAGGAAGGTTGAAGAGAGGAATTGGTGGGAGGTGAGCCATAGGGTGTACAAGACGAGGCGTGTTGTTAAGGGAGCGTACTCTGGGGTTTGTGGATATAAAGCTAGAGGTAATAATAGAACAACCGGAGGGGATTCTACTAACTGGATCCAATTGTATCATACTACGGTTGTTCGGGCAATCCAGGGTTGCTTCACGTTTTTGGGGGATGGACAGGAGGAGATCGGAACTTATTTGGAATTTGGTTGACAAAGGTGTTCTACAGTGAGTAATGTCGCGGGTGGTAAACCGGGTGTACTGTTGGTAGGTTTTGGAAAGGAAAAAGTATGGGTGTTCTGTGTGTAAGATGAAACGGGTCACGTTTTCCCTCATAGAGTAAACTGTGGGAAAAAGGGGTGAAAAATAAGCGTTGTATATTTGAGCATCGAAGAAGGGTATAACAATAATGATAGAGAATGGAGACAAAGGTAAGCATAGTGGCCGAAGTTAACATTATTAATAATTTTGGGTGTGTTAGCGGTTACTTCCGAGAAGTTCTCCAGGACGGGAATTTGGGTCTCACCTTGGGTTTGACCGAAGGTCGGTCCGGGGGACGAAGGGGGTGAGGTGGATGGGTCGCTGAGGTAGTGGCTAGGGACTCGGGTATTCGCGCAGTTGGAGCAGGCCGAGTCGATGGCAGCTGGGGGGTTTTCGGTGGTAGGGAGGGGCTTTGTGGAGGTGTCTTGTCTTGTGTAGGTGTCTTAGGGACGGAGTGGAGTGTGGGTACGGGGTCGGAGCTTGGCTCGAGTAAAGGGCTATGTGTGTGTTCTAGTGACTCGGGTATTCGCGATTGGGAGCGAGTCCACGGGCCTTGCGACGACTCCTGTGGTCGAAATCGATATGTCACCGTAGGGTCTGTTTTAAGGTCGTCGATAGGTGAGGGTGGTGATGGTGAGTCGGGGGGCTCCTCACTGGCTGCGGGGCCCTCCGGTAGAATTTTAAAGTTTGGAGTTGTCTCCGGGGCTTCTTCCAAAGGTGAGGAAGGAGCAGCAGGGAGTGGCTCCAGTTCATTTTCAGGTTCAAGGATAGCTTCCTCAGGCTGTACGGACAGGGTAGTCCGAGGGGGCCTTAGGTAGTTTTCCCACTCGTCCGACTTCTCGGTTTCGGTAGTGGTAACGCGGGGTTGGGTTGTATCCCCTTGTTGTCGGGACGACTTCGGTTGAGGGGGATTCGGATCCTCATTCGTAACCTTAATTTGGTTGGCATGAACAACCTTTTTCTTTAAGGTTTGTAAGTGTTGGATGGTGAAGGTGTTATGCCCCAGGTCTTCGAGGACGCGATATGGCCCTACCCATTTTGGACAGAGTTTTCGACTGAGGCCCGGAGGCTTCGTACCTGCCAACCAGCAACGGTTTCCAGGTATTACGGTCCGTTGCTTAGGGTACCGCTTGTGTTGGTAGTGGACCATTCGGTCGGTCTCATGGTTGAGACATCGTCGTGTATCTTCGAAAACCTGAAACGAATGGCGAGCCAGGTCGTCCGCATAGCGTTGAGGCTCCTGTAGGTCAAATCCCTCTTCGGTGGAGTCGTTTGGGAGGTCGAAAGGAAATCTTGCATCGTAATGATACAATCTAAAATGAGGGGTGTCCCCGATGAGTTGACTGTGGTTGTTGTTAACAGTCCACTGCACCATGGAGATGCACTCGTCCCAATTACGTTGGTCCGCGTCCACGAGATGTCGTAGGACGTTAAGGATCTTTTCGTTCTGCCTCTCAACCAGACCATTTGCTGCCGGATGGTACGGTGTTATTTGTACCTTTTGGATGTGGAGACGTTTGCATAACTCTACGAACATCGCGGAGGTAAATTCCCGAGCGTTGTCCGAGAGCAACACGACCGGCGTGTTGTGCCGTTGAATTACTCGTTCGAGTAAACACTTGGCAATTATCTCCGATGTATGGGCAGGCACAGGTACAATTTCATTATACCTGGTAAAATGGTCGGTGAAAACGACAACGTATTTGTTTCCATTTCGACTTTGGATAAAGGGGCCCATCACGTCCATTCCTACGCGCTCCCAAGGTCTAACAGGAACGGGGTACGCATGCATATGCGCGGTGGGCGGACGCGCTCCTTTATGCCTGGCACATGCTGAGCATGCCTTGCAATGTTCTGTTACCTTGGTGCGCGTGAGTGGGAAATGGTAACGCGCTTGGACCAACTTTAGGGTTCGTTCAATTCCGGGATGCCCAGCACAAACGCTGTCGTGGCAAAGTTTGATTGCCACGTCTTGAAGACTCTCGGGAACTTCTACCACGTATTGCCCAGGAGAAATTTGATAATTCAAAATTTGATCCTGGAAAGCATACAACTGGTGAAGTTCCGAATTTGGTTGGGCTTTTAATTGCTGCACCAAATTAGAAATATACGAGTCCTTGCGTTGTGCCTCGAAGAGCGTGTCTCTATCGAAATTGGGAATAGTCTCAATCCGATGAATTCCACGGACCTCTTCGGGTTTATTTATTCGGGATAAACAATCCGGGAGAACGTTGAGTTTTCCGGGACGGTGAACGTATTCGGGGCTAAAGTCCTGGACGGTAAGAGCCCAGCGACCTAATCGCCCGTCGGGTAGTTTTTTAGAAAATATAGGTTAACGGAGCGTGGTCCGTTTTTACTGTTATTTTATACCCGTAGATAATATTCTTGAACTTCTTCAGGGCCCATACGATGGCTAAAGCTTCTCGTTCAGTCCCTGAATAGTTACGTTCGGGTTTGGATAGTAACCGACTCGCATAAGCCACAGGTAGTTCGGTACCTTCTACTTCTTGGAGTAGGACGGCACCTAACCCGTAGTTAGAAGCGTCCGTGGCTACTATAAAAGGTTTACCAAAATCCGGGAACTGCAGTATGGGTTCTTGCAGGAGTTTGTCGCGGAGATCAGTGAAGGCTTTCTGATGCTCAGAATTCCATTCAAAAGTAGCCTTCTTTTTGAACAAATTGGTCAAAGGAGCGGCTATGTCTGAAAACCTAGGAATGAAATTGCGATAGAATCCTACAAACCCGATAAAGGTTCGCACTTCATCAACGTTTCGAGGAACAGGGTAATTTAGGAGAACCTGAAGTTTGGCGGGATCCGGTCGGATTCCGTCAGAGGCAAGAAGAAATCCTAAATACACAAGCGAGGATCGGAAAAATTGGCACTTAGTCAATTTTAGTTTGAGATTCTCGTTCGAAAGACGTTGGAAGACTTTGGCAAGACGTACGAAATGTTCTTCGACTGTATCGCTATAGATCACTATGTCATCTAGATAGACTAAGGCATGAGACCCTAATAATCCGGACAACACAATGTTCATAAGTCGAGAGAAATTCGCAGGACCGTTTCGGCACCCGAATGGCAAAACATTCCATCGTAATGGCCCTGGTTGGTAGTGAACGCAGTACATGGCCGTGACTCTGGAGACAGAGACATCTGCCAGTACCCTGAAGCTAAATCCAGCGAGGTAAAATATTTAGCTTTACCAACATATTGAATGACCTCCTGCATGTTGGGAAGCGGAAATCGGTCTGGAACGGTCACTTTATTCAGGCGTCGGTAGTCGATGCACGGCTTAACGTTCCGTCCTTCTTCTTGACCAGGATCAACGGAGAAGACCAAGGACTAACCGACGGTCGGATAACATCCAAATCTAACATCTCCTTCACGTGTTCCTCAACAACCAACTGCTGGGAGTGCGGAACGCGATATGGCGGAATGTAGATGGGCTTTGTGTTATCCGCGAGATTAATATGAAAGGGGACGAGGTTTGAACGTCCCAAAGCATCACCCTTGAGTGCGATGATGCTTTCGTGTTCGACCAAGAAGTCCAATAATTGGTCAAACAAGTCCGGGTCGCTGCAAAGGAAAGAATTTGCGGGATCGGACTCTAGACATGCTTTGTAATTAGCACGTAATGTTTGCTGAGGTACGCCTCCAGGAGTACACCTGCGTACGTCGTGAGAAATACGAATAGGCTCAGCTTGGGCCAAATAGGCCTTGCCTATTACCGTATTAGGTTGTAACGTAATGGATTCGGAACCAACATTAGCGCACAATAGAGGGATAGTTGCCTCTTCGCTAGTGCACAGACTGCGTGCAATTACTAAGCCTGAATGTTGAACTTGGTTTTCAAGAACATTCTCCACGACTACTGAAGTCGCAGGATCCACGTAAGTACCATCGTTAAAGGTAACAATTACGCGGAAGCAGACCTGTTGGTTGGGCTCAAGAACGAATTCTTCCTTAACTCTCAACTGAAACTCATCGGTTGGAACAGACTCTGAACTAACTTTCAAGGAACGCCGGACTTGGCGTGCAACGGGATTTTCACCCGACTCTAAACCATCACACGGCGACAAAGCCGGAAAAAATGGAATCCCTCCATTACTAGGATTACAACAATCCTGTAGGGTTCCATCAAAATCGGGAACATCTTCCGAAAAAACCTTCAACCTGCTTCAACAGCAGTTGAAAAACGAACCTCTGGGTTCGACTCCGTATTCACTAACGGAATAAGTTGTCCGTGCACTTGGACAACGTTGGTTTCAAACTTAAGATCCCAACCATTTCCTTTTAGGAAGGGATAACCGAGTAAAATGTCGGTAGGAAAGTGCATAGAGTCTTGTACGATTACGCAATCGGCATTGAAGCCTAACTTGCCGAGTTTCAGTTTAAGTCTAACTTGCCCCATGGAGGGTATGGTTCCTCCATTAACGTTCTTTAAAACAACCTTCGACGGGAAAAGTTCCAATTTGGAAACTCCCGGAATTTTATTCAAACTAGACTGTTTAATCAGGTTAGCGTTGCTACCTGTGTCTAGCAAACCAAACATATCTACACTTCGAACGCGAAGTGGAATAACAGCATCTTCAAACGTATTACTAATTGTGCAAACATATGACGTGGGAACGTCAACAGAGTTTGCCACAATTCTCTGTGAAGCGGGACGAGACTCATAGGTCTCGGGTTCAATGCAAGGGATTTCTGAAAAGGGGAACTTAAAGGATTCTACAGTGGTATCTGGATTATTCCGTGCAGGGCCCTCGGGGTCCTTAAGTGGAGCAGTAACTCCTGGTTTTTCCCACAACGGAATAGCTACCCCTGGGGAGGGCAACCCGGCTCGTCCTCTTACTGGAATCCTGGAGCCGGCAGGTCCTCTAAAAAATCATCGGGCAGATTGGTCGTCTCCCGACTTTCCAGTTCTAAGGCTGGTGATCTGGTGTATCCCAGCTCGGTCAAACATTCTGTAAAAATATTTCGAACTTCCTGGTTCGATAGATTAGGGTTAGGGTTAGTTATATAAGAGGGGGTTCCCTCAGGGTATCCCTTCTTCTTTGGCCTCCTGGGAGGTCGAGATCCTTTGGACCACTCATCCCGTCGCTGGGGCGGTGCACCCTTCTCCCGGCATTTGGGACGATCTCCCCGCCGGTGACCGGATTCCCTGCAGGAATCGCAATAAGCAGCCGCCCTGCATTGTTTTATACCATGTCCTACTTGACAGCAGTTGTAACACCGTAGGGGCGAACTTGGGGGAGTCTGTCGCGATGAGTTTGGTCGAGACTGGTTCGACGGCGCGGGCGTTGCAGAAGCAAACTTTTGCTTCTGGGGCCTTCCTGTTTGTTCGGTAGTATAACGGATGGACTGGGAGGTTTTGGTTCGTTCTTCCCTCGGTTGACGAATATTCAGATCAGTTGAGTTTGGACACGACTCCTTCATTTTGTTCACGACCGTTGCTAACGACGCGGTGAGATCCGCGTGTTTCTGGAATCTAACTTGGTGGTGACTTGGTAGGTTCGCATACATGGCCGAAAAGGACAATATCTTCGCCGTTTGCGAGGACATTTTATAATCAAAAGCTCCGTCAAGGGCTAAGATGACACTATTCATAGTGCCTTGAATGCGATTCCTAAACTCCATAAAATCTTCACCATCCTGCCAACGCAATCGGAACAAATTTGTCATGGCCACAAATGGTTGAGTGTCGCTGACATCTCGGAAATTGTCCAAGAGAATCCGACGATACTGGGTCCATGTAGTGGCCGCTTCTAAGTCGGGGTTAGTGTCAACAAACTTCGATGCTGACCTTCTTCTAGATCACAAACCGTTGTGCTTCCAAGATCTATCCTTGTCCGTGATCACCTTCTCATTCTCGAAATATACTTCCAGTTTGTGGAGCCAGTGGTGAACAAGTGGCTCGGTGGTCTTTCCCGCGACGGTTCCCTTAAATCTTGGAACGGACGCCGGTAAGTTGAGTAACCTGGAATACGTAATATTCGTGGCAGGCGCGGTCGCGGCAGCAGCAGTGGAAGCAGTGTTAGTGTCAGCCATGTTGATGTTGGGAATGCGGCGACGTTTGGGAAGGACGGGCGTGGAGGTGTAAGTGGTAATAAAAATTCCCGGTCTGAATCGGAATCGGAATCGGAATGTGGCATACACGTCACGCGCGAAAACAAACAATTGAAGTGTGTTTTGGCAGTGTGGTCCTAGTATATATAGTATCAGCGTGTTTGCGTTGTTTTTTTTTTTTTTTTTGGGGGGGGGGGGATGGTCCAAATTAAGTAAACTACTAATTATTTAATTAAAAAAAATTAGAAGTTTAAAAATTCGGTTAACTTAATCAAACGCAAAACAATCGAGGAAACCTCAACAACTGCAGTAACACACTAAAATATCGTATATCAGGAACGACGTGATAGCTAAAAAAAACAAGTTATGCCAGTTTTGTTCTATCACTCTCCTTAAATAGGTGTTATCATAGTAATAAAAAAAACGAAATAAGAAAAAAATAAAGGTTGGGATAGCAAAAGGTTACTTGTAATCCGATTGTCGAATCGTTGGTCTCCAATGAATGAAGAGTCCCACACAAAGTCCCTTTCCGTATCCTCGATCCTAACGATGGCAACGTGAGTTCCAGCGGTGGTGGATCCTACCCTCTGCCTGAGTTCGCAAGGAAGTACCCTAGTCGTGCCCCAATCGTAATCACGGATGTGGCCTGCAATTAGGTCACAAGCGTAATTTCCGTAGCACCAAGTAAAACAATTAAAATGAAAAGAATAACCTAACCCTACCTAACCTATTCAATTACAGAAATAAAAAGTAAAATATTACACTCGGTAATTCAATAATGAAAACGAATTTAAAATAATTCACTTATTAAAATCGTTAAAAAAAATAATAATAAATGACTACTTAGTCACAATAATAGCGTATTTCACTATTACGTAATTAATTAAAATTACACGTTAATTTACACTAAGTTTGATAATTAAGAAAAATTATTAAGTGGTAAAATCACTTCACGGATCCCACTTACTCAAAGTGAAAAAACTAAACAAAAAAAAATTAAATTTTCTTAACGTTTGTTTGTAGTTAGTATTACTAGTCACCATTCACCGTGAATTATTACGATGGCAAAAGTAATGTTAATGATTAGTGTATAATTGTACACAATTTAAAGATTATAATTGGGTTAAAGGTAATCAGTGATACTTAATAGTTACGTTCATTATCACTCAAACGTAAAAACGTTCGCGTGAAGTGACCGAGAGAGGAAACTGAGGCGACTTCGTGACGTGGCATCAGCTGGCGTCTCTCTCGATTTGAAGGTCACTCGCAGATGAGACAAGGGCTAGACGGTGACGTCATGTACAGCCTTGGCGCCTTCCGAGAGGAGTGAGGGAGAACCCGGGGCGAGATGGGCAAGACTTCGTTCACCCAAATTCCGGGTCCTGGGGGTTCCTGGGTCCTCTGCGTCTCGGTGTGGGACCTCCAGTGTCGAGGGGTACGTCCCTAAAAGGGCCCTCGATTTGTTTTAGACGACTACGGACAATGAATACCAGGGTTGGTCCCCTTGGTTGGAGTCGGAATTATATCCGAAGGATAATAGACACGTCACTCTCGGGTTACCAGTGGATGCACTCGGCGCTCGCGCCTTGTCAAAAATGTGTGTGGATGTCACTGACCACTCTTACCTCAATTGGTCGTAAAGTTTCGGAAGATCACCTTTGAGTGCTTCCGTACGGAGGTTGAACGAGTTTATGCGGTGAATGGAAACGACTACTAAATTTAACAGTCTTTTTAATAATTCACTTTGAATACAGAATTCTTTTTATATCAAAAATAATATTTAATTAAATTAAATTAATTAGTAAATTAACTTTGAACAGGTTGACTAAAGCTCAATATACAATTTTTATATATATCTGAAGTTAAGTTCCATTATCAAATGGAAGCTAAGTTGACCTGGAGGGGTAGTACCACTGCAGGAGTAATTATCGACTTTAAGTCACAGAGTTTACGTATTATGAAGATTGTCAGAAAGCAAAGAACCTCGTTTCCGACGCTCTCGGGGTTTTTATAACCTCGGGGTAGGCGGAGACGAGGTAAACTAAGGGTCACCCTCTTACGGGCGGAGCCTAAAAGCAAGCGCCTATAATAGTTTTCCATATTCGAATTTAAGCGGAGGCGACGTTAATTTACTGCCTCGATTGGGAGATGGAACTTCGGGAGAGTTCCGGGGGCGAACCAATCATGATCGAAATAGGTTTCGCGGAATTTACATTTTTCTTTTGATAATAAGGCATAATTGTAGGATCGAGAGGCGCCAGGGGGGCGGCATGGAAGGAGGGTCGAACCTATACAAAAGGGAACTGATTTGGAAGGAATTTATAGGGCGCAAATGAATTTCGTATTCGAGAGAACCACTTTTGCGTGATTCTAACGAAAAGAGAAATAGGGGTTAGGGAGAGCTGAAATTTGGTATGCGAGTAGGTCGAGCTAGGGGAAATCTGGTGGGCTATAGGTTGACACAATTATGCTTTATCTATGGGAAATAGGTCAAGATTTTAGGAAAATTTAATAATAAAAAATATAAAAACGGAGGTGTTTATAGACGCTTGCCTTGCATCACGTGATGCTGACAATAATAGAGACGCGGAGGGATCGAAGAATTCATGCGATGTGCATATTTTCATATGCACCTCGCATCTAACAATTTAGATTGGGATTAATAGGATTTATGTGGATTACATGGGATTTATGGGATTTCTACGGATTACATGGGATTAATGGGATTTATGTGGATTACATTGGATTTCTCCGCGTATGAAAGAATGCACACTCTGTGATATCAGAACAAAGGAATTTTGGGTTCAAGGTTTAGAATACAATTCGTCGGAGACGAACTCTTGAATGAGGTGTCGCAGTGATAATTCATTACCGTGTAATAGGCATATGATCCACTGAACTGGCCTTTGTAGTTTCATTTCAATCATACGAATGGCTCCACCCTTTCGACCCGTGTTCACTGCGGTACCATCACAGCCGATAGCCACAATGTCGTCCGTGCTAATATTGTTAGTCTGCTGCTGCTGCTGGCAGCACTCACCAGAGATGACCTTTAAACTCTAGCCTAGAGTCATAAAATTTTGCATGTGTGTTATTTCATGCCTAAGCAACGATATAAATGCTATGGGAAATATATAAATGCATTATTTAAGACAAAGAGCCGATCTGAAAATATGTATATAAATTACCTATTTTTTCAACATTTGACGTTGTTGCCGGGGGCAAAAGATATTAACGTAAGACAACGCGCTTGGAAAAACGATCATATGAGGTCTTTTTCATCGACTTTATAGTTATTAGGAATAATTTTGATGCATATTGAAATATTTTAAAAATTATAAGAAAAATACGTTTTTGACTACTAAAATATGATTTTCATCGCTCTGCCGGGGGCAGAAGATGATTACCTATTAAGCTAAGATTTTGCAGAGGCTATTTTCTCATGCATGCGCAAGTTTTTGTCTCTATTAGAATATGGAAATCGAAAAAAATGTAAAATCGATCCACCCTACACGGTGTACATCCTTGACGATTGGTTAGGTTAAGTCATGATATTTTCGTTAGTTTAAAGGAAAGTATTATGACTTAACCAAACTAATCGTCGAGGGTGTGCAGTTGACCTAACTGGGCATTAAGAGCATATCATACTCTGGGTTCAGGGTTGAAATTTTGGAAAAACAAAGTGGCTAATATGTATTCATATGTAAAAATTAATTCTAAGATGGGTTTATTATTTGCAACTTTTCCGAAAAATCTCATTTTCATGGTCAAAATCGCGATTTTCTGATTTGAAGGCTGCCTAACGCAACCTCAGGGCACCCAAACCAAAGCGCGCAGCTGTTCTACATATGATTTAGTCTAAAAGCTGCTTTTCTGACCTTATCCTTGCTTTCTTGCGTGTTTCAACACCTCTGGGTGCTGAAAAAATGTTTAGATTTCACGTAAAACTTAAGAATTTAAAGTTTTTCTTCAAAGAATAGGCGCGGCTCACCAGCTATACTCTGATCGAGTAGCGGAAGACTTTCCACCTCCACGTGTAGGTTTACACGCCTGTTCTTCCTGGATCCCTGAAAAGCGTGGCCTCATAAGATCTTATATTATGATCTTATGAGGACTTTCAGCTCTTATGAGCATTAACGATGGCTTCAGCCTCTTCATCAGCCACTCGAACCTGAAAAGCTCTTAAGTATGTCCTGCTTCGATCTGAACACTGGGAGCATTTCTCGATGGTCTATCCTGGCTCTCACCCATCCATCTCTCTTCTCGTGACCGTACACAGCTTGGGAAGCAGTTGAGACTTCCTGTACAGCTCTCTCGCAGGACTGAGTATGAACAGAGAAAGCGTCCACTTTGAGTGGAGTTTTCCTGAGATCCTCGAGCTCAGTCAAGGTCATCTTGCAGGTGAAAATAGGCTCATAAATATTCTCTGATTCCCAATTGATGAGATCCTCAGGTAAAGTGGCTTGCAGATTGACTTTGGGATTTTTATGGGGTCTCACTCTCGTATCACCAAAGTCTCTTCCTTCTCTGATCTTCTCTATCTGGCTCACAGCAAAAGCTTTCTGATGCTCATCCTCACTGCACAGGAATGAAGCCAGGATGTTCTCAGGATGTGCGTGGTAAGCTCCTCTTATCACTGCAGCAGAGATGATGTTCCTGACCTCGGTAGTCTGGTTCCTTAGCAGCCTCAAGCTTGAAAAAACGTGTGCAGGACCAAATTTGAGGTGGTGCTTCACCACTTTGATGTCGTAGTACATTTTGAAGTAGAAATTAAGGCAGAACTTCACGAGGACCTCGAGCCTCCTCAACACCTCCCCCTTCAGTCCGTGCTCCCTCATCCACAACAGCAAGATGGCCTGTGCAGTAGTGAGCCACCTGGATTGGTTCAGAGGTCCGCACTTGAGACCAGCCAACTGTGGACTGAGAATTCCAGACTTGATGGCCTTGATCAGAAGATAGCAGTTGTGCTGGTCTGTGGAGAGAGATTTGACGATCTCTACTGGCAGCTCTATGATATCTTCAGTTCCTTCCACTGGTTTGTAGTTGAAGTTGACCTCAAGTTCATTCACTTTCTCAAGAAGTATTCCAATAGGCCCACTGAAGCTTGACCGGGGAGTTACAGGGCCGTCCAGTTTGATGATTAAGTGCCTCAGGGGGAGCTCGTTCACATGGAGCTGACAGATCATCCAGTGGCACTTGCGACCCAGCATCTTCTCCAATAGGGCTATGGCGCCTCCAGACCACCCCGTGTTGGTGTTGGTAGAGTCTCCAATCAATACAAAGCTCTCGTCAGCTCCGTGATCCAGAAGCCACTCATGCAGGCCCTGAGCGATCTTATGAGCAGGCTTTTCTCCTTCCTCAGGTTCCTCGGGAGTGAAATGGAAGAGGTACTTTCCTTGAGGCTCCCACGTGATAGTGTAATGCTCCTCGATCACTTTGCCTGGATGAAATCTCCCTGTCACTTCGTCATATTTCTACACCTTTGTGTTCCTATCCTGCTTGCCATCAAAGAATATCCCAGAGATCTTCTCCTCCTCTGACCTCTGCGTGAGAGCTTCAACTGATGAGGCCATTACTTCCTCCTTGGCCCTCCAGACTTTCATGCCATCTATGGCCAAGATTCAAATGGAGTAGATTTTTTTCTTATGTATGTATGTATGTATTAAACCTGTGTAAGAGTTAAGCAAAGTTAATGTGTCTAAATGGCAACAAATTACGACAAAGGGTTAAAAATATGAGGTTGTGTTCAATTGAATATTCGGTATTTCAACATAGAACAGAAAACCACAATTTTGAAAATGATAACGCGATTTTTGGGAAAAGTTGCAAAGAAACCCCTCTTAGAATTAAATTTTACATAAAAATACATATTAGCCAGAGTGAAATTCTGACTCGGAAAAGTATGATATGCCCTTCTGGGCATTCAGTTAACCTAACAGGGCATTCAGTTGATCTAACCAGGCATTCAATTATAGGTCTGCCCACCATGTTTAATTTAGAATTATTCAAAAATTAACTAATTTAATGCATTAAAAGCAATAACCATTCGTCAAATAACGGTTTATTTTTTAAACTCCTTATCCTAAATATTCGGAAGCAATATGTTAATGTGATTAACACTGGGAAGCAATATGTTAAAGTGATATACACTGGGAAGCAATATGTTAAAGAGAGGTTCCTGGGAAGCAATATGTTAAAGTGATCCAACAATCGTAAATTAACGTGAAAGGAAGATGCACAATTGCACATCCTAAACAAAAACATAATTACAGGACTCAAAGCGACTTGGAAAACAACCTTTGGGGAAGAAGACAACCAAATGGGAGCGAGGACTGAAGGAATAGTAAAACGAAGCTGGTGGGCAGGATGAAGATCAGAAAAAGATTAACGAATCACGATCCATAAAGAAAGATAACACTCATTCTAAATACTGATCAAAAGTAATTAATGATACAGTTCTTTGAAAATAAAAACCCACTCTAATAGACAGAGTTTATTTCCACAACAGTTTCGACGCCCACTGGCATCCTCCTCGGGTGGATACAGAAACACGAATGAACCAAAACAAGAGGGAAAAACAGTCCAGGGACTGACCGTTAAGAAATTCGCACCTAGGTTAGATCCCATTCCCCCGACACCGGAAGGGCATTTTCATTAAGTACATTCGCACAAATTTAAAACTATCTTCCTGTTCTAAACATACAGATTCTATTTTATTTTTTTTTTTTACATAATTATTACATTTATTATTAAATTTATTACATTTAATATTGCATAATTATTTATTACAGAAATTATAAATTTATTATTACATTGTTGTTTATTATACAGAACTTATAAACCTAAAAACGAATGAAAAAAGCCGATTAGGAAACAATCCAGAGACCATTGAGAAATTCGCACCTAGGTTAGATACTGTTCTCCCGACACCGGAAGGGCATTTTATTACAGGGTCCGCTTATAAGTACATTCTCACAAATTAAAACTATCTTCTTGTTCTATACATACAGATTCTAATATTTTGACATAATTACTGCATTTATTATTGCATTTACATTTTTTTAACATTTGTTATTATTACCTTTACCCTAATTATTACTGTAAATTTATATTACCTTTATTATTACATCTGTTGCATTTATATTTATTTCCACATTTATTACTTCCATTATTACATTTACTAAAAGCGAGTAAGGAAACAATCCAATCCAGAGACCTTTAAGAAATTCACACTTAGGTTCGAACACGTTCCCACGACTCCGTAAGGGGTTTTTTGACCAAGAATCTCATGAAAGGGTCTAACTTATAAGTACCTTTGCACAAATTAAAATTATCTACTTTTTCTATACACACAGATTCTATTATTTTTATTTTGACATAATTATTACATTTATAAAGTACCTTACTTGATTCCCAATCTATAGCATGATTATTTTGGCTGGCGTGATAAAAAATTGTATTATTAGTATTACAACTTCTGAAGGCATATTTGTGTTCTTTAATACGGGTTTCAATATTTCTTCCAGTTTCTCCCACGTATACTAAATCACAACTTTTACAGGGAATGCTGTAGACACAGGCTTGTTCCTCTTTTGCAACGTTATTCCTAACCAATTTACTTTTCACGGTAGACGAATATTTGAACGCCAAAGCAAACTTAAAATCTTTCGTCAACGGTTTTACTCTTTCTAAGCCGGCAATGTAAGGCAAACTCACATATTGTTTTTGGTTAACTGAAGGTTCCCGAGGGGCATAAAAAGATTTTCTGGCTTTAAAATACGCCTTTCTGATAAACCACTCTGGATATTTTAAATCCTTAAAAATGTTCCAAATCTTTGAATTTTCCGGGTCCAGCAAATGTGGGCTACAAATCCTGAGTGCTCTTAGAAACATGGAAGAAATAATTGAGCTTTTAACCCCTTCATCATGATATGAAAAATAATGAATGTTGTGGAAATAAACTCTGTCTATTAGAGTGGGTTTTCATTTTCATATTTTGACCTTCACGTAGAAAAAAGTGAAGTTTTTTGCATTTGATACAGTTCTTCTTCATTTATTTTGTGCAAATAAAAACTGTAGGAGAGAAAGGATTTCAAGAAGTAAAAAAGAAGTACAAAACAACGATAATAAAGAGTTTACAGCTTATACTCATTTCTGTTTTAGTATTTCACTTGTATTTATTCATAGACGAAAGCATGGGAACGTTAGTTTCTAGGTTTATTCCTCTGTACACAAACACCCACACCCACATTCAAAGATATATATATATATATATATATATATATATATATATATATATATAAGAAATCATAACTTAAACCATTTAGAAACAAACTAAAAAAAAAGTATTTTTTCTATTTTAGAAGGAAAAAGTTTATGGAATAAATTTAAATTATTTTTCAGATTTCTTATCCTCCGAAATATTCATGATTCAAAATCAGATGCACGCATTATATATATATATATATATATATATATATATATATATGCAGTATATAAATATATAAATAAAGAATGTTAAGGAAACGTTATGAACAATTATGTTGCAAGAAAGAAGATTCTCATCCGTTTCTCATTAGTTTTTAATGTAAAACCCAAAAGTCACAAGAACAAAGAGAATGGGAAATCTCAACGAAGAATATACCATCTGTGTGTATATATATATGTGTGTATATATATATATATATATATATATATATATATATGATACACACCCATAAGGAAACGGAAAAGCGATTTCAAAGCGTTTCATGTATTGTATTATTTATTTCACCTGTGTTTAATTGTGAAATTCATCCCATATAAATACGAGTGTGTATATATATATATATATATATGTGTGTGTGTGTGTGTGTGTGTGTGTGTGTGTGAGTACGTGTGCGTGTGTAAGGTTGCAAAGTATACTCTTTACTTTGGGTGCTGAAAGTGCTGCGCATATTCATTTTCGCTCAATTCTCGTTTGCTGCTGTCAATGTTAAAGTATTCAAATATAGTGAGATGAATTGAATTGATTTGTGGATTGTGTTCACATCTCGTACTGGTCTTTATTTGAGGGAGAGTCTTTCTGTGGGCGTACAGTGGTCAAATATTGATGATTTAGGACAGTGGTTCTCAACCTTTTCTATACCAACGCCCCTTTACCAATTATTAGACCTCTCAACGCCCCCCACCAAGAAAATTCAATTCTTAAGTCTTGGAATGTTGAATACCGTCATGCAAATCTTCCCTGGAAATGAAACAACAGCTTAACATAACATGAAAAAATTTTATTCAAACAAACAAAAACGCAGTAACGTAAAATAAAAACAATGTGCCACACAAAAATAATACAAAAATACTAGTGAGAGCCTTGCGCTTGGTGTTTTCCAGCCAATATCTTCACTGAAGGTTGAATAGAAGTCAGGTTCAACCTCAGTGCACCTGAGGCTGTTATATTAAGCCTGTTACGATATTTGGACTGCATGTAAAGGACATGGCTGAAACCCTGTTCCACTAAATATGAGGTAGGGAATGCCAAGAGAAGAAGACGAGTTCTTTTCCAAAGAACTGGATAACGTTGCCAATGTGTTGCCCACATACCACGCCAGCCAGAGGTGCGGAAGGTTACCTGGGCCTCATCGTCATTTTGTACATCAACAAGCTCCCCCTGGATCTCAACTTCAAATTTCGTAACATCTGATTTGAAGGGCTGTACCACCCAGTCAGGGACGTCAAGCTTTTGAAGATCGCTGAATCGGATTTCTATGTCAGCCTTCATCATCTTTAAGTGGTCGATGTAACGGAGTAGATGTTCATCAGTCAGTTTCTCGGACACCTGTGAATAAATTCAATAAAAGCACATTAAAAAACAAGTAGTTTTTAAATAAAAATTTCTGAAATTTATTAAAAAGTAAGTATTTAGTAAAATCAATTACCTTCATCAATTTGGGAAAATGAGCCAGCTGACGCCGTCCAATGCCTTCCTGGTATATGTTCAGCTTGGCGATGAAGCTGCAAATTACAGATTTGCAGTGAATCAGCGTCACTTCATTTCCTTGTAATTTAATGCTGATCTCATTCATTTTTTCAAAGATGTCTGCCAGAGTTGCATCAGTATCCTCAAAAAACTCTAAAACTGTGCTGAACAACTCACACAAACGGGAAAGACAATTGCCTTTCGAGAGCCAGCGCACCTCGGTGTGAAGTAGCAGACGCTCAAAAATTTCATCATTGTCCCCAAAGAGTTGTCTGAACACTCGGTCATTCAGTGCATTGGCCTTTATCTTGTTGATGGCCTTAACTGCCACACTCAGTGACTCGTGGAGAGGAGGGCTGATTTTTTTCGCCACTAGATTATGACGGTGCAGCACGCAATGGACTGTCAAAATGTGTGGAGCCCACTTTTTCAATAGAGTAGTGAAACCACGGTACCGTCCAACCATGGATGGAGCCCCATCGGTGGCACATGTAATGATGTTGGCAGCTGGAATAGAATTGCAACTCAAGTATTCTTCAACTGCATTAAATATGGTCTGCCCTTTAGTGTCGGTTTCCAAATACTTGGAGAACAAAAACTCTTCGGAAATTTCACCAGATGACAGATAACGAACATAGGTCATCAGCAAAACGTTATTATCTGAGACAGTTGTCTCGTCAGCCTGAAGAGTGAACGGATTTTCTCGCAGAATGGCACACAACTGCTCCTCACTATCCAATGCCATTTCATTGATTCTCCTTGACACAGTGTCATTGCTGAGGGGGATGGATTTTAGAACCTGCGAAGGGTCACATTCCATAACAGTGCAAATAGCTTCTTTAATAGCAGGAAGAATCAGCTTTTCTCCAACTGTGAATGGCATTCCACATTTGGCAATAAGGAGAGAGATATTATATGAGGCAACTAAGCCCTTCTCAGTTTGGTTTACGTTCTTTTTGAATATGCTACTGATTGTGCTTCTGGCATGTCTTTCTTTGAGGTCTTTAAAGAATGCAAGGTCTTTGTCAGTTTTATCAGGATGGATTTTAATTATGTGCTCCTTCAGGCGTGAGGGTTTCATGGCCTCGTTAGAGAATACTTGCTCACACAGTAAACACATAGGAAGCCGTTGATTCGTAGGAGAAGGTACGAAGCCATAGCTGAGATATTCAACATTATACTGACGACACTTTTTCTTGCCTTGTGACATCGCGAAAACTGTAAAAACATTCAGAAATTTTATTTTTAGTTAAGTTAGCCGTTAGCGTAAGAAATGTTTTTATTTGTATGCATAAAATAAGTTTTATGGTAAAGTAGCCTAAATTATACTTCTGCGAGCTGAATATTTTGCTATATCTTTAACAAAATGGAATCATGTTTGCTGTATTAATGTATTTAAATGTTTTTCCTAGCAAGGATGTTACTAACAACTATACTAGACTATATACTAGACAACTATACTAGACAACTATACTAGACAACTATTTAAATGTCAGTTGACTAATAGAAGACGGCTTTAGTAAAATTACAAAAACACTTACCGAAAAAATGGCGTCTACTCACTTCCAATAATTCACAATAAATGACATAATCACTCAAGAGCCATCTATTGAGAGAATGTTGAACTTGACATAGTGACAATTCTCCCAGTAGATGGCGCTTGAGAAATTACATCAGCTGAGTGGATTCCATATTTTTCGGTAAGTGCTTTTACAATTTTGCTAAATTAAAAGGTTCTAGTAACCTTGTTTCAGCCACTTAATTTCATTCAAACATTCAAATTTAATGTAGATTCCAGAACTGTGTAGATGAAATTCATTGAAACACATGAACGCCCCCCATTAGCTGACTAACGCCCCCTTTTCAACTAACCAGCTTCTAACGCCCCCCGACACCCAGTGAACGCCCCCTGGGGGGCGGTACCGCCCCCGTTGAGAACCACTGATTTAGGACTTGGTGGGTTCCTTCTAGCCATAGAAGGCCAATAGTGACTAGTGTCGGATCTATGCAATCCCATAATGAAAATTACATTCATAGGTTGATTTAAACAATTTATTGTTACTAAACAATAATAAAAATTAACTTGCGTACAATAAAAGACAACATTTCCAAGAAAAAAAACAAATGTACTTTTACTGTTCTAGGCCACGCTGGCTTTCTAGGGTTAACCGCTGACTGCGGATGAGACTCCGATGGGTTGAATTACCCTGCATAGTTATGGCGATAGTTGCTGTTTACACTGCAATCGATACGAGCGAAAAAACATGTGACAATAAGCACAGGTCAGCCAAATTCCTTTGACGAGATTGGATACGGAATTGGTGGAGAAAGATAACAGATGAAATTAAATGGTGAAGTCAACATCGTCGTCATAGCCACAAATGTCACAGTTGAAGTTATCGTGTCATATTCTTAGATATGGCAGCCATCATGGTCGTAATCGTCGTAGTCTTAATAATAAACATTTACCGGGGCTAGAAACTGGCACAGAGCTCAGGCCAACAAATACGGCCCATTGCTCTAACCTCTGTATTATTTTTACCAGCATCATCAGGATTCGAGCCCCCGACTTCTGTGTCTTCGCTGGCCGTCGTAGTCCTCCATAATTATAGTAGTTGTTCTCGCCGTAATAAATAAATAAATAATAAAAAGTAACTTTCAGATGCAACATAACCATATAATTTTCATAACTTCTTTGTAACTTTAACCCTAACCCTACTCGTATCCTCGATCGCTTTGGAGATAGGCCCAGCATTCGGGATTTATTTCTCACTAATCATCCTTCTTACTCTGTCAAACTTTTTCTCCGTTAGGCTCCTCCGACCACAATCTTATATCTTATATATATTGCTCCATCGGCCTTTGGATCCTCCCAAGATGAAAGTGCCTTTGGCACTTTGGCGCCGCTGATTGGAGACCCTTAGGCAGTACTTCTGTGATTTCCCTTGGAATAATTAGTGCTTTCGTAGCCGAGGCCCCTCCGAGTGCGTTGAGCGCATCACAAAGGTGATTCTCTCCGGCATGGAGATTCCATATTCTATTCCTACTACTAATGCAAAAATACCCTTCGTTTAACTGGGAAGAGTATGAACCAGGGCCGTTTCTAGCCATTAGGGGGCCCTAAGCAGTATACCCATTTGAGGCCCCACCCCTCCATCCACCAACTCACGCCTTACTACATCACCTCAGCACACACATACAAAAAATGGTTGTGTTAATAAAAAACAATTATGAAACAATTTTAATGAAACATTTATGTCCAAAACAACAAATATGTACTTTCAGAAGACAAACAGAAAAAATACTCTTCATGAAATTCCTGAAAATTAGCTTATACATTATTTAGAATAAATGACAGAACTATGTATAAAAAAATAATGCAATTATCAACTACCAAACAATTAATAACTCTACGATACAATCGTGTAATAGCTAACAGTTATACAGAACAGTTTGTATCTTCAAAATTTTTGCCTCCTAAATTTTTTCTGGGCGAAATCATCAATAACATCATCATATGAAATCTCCCTGCCAACGTCCTGGTTGATGCTTATGATGCCAAGGTCACTGAGGCGATCCTGCCCCATTGATGATCTGAGGTAGTTCTTGATTAGCTTCATCTTAGAGAAGCTCCTCTCGGCTGACGCTACTGTCACAGGTAGAGTGCAGGCAATTCTTAGTGCAACCCAGAGATTGGGGTATAGTTCCTCCAGTTGCTTCTGATGAATGAAGGAGAGAAGCTCCAATGCAGTCATGTTGTGTGAAGATAAAGTCGGCAAGTTCTTAATTTCGAGGGCCAGTTCTCTTCCATCAATGTCAGAGTCAGCTCCAGAGCTCAGTATCTTAGAGAGCTTTTCACACTTGCAGGACAAGTCTTCTTTGTTCATTGTGGTGAAGTTTAGGAGAACCCCAAATATGTCCCTCACATCATCTAATGTTTTGAATCTCTCATTTATTGACCCGATGGCACAATCCACCACCACATTGAAAAATTTGACTTCCAGCCTCTTTAAGGCTTCTGTAAATGGTTCGTCAGGAGCTTCGTAAGCAAAGTGCTTTTTTATGGATCTGAGCCTCTTCTCCTTCAGCACAGCCTCCACATTCATTTCGTCACATATGTCCCTAGCTACGACTTGTGCTGCAACAAAACCTGTGTTTCTGTAGCTGGTGAGTGAGTCTTTTGTGTTTGTGAGGAGATTGACTCCCACATCAAACTGCATTGTAGGAGACTGCAGAAGTTTGCTCACATGGTTAACTGCATGAAGAATGTCATACCATACTACTGTGCAAATCTGAAAGCGATAAGATCCTACCTCCCACCTAGTTTCACTCCAAGACTTGAGTGTTATGTTCACGTGCTTCTTTAGGATTGTCCATCTCTGTGTAGCTGCTGCAAAAAGGTTGTACAATTTTTGTACGTTGCCAAAGAAGCTGATGGCATCTGTGGAAGCTTTAGCTGCATCAGCCACTACAAGATTCAGAGTGTGAGCCCCACATGGAACATAGAGTGCACGACAGTTCTTCTCTAATAACCTTGCCTGAACACCTTTGTTCTTGCCCTTCATGTTCGCTCCGTTATCATATGACTGTCCTCTGCAGTCATCAAAGTGAATATTCAGTTCATCTAGTGTAGTCTCTTCAGAATCAGAACTGATAAACCCAGGCCTGTACTTTCTGAAGCATCAAGAAAGCCCAAGAAGTATTCTTTTATTTCTGGTACTTCACCCATTTTAACAGTTCTGATAATAGTCGACATCTGTTCTTGGTGGCTTATGTCTGGAGTGCAGTCTAAATGAGTGAGTAATATTTAGCTTGTTTTATTTCTGCAACAATGGCATCTAAGATCTTCCCACGAATGGACTCAATGAGCTCATTTTGAGTGATGTTTCCTAGGTAACTTGAATGACTATATTGGCCACTTTCGACTCTGCTGGTGTGTTGTTTCATCACTGGCTCAAATTTGGCAAGCAGCTCAACCTCCTTCAAGAAGTTGCCATTGTCTCGATTGTACAATGTAGAGGAAGACCCCCTTGAAAGCAAGGTTTCTCTCTGCCAGTGATTGGATTATACTTACAAGACGTGTGAGAACATCTCGCCAGCGTCTTCGCTCTACCTTCATTAATGACATTTCAGTTTGGTCAATGGTCCTCCCAGTTTTTAGCTGCAGTTCCAGATCCTTCCATGTTGCCATGTTATCTGCATGTTCTGAACTATTTTCATGGCCTTTCAGAAGCGAATCAACGTTTATCCAGTCTGAAAGTCCATCCGTAATTATCATAGTTTGTACGACTTCCTTGAAAACAACTTGCAGCAGAAGCAATAAGAGCATCATTCCTTCTAGAGTACATCAGCCAGCTTGGCTTTATTTTTTCCCCATTAATTAATGTTCTGTACATGTAATGGTGATGAACGCTTCTACCGTCCTCTCTTTTAGGGAATGTGAAATCTGGACTGATTTGAAATGGTCCTCGAGACACCAGATCTGTCTTCAAGGCATCTGACAAGACAACTGGCGAGTCATACGGATCAAGCGGTGGAGCAGATCTTGGTTCTTGTTGCTCAGTAGAAATGCCTGTGTGTGGTGTTTGAAGCTGAACAGAAGATGGGCCACTTGTTTGTTCATCAGGCTCTACTTCTACTGGTGTTTGAGGTTGCATAGAGGATGGTCCTGCTGTTGGCTCATGATGCTCATCAGGCTTTGCTGAGGATGGTTTTCCAAATATTTCAGTAGTGCTCCTGAGAAGAACATAACATTACGTACATATTCTGTTTATTTTTGCTAAAATACTCTTTCTTATCTTGTTTGATAATTGATCTGTGTGAACAGAATTTGAGGTGATGTGATCCATTAAATTTCACATTTCGAAATATTATAAATATTACAGAGACTAGCTTACTCTACACGATTCCTGAGCACTTGCCTAGCTTGATGGTCTACCTAACCTAGTTGCCTGAACTGTAGTCATAAGAATATACAAGTGGCACATCTTCTTTTTCCGTTTTTCAGCTCCTGATGGATAATGTCGTTTCATTTTCCAAGATGCACGAATTCACATCTAGTTAACCACAACTAATCTGCTAAATAATAATAATCATGATGATAATGATGATGATAATAATGATGATGAAATAATAATAATAATAATAATAATAATAATAATAATTGTTATAACTGTAACGTTAATCAAATACATTCAAATAATCAGACCATTTAGGTTTTAACCAAGAAAATTCACATTATCTGAAAAAGATGAGAAAAGAATTAATAAACTTGAAAACATAACGAAAATAATCCTAGGTTTTAAAGTGTTACAAAATCTCTTAATAATTAGTAAATTAGTGAAATAATGTTTTGCAATACTAGAAAAATTAAGCATTTAGGAAAGTATAAGCAAATAGTAAGAATAAAGTTCAATAATATAGAAATAAGATCTCTCATAATAGTTATTTACACATAACGACCAAAACGTTTCGTTTGTCTCCGTTTTATCACATTTGTCTCATACAAAAACTTTAATTAATACGAAATAATAATAATAATAATAATAATCTATACTATAATAAGAGAGCTGTCCGTCCGTCTGTCTGTCTGTCTGTCCGTCCGTCACACTTTCAGAAATTGTGAGAAAAAATTGTGAGAAAAAAATTCAGAAATTGTAAAAAAATTTCAGAAATTGTATTACGGGCGGAAATGTGAAGCTCAAGATTTTCATGACTGTGTTCTTTTCTGTAGTTTAGCAATGGGGGAAGGGTGGGAGTGGGGGGAAGGGTTGGGGTGGGGGTAATGGGGGATGGGTGTGGTAATGGGGAGGGGTGGGGGTAATGGGGAGGGGTGGGAGTAATGGGAGGGGTGGGGGTAATGGGGGAGGGGGTTAGCCCCCAAGTTGTATGAATGGGGTGAGGAGTTTTGGGAGATACCAGATTCAGAAATGATGACACAATGTGAA
The DNA here is from genome assembly GCA_023014485.1 of Bathynomus jamesi. Lineage (NCBI taxonomy): Eukaryota > Metazoa > Arthropoda > Malacostraca > Isopoda > Cirolanidae > Bathynomus > Bathynomus jamesi. The sequence goes on from JAJOZX010000491.1 coordinate 247,043, forward strand.
GCTCAAATTTTCAAGGCTGGGTTCTTTTTTTGTAGTTTAGCCTGTCTAACCGTCAGCGAAGTGACGGGAACTGTACTAGTAATAATATATTAGAAAGTCGATATCAGCCTATGTCTTTATAAAGGATTTACATTTAATTTCCAATATTCTGAATAGTTTTTTATTTTCTGTACTGAGTTTCTTAATAATAATTCTAGATAAGAATTTGCAGTATGCTAAGAATACTGTCTTAATTTTTTCTTCTGCTGACGCGTTTCGTTCATATACTTTGAAAATCTTCAGAGCTTTATACATAATTTTAAAGTAAAATGGGTTATATATATTTTTTTTATTGTAAATTTTATACAATTTCAAATTAATTTAAGAATATTCGAAAGTTCATTAAATTTTATATTCATTTTCGGTTTTTTCATTTTAATGTAAAAGGCTTCGGCAATTTTTAGTTTTTGTACGTTATGTCATGAGTATAAGATTTGAAAGTTTTGTGAGATATTTTTTAAATTTAATATTTTATGATCTACTCTGTAATGTTCTTTAATTTTACTTGGACGATATTAATGTTGGTATGCTCTCTCTTTAATGTGGTTTGTGGTGTAACCAATGTAAGTCGACGTACAGTCAACTACAGGACATGTAAATTGGTATACCACATGATGTTGCTTATCAGGGTTTTTGTTACGTGTCGAAAATGGCTTGATAACTTTTTGTTTTTATAGTATATGTTAAAATTGATAGTTTTTTCTTTATCCATTGGTTTTATGTGCCTCTTTAATATATTGTTTAGACATTTTTCTTCATGTTTTAGTCTTGTTGGGTTTCTTGTTTCGAAGTAAAATTTTATACCTGTATTTTTATTTTTATTTTCATCCTCCTCCTTATTTTGTTATATAAATTTGTTAGAGTTCGGTTTAGGATATTATCGATTAAAAATAGCGGAAAATCACTGTTTATTAGATTTTGCTTATTCTCTCAATTTCTGGATTAAATAGTTGCCAACTTGAGCATATATTGAAAGCTCTGTGCACGAGTGTTTTAATTATTGATAGTTTATATTTTTCTGGTGAGTATGAATTATAATTTAAATACATTCCTTTGCCTGTTAGTTTAACATGTACACCAGTCATTAAACATCCATTTTGACCAATGAATATATTAATGTCGAGAAAAGAGAGTGTATTATTCAAGGAACGTTCAAATGTGAATTTTAATTTACTTAGTTCATGAAGTCTTCGAATAAATAAAGGAATGTGGTTATTGTTTTTAAATAGTATCAAGGTATCGTCGACATATCTCATGTACAGTTTTGGGTGTAGGAGTTGTTTTCTTTCATTTTTTATTTTCTAAGTTTGACATATAAAAGTCTGCGAAAGTAGGTCCTAATGGTGTGCCCATAGCAACACCATCTATCTGTATGTAGGTTTCATCACAGAATCTAAACGGAGTTTTTGTACAACACAAAATAAGTAATTGTTTCATATCTTCTTTTTTAATGTTGGTGCAATTAAATTTTGATTATTGTAAACATTGTCCAAAATTATTTCTATGGTTTCCATGACTGGTACATTTGTAAAAAGTGATTCCACGTCAAGAGAAACAAGTTGTTCAGCGTTGGTTATTTTTAAGTTAGCTAATTTAGCTAGTGTTTCGGTTGTAGAATTTACAATAAAATTTTTGTTAAGATACGGTCTTATTATCTTATTTAAAAACTGAGCGATATCATGTGTGACAGTTCCGCTCATTAAGATGACAGGGCGTAATGGTGGATCAGTAGAGTTTTTATGAATCTTAGGTAGTCCATAAAGATGACCCTCATTATAACTTCCTGATCGTTTTAGTAATTGGAGATGTTTACGTCATTTATTGAATTAGCAATTTTATTTATTTCATTTTTTTTTTAAGTGTTGTGTTAATATTACATTTCGAAATTTACTATTATTCCTGACAATATCTCTTAATTTTATTATATTCATTCTTGTTCAATATAACAGTACTATTACCTTTATCGGATTTTTTTATTATGATTTCATCATTGTTTCTAAGATATTGTCAGCAATAATAGTAAAATTTTCGAAATGTAATATTAACACAACACTTCAAACAAAAAAATAAATAAAAAAATTGCTAATTCAATAAATGACGTAAACATCTCCAAATTACTAAAACGATCAGGAAGTTATAATGAGGGTCATCTTTATGGACTACCTAAGATTCATAAAAACTCTACTAATCCGCCAATATGCCCTGTCATCTCAATGAGCGGAACTGTCACACATGATATCGCTCAGTTTTTAAATAAGATAATAAGAGCGTATCTTAACAAAAATTTTATTGTAAATTCTACAACCGAAACACTAGCTAAATTAGCTAACTTAAAAATAACCAACGCTGAACAACTTGTTTCTCTTGACGTGGAATCACTTTTACAAATGTACCAGTCATGGAAACCATAGAAATAATTTTGGACAATGTTTACAATAATCAAAATTTAATTGCACCAACATTAAAAAAAGAAGATATGAAACAATTACTTTTTTGTTTGTACAAAAACTCCGTTTAGATTCTGTGATGAAACCTACATACAGATAGATGGTGTTGCTATGGGCACACCATTAGGACCTACTTTCGCAGACTTTTATATGTCAAACTTAGAAAATAAAAAATGAAAGAAAAAACAACTCCTACAACCCAAAACTGTACATGAGATATGTCGACGATACCTTGATACTATTTAAAAACAATAACCACATTCCTTTATTTATTCGAAGACTTCATGAACTAAGTAAATTAAAATTCACATTTGAACGTTCCTTGAATAATACACTCTCTTTCTCGACATTAATATATTCATTGGTCAAAATGGATGTTTAATGACTGGTGTACATGTTAAACTAACAGGCAAAGGAATGTATTTAAATTATAATTCATACTCACCAGAAAAATATAAACTATCAATAATTAAAACACTCGTGCACAGAGCTTTCAATATATGCTCAAGTTGGCAACTATTAATCCAGAAATTGAGAGAATAAAGCAAATCTAATAAACAGTGATTTTCCGCTATTTTTAATCGTAATATCCTAAACCGAACTCTAACAAATTTATATAACAAAAATAAGGAGGAGGATGAAAATAAAAATAAAAATACAGGTATAAAATTTTACTTCGAAACAAGAAACCCAACAAGACTAAACATGAAGAAAAATGTCTAAACAATATATTAAAGAGGCACATAAAACAATGGATAAAGAAAAAACTATCAATTTTAACATATACTATAAAACAAAAAGTTATCAAGCCATTTTTCGACACGTAACAAAAACCCTGATAAGCAACATCATGTGGTATACCAATTTACATGTCCTGTAGTTGACTGTACGTCGACTTACATTGGTTACACCACAAACCACATTAAAGAGAGAGCATACCAACATTAATATCGTCCAAGTAAAATTAAAGAACATTACAGAGTAGATCATAAAATATTAAATTTAAAAAATATCTCACAAAACTTTCAAATCTATACTCATGACATAACGTACAAAAACTAAAAATTGCCGAAGCCTTTTACATTAAATGAAAAAACCGAAAATGAATATAAAATTTAATGAACTTTCGAATATTCTTAAATTAATTTGAAATTGTATAAAATTTACAATAAAAAAAATATATATAACCCATTTTACTTTAAAATTATGTATAAAGCTCTGAAGATTTTCAAAGTATATGAACGAAACGCGTCAGCAGAAGAAAAAATTAAGACAGTATTCTTAGCATACTGCAAATTCTTATCTAGAATTATTATTAAGAAACTCAGTACAGAAAATAAAAAACTATTCAGAATATTGGAAATTAAATGTAAATCCTTTATAAAGACATAGGCTGATATCGACTTTCTAATATATTATTACTAGTACAGTTCCCGTCACTTCGCTGACGGTTAGACAGGCTAAACTACAAAAAAAAACCCAGCCTTGAAAATTTTGAGCTTCACATTGTGTCATCATTTCTGAATCTGGTATCTCCAAAACCTCCTCACCCCCATTCATACAACTTGGGGCTAACCCCTCCCCCATTACCCCCACCCCTCCCCATTACTCCCCCCCTCCCCATTACCCCCACCCCTCCCCATTACCACACCCATCCCCCATTACCCCCACCCCAACCCTTCCCCCCACTCCCACCCTTCCCCCATTGCTAAACTACAGAAAAGAACACAGTCATGAAAATCTTGAGCTTCACATTTCCGCCCGTAATACAATTTCTGAAATTTTTTACAATTTCTGAATTTTTTCTCACAATTTTTTCTCACAATTTCTGAAAGTGTGACGGACGGACAGACAGACAGACAGACGGACGGACAGTCTCTTATTATAGTATAGATTATTATTATTATTATTATTATTTTCGTATTAATTAAAGTTTTTGTATGAGACAAATGTGATAAAACGGAGACAACGAAACGTTTTGGTCGTTATGTGTAAATAACTATTATGAGAGATCTTATTTCTATATTATTGAACTTTATTCTTACTATTTGCTTATACTTTCCTAAATGCTTAATTTTCTAGTATTGCAAAACATTATTTCACTAATTTACTAATTATTAAGAGATTTTGTAACACTTTAAAAACCTAGGATTATTTTCGTTATGTTTTCAAGTTTATTAATTCTTTTCTCATCTTTTTCAGATAATGTGAATTTTCTTGGTTAAAACCTAATGGTCTGATTATTTGAATGTATTTGATTAACGTTACAGTTATAACAATTATTATTATTATTATTATTATTATTATTATTATTATCATCATCATTATTATCATCATCATTATCATCATGATTATTATTATTTAGCAGATTAGTTGTGGTTAACATAGATGAATTCGTGCATCTTGAAAATGAAACGACATTATCCATCAGGAGCTGAAAAACGAAAGAAGATGTGCCACTTGTATATTCTTATGACTACAGTTCAGGCAACTAGGTTAGGTAGACCATCAAGCTAGGCAAGTGCTCAGGAATCGTGTAGAGTAAGCTAGTCTCTGTAATATTTTAATATTTCGAAATGTGAAATTTAATGGATCACATCACCTCAAATTCTGTTCACACAGATCAATTATCAAACAAGATAAGAAAGAGTATTTTAGCAAAAATAAACAGAATATGTACGTAATGTTTATGTTCTTCTCAGGAGCCTACTGAAATATTTGGAAAACCTCCTCAGCAAAGCCTGATGAGCATCATGAGCCAACAGCAGGACCATCCTCTATGCAACCTCAAACACCAGTAGAAGTAGAGCCTGATGAACAAACAAGTGGCCCATCTTCTGTTCAGCTTCAAACACCCACACAGGCATTTCTACTGAGCAACAAGAACCAAGATCTGCTCCACCGCTTGATCCGTATGACTCGCCAGTTGTCTTGTCAGATGCCTTGAAGACAGATCTGGTGTCTCGAGGACCATTTCAAATCAGTCCAGATTTCACATTCCCTAAAAGAGAGGACGGTAGAAGCGTTCATCACCATTACATGTACAGAACATTAATTAATGGGGAAAAAATAAAGCCAAGCTGGCTGATGTACTCTAGAAGGAATGATGCTCTTTATTGCTTCTGCTGCAAGTTGTTTTCAAGGAAGTCGTACAAACTATGATATTACGGATGGACTTTCAGACTGGATAAACGTTGATTCGCTTCTGAAGGCCATGAAAATAGTTCAGAACATGCAGATAACATGGCAACATGGAAGGATCTGGAACTGCAGCTAAAAACTGGGAGGACCATTGACCAAACTGAAATGTCATTAATGAAGGTAGAGCGAAGACGCTGGCGAGATGTTCTCACACGTCTTGTAAGTATAATCCAATCACTGGCAGAGAGAAACCTTGCTTTCAAGGGGGTCTTCCTCTACATTGTACAATCGAGACAATGGCAACTTCTTGAAGGAGGTTGAGCTGCTTGCCAAATTTGAGGCCAGTGATGAAACAACACACCAGCAGAGTCGAAAGTGGCCATATAGTCATTCAAGTTACCTAGGAAACATCACTCAAAATGAGCTCATTGAGTCCATTCGTGGGAAGATCTTAGATGCCATTGTTGCAGAAATAAAACAAGCTAATATTACTCATCATTTAGACTGCACTCCAGACATAAGCCACCAAGAACAGATGTCGACTATTATCAGAACTGTTAAAATGGTGAAGTACCAGAAATAAAGAATACTTCTTGGGCTTTCTTGATGCTTCAGAAAGTACAGGCCTGGGTTTATCAGTTCTGATTCTGAAGAGACTACACTAGATGAACTGAATATTCACTTTGATGACTGCAGAGGACAGTCATATGATAACGGAGCGAACATGAAGGGCAAGAACAAAGGTGTTCAGGCAAGGTTATTAGAGAAGAACTGTCGTGCACTCTATGTTCCATGTGGGGCTCACACTCTGAATCTTGTAGTGGCTGATGCAGCTAAAGCTTCCACAGATGCCATCAGCTTCTTTGGCAACGTACAAAAATTGTACAACCTTTTTGCAGCAGCTACACAGAGATGGACAATCCTAAAGAAGCACGTGAACATAACACTCAAGTCTTGGAGTGAAACTAGGTGGGAGGTAGGATCTTATCGCTTTCAGATTGCACAGTAGTATGGTATGACATTCTTCATGCAGTTAACCATGTGGCAAACTTCTGCAGTCTCCTACAATGCAGTTTGATGTGGGAGTCAATCTCCTCACAAACACAAAAGAACTCACTCACCAGCTACAGAAACACAGGTTTTGTTGCAGCACAAGTCGTAGCTAGGGACATATGTGACGAAATGAATGTGGAGGCTGTGCTGAAGGAGAAGAGGCTCAGATCCATAAAAAAGCACTTTGCTTACGAAGCTCCTGACGAACCATTTACAGAAGCCTTAAAGAGGCTGGAAGTCAATTTTTCAATGTGGTGGTGGATTGTGCCATCGGGTCAATAAATGGAGATTCAAAACATTAGATGATGTGAGGGACATATTGGGGTTCTCCTAAACTTCACCACAATGAACAAGAAGACTTGTCCTGCAAGTGTGAAAAGCTCTCTAAGATACTGAGCTCTGGAGCTGACTCTGACATTGATGGAAGAGAACTGGCCCTCGAAATTAAGAACTTGCCGACTTTATCTTCACACCAACATGACTGCATTGGAGCTTCTCTCCTTCATTCATCAGAAGCAACTGGAGGAACTATACCCCAATCTCTGGGTTGCACTAAGAATTGCCTGCACTCTACCTGTGACAGTAGCGTCAGCCGAGAGGATCTTCTCTAAGATGAAGCTAATCAAGAACTACCTCAGATCATCAATGGGGCAGGATCGCCTCAGTGACCTTGGCATCATAAGCATCAACCAGGACGTTGGCAGGGAGATTTCATATGATGATGTTATTGATGATTTCGCCCAGAAAAAATTTAGGAGGCAAAAATTTTGAAGATACAAACTGTTCTGTATAACTGTTAGCTATTACACGATTGTATCGTAGAGTTATTAATTGTTTGGTAGTTGATAATTGCATTATTTTTTTATACATAGTTCTGTCATTTATTCTAAATAATGTATAAGCTAATTTTCAGGAATTTCATGAAGAGTATTTTTTCTGTTTGTCTTCTGAAAGTACATATTTGTTGTTTTGGACATAAATGTTTCATTAAAATTGTTTCATAATTGTTTTTTATTAACACAACCATTTTTTGTATGTGTGTGCTGAGGTGATGTAGTAAGGCGTGAGTTGGTGGATGGAGGGGTGGGGCCTCAAATGGGTATACTGCTTAGGGCCCCCTAATGGCTAGAAACGGCCCTGGTTCATACTCTTCCCAGTTAAACGAAGGGTATTTTTGCATTAGTAGTAGGAATAGAATATGGAATCTCCATGCCGGAGAGAATCACCTTTGTGATGCGCTCAACGCACTCGGAGGGGCCTCGGCTACGAAAGCACTAATTATTCCAAGGGAAATCACAGAAGTACTGCCTAAGGGTCTCCAATCAGCGGCGCCAAAGTGCCAAAGGCACTTTCATCTTGGGAGGATCCAAAGGCCGATGGAGCAATATATATAAGATATAAGATTGTGGTCGGAGGAGCCTAACGGAGAAAAAGTTTGACAGAGTAAGAAGGATGATTAGTGAGAAATAAATCCCGAATGCTGGGCCTATCTCCAAAGCGATCGAGGATACGAGTAGGGTTAGGGTTAAAGTTACAAAGAAGTTATGAAAATTATATGGTTATGTTGCATCTGAAAGTTACTTTTTATTATTTATTTATTTATTACGGCGAGAACAACTACTATAATTATGGAGGACTACGACGGCCAGCGAAGACACAGAAGTCGGGGGCTCGAATCCTGATGATGCTGGTAAAAATAATACAGAGGTTAGAGCAATGGGCCGTATTTGTTGGCCTGAGCTCTGTGCCAGTTTCTAGCCCCGGTAAATGTTTATTATTAAGACTACGACGATTACGACCATGATGGCTGCCATATCTAAGAATATGACACGATAACTTCAACTGTGACATTTGTGGCTATGACGACGATGTTGACTTCACCATTTAATTTCATCTGTTATCTTTCTCCACCAATTCCGTATCCAATCTCGTCAAAGGAACTTGGCTGACCTGTGCTTATTGTCACATGTTTTTTCGCTCGTATCGATTGCAGTGTAAACAGCAACTATCGCCATAACTATGCAGGGTAATTCAACCCATCGGAGTCTCATCCGCAGTCAGCGGTTAACCCTAGAAAGCCAGCGTGGCCTAGAACAGTAAAAGTACATTTGTTTTTTTCTTGGAAATGTTGTCTTTTATTGTACGCAAGTTAATTTTTATTATTGTTTAGTAACAATAAATTGTTTAAATCAACCTATGAATGTAATTTTCATTATGGGATTGCATAGATCCGACACTAGTCACTATTGGCCTTCTATGGCTAGAAGGAACCCACCAAGTCCTAAATCAGTGGTTCTCAACGGGGGCGGTACCGCCCCCCAGGGGGCGTTCACTGGGTGTCGGGGGGCGTTAGAAGCTGGTTAGTTGAAAAGGGGGCGTTAGTCAGCTAATGGGGGGCGTTCATGTGTTTCAATGAATTTCATCTACACAGTTCTGGAATCTACATTAAATTTGAATGTTTGAATGAAATTAAGTGGCTGAAACAAGGTTACTAGAACCTTTTAATTTAGCAAAATTGTAAAAGCACTTACCGAAAAATATGGAATCCACTCAGCTGATGTAATTTCTCAAGCGCCATCTACTGGGAGAATTGTCACTATGTCAAGTTCAACATTCTCTCAATAGATGGCTCTTGAGTGATTATGTCATTTATTGTGAATTATTGGAAGTGAGTAGACGCCATTTTTTCGGTAAGTGTTTTTGTAATTTTACTAAAGCCGTCTTCTATTAGTCAACTGACATTTAAATAGTTGTCTAGTATAGTTGTCTAGTATAGTTGTCTAGTATATAGTCTAGTATAGTTGTTAGTAACATCCTTGCTAGGAAAAACATTTAAATACATTAATACAGCAAACATGATTCCATTTTGTTAAAGATATAGCAAAATATTCAGCTCGCAGAAGTATAATTTAGGCTACTTTACCATAAAACTTATTTTATGCATACAAATAAAAACATTTCTTACGCTAACGGCTAACTTAACTAAAAATAAAATTTCTGAATGTTTTTACAGTTTTCGCGATGTCACAAGGCAAGAAAAAGTGTCGTCAGTATAATGTTGAATATCTCAGCTATGGCTTCGTACCTTCTCCTACGAATCAACGGCTTCCTATGTGTTTACTGTGTGAGCAAGTATTCTCTAACGAGGCCATGAAACCCTCACGCCTGAAGGAGCACATAATTAAAATCCATCCTGATAAAACTGACAAAGACCTTGCATTCTTTAAAGACCTCAAAGAAAGACATGCCAGAAGCACAATCAGTAGCATATTCAAAAAGAACGTAAACCAAACTGAGAAGGGCTTAGTTGCCTCATATAATATCTCTCTCCTTATTGCCAAATGTGGAATGCCATTCACAGTTGGAGAAAAGCTGATTCTTCCTGCTATTAAAGAAGCTATTTGCACTGTTATGGAATGTGACCCTTCGCAGGTTCTAAAATCCATCCCCCTCAGCAATGACACTGTGTCAAGGAGAATCAATGAAATGGCATTGGATAGTGAGGAGCAGTTGTGTGCCATTCTGCGAGAAAATCCGTTCACTCTTCAGGCTGACGAGACAACTGTCTCAGATAATAACGTTTTGCTGATGACCTATGTTCGTTATCTGTCATCTGGTGAAATTTCCGAAGAGTTTTTGTTCTCCAAGTATTTGGAAACCGACACTAAAGGGCAGACCATATTTAATGCAGTGAAGAATACTTGAGTTGCAATTCTATTCCAGCTGCCAACATCATTACATGTGCCACCGATGGGGCTCCATCCATGGTTGGACGGTACCGTGGTTTCACTACTCTATTGAAAAAGTGGGCTCCACACATTTTGACAGTCCATTGCGTGCTGCACCGTCATAATCTAGTGGCGAAAAAAATCAGCCCTCCTCTCCACGAGTCACTGAGTGTGGCAGTTAAGGCCATCAACAAGATAAAGGCCAATGCACTGAATGACCGAGTGTTCAGACAACTCTTTGGGGACAATGATGAAATTTTTGAGCGTCTGCTACTTCACACCGAGGTGCGCTGGCTCTCGAAAGGCAATTGTCTTTCCCGTTTGTGTGAGTTGTTCAGCACAGTTTTAGAGTTTTTTGAGGATACTGATGCAACTCTGGCAGACATCTTTGAAAAAATGAATGAGATCAGCATTAAATTACAAGGAAATGAAGTGACGCTGATTCACTGCAAATCTGTAATTTGCAGCTTCATCGCCAAGCTGAACATATACCAGGAAGGCATTGGACGGCGTCAGCTGGCTCATTTTCCCAAATTGATGAAGGTAATTGATTTTACTAAATACTTACTTTTTAATAAATTTCAGAAATTTTTATTTAAAAACTACTTGTTTTTTAATGTGCTTTTATTGAATTTATTCACAGGTGTCCGAGAAACTGACTGATGAACATCTACTCCGTTACATCGACCACTTAAAGATGATGAAGGCTGACATAGAAATCCGATTCAGCGATCTTCAAAAGCTTGACGTCCCTGACTGGGTGGTACAGCCCTTCAAATCAGATGTTACGAAATTTGAAGTTGAGATCCAGGGGGAGCTTGTTGATGTACAAAATGACGATGAGGCCCAGGTAACCTTCCGCACCTCTGGCTGGCGTGGTATGTGGGCAACACATTGGCAACGTTATCCAGTTCTTTGGAAAAGAACTCGTCTTCTTCTTTGGCATCCCTACCTCATATTTAGTGGAACAGGGTTTCAGCCATGTCCTTTACATGCAGTCCAAATATCGTAACAGGCTTAATATAACAGCCTCAGGTGCACTGAGGTTGAACCTGACTTCTATTCAACCTTCAGTGAAGATATTGGCTGGAAAACACCAAGCGCAAGGCTCTCACTAGTATTTTTGTATTATTTTTGTGTGGCACATTTTTATTACGTTTTACTGCGTTTTTGTTTGTTTGAATAAAATTTTTTCATGTTATGTTAAGCTGTTGTTTCATTTCCAGGGAAGATTTGCATGACGGTATTCAACATTCCAAGACTTAAGAATTGAATTTTCTTGGTGGGGGCGTTGAGAGGTCTAATAATTGGTAAAGGGGCGTTGGTATAGAAAAGGTTGAGAACCACTGTCCTAAATCATCAATATTTGACCACTGTACGCCCACAGAAAGACTCTCCCTCAAATAAAGACCAGTACGAGATGTGAACACAATCCACAAATCAATTCAATTCATCTCACTATATTTGAATACTTTAACATTGACAGCAGCAAACGAGAATTGAGCGAAAATGAATATGCGCAGCACTTTCAGCACCCAAAGTAAAGAGTATACTTTGCAACCTTACACACGCACACGTACTCACACACACACACACACACACACACACACACATATATATATATATATATATATACACACTCGTATTTATATGGATGAATTTCACAATTAAACACAGGTGAAATAAATAATACAATACATGAAACGCTTTGAAATCGCTTTTCCGTTTCCTTATGGGTGTGTATATATATATATATATATATATATATATATATATATACACACATAATATATATACACACAGATGGTATATTCTTCGTTGAGATTTCCCATTCTCTTTGTTCTTGTGACTTTTGGGTTTTACATTAAAAACTAATGAGAAACGGATGAGAATCTTCTTTCTTGCAACATAATTGTTCATAACGTTTCCTTAACATTCTTTATTTATATATTTATACTGCATATTATATATATATATATTATATATATATATAATGCGTGCATCTGATTTTGAATCATGAATATTTCGGAGGATAAGAAATCTGAAAATAATTTAAATTTATTCCATAAACTTTTTCCTTCTAAAATAGAAAAAATACTTTTTTTTAGTTTGTTTCTAAATGGTTTAAGTTATGATTTCTTATATATATATATATATATATATATATATATATATATATATATATATATATCTTTGAATGTGGGTGTGGGTGTTTGTGTACAGAGGAATAAACCTAGAAACTAACGTTCCCATGCTTTCGTCTATGAATAAATACAAGTGAAATACTAAAACAGAAATGAGTATAAGCTGTAAACTCTTTATTATCGTTGTTTTGTACTTCTTTTTTACTTCTTGAAATCCTTTCTCTCCTACAGTTTTTATTTGCACAAAATAAATGAAGAAGAACTGTATCAAATGCAAAAAACTTCACTTTTTTCTACGTGAAGGTCAAAATATGAAAATGAAAACCCACTCTAATAGACAGAGTTTATTTCCACAACATTCATTATTTTTCATATCATGATGAAGGGGTTAAAAGCTCAATTATTTCTTCCATGTTTCTAAGAGCACTCAGGATTTGTAGCCCACATTTGCTGGACCCGGAAAATTCAAAGATTTGGAACATTTTTAAGGATTTAAAATATCCAGAGTGGTTTATCAGAAAGGCGTATTTTAAAGCCAGAAAATCTTTTTATGCCCCTCGGGAACCTTCAGTTAACCAAAAACAATATGTGAGTTTGCCTTACATTGCCGGCTTAGAAAGAGTAAAACCGTTGACGAAAGATTTTAAGTTTGCTTTGGCGTTCAAATATTCGTCTACCGTGAAAAGTAAATTGGTTAGGAATAACGTTGCAAAAGAGGAACAAGCCTGTGTCTACAGCATTCCCTGTAAAAGTTGTGATTTAGTATACGTGGGAGAAACTGGAAGAAATATTGAAACCCGTATTAAAGAACACAAATATGCCTTCAGAAGTTGTAATACTAATAATACAATTTTTTATCACGCCAGCCAAAATAATCATGCTATAGATTGGGAATCAAGTAAGGTACTTTATAAATGTAATAATTATGTCAAAATAAAAATAATAGAATCTGTGTGTATAGAAAAAGTAGATAATTTTAATTTGTGCAAAGGTACTTATAAGTTAGACCCTTTCATGAGATTCTTGGTCAAAAAACCCCTTACGGAGTCGTGGGAACGTGTTCGAACCTAAGTGTGAATTTCTTAAAGGTCTCTGGATTGGATTGTTTCCTTACTCGCTTTTAGTAAATGTAATAATGGAAGTAATAAATGTGGAAATAAATATAAATGCAACAGATGTAATAATAAAGGTAATATAAATTTACAGTAATAATTAGGGTAAAGGTAATAATAACAAATGTTAAAAAAATGTAAATGCAATAATAAATGCAGTAATTATGTCAAAATATTAGAATCTGTATGTATAGAACAAGAAGATAGTTTTAATTTGTGAGAATGTACTTATAAGCGGACCCTGTAATAAAATGCCCTTCCGGTGTCGGGAGAACAGTATCTAACCTAGGTGCGAATTTCTCAATGGTCTCTGGATTGTTTCCTAATCGGCTTTTTTCATTCGTTTTTAGGTTTATAAGTTCTGTATAATAAACAACAATGTAATAATAAATTTATAATTTCTGTAATAAATAATTATGCAATATTAAATGTAATAAATTTAATAATAAATGTAATAATTATGTAAAAAAAAAAAATAAAATAGAATCTGTATGTTTAGAACAGGAAGATAGTTTTAAATTTGTGCGAATGTACTTAATGAAAATGCCCTTCCGGTGTCGGGGGAATGGGATCTAACCTAGGTGCGAATTTCTTAACGGTCAGTCCCTGGACTGTTTTTCCCTCTTGTTTTGGTTCATTCGTGTTTCTGTATCCACCCGAGGAGGATGCCAGTGGGCGTCGAAACTGTTGTGGAAATAAACTCTGTCTATTAGAGTGGGTTTTTATTTTCAAAGAACTGTATCATTAATTACTTTTGATCAGTATTTAGAATGAGTGTTATCTTTCTTTATGGATCGTGATTCGTTAATCTTTTTCTGATCTTCATCCTGCCCACCAGCTTCGTTTTACTATTCCTTCAGTCCTCGCTCCCATTTGGTTGTCTTCTTCCCCAAAGGTTGTTTTCCAAGTCGCTTTGAGTCCTGTAATTATGTTTTTGTTTAGGATGTGCAATTGTGCATCTTCCTTTCACGTTAATTTACGATTGTTGGATCACTTTAACATATTGCTTCCCAGGAACCTCTCTTTAACATATTGCTTCCCAGTGTATATCACTTTAACATATTGCTTCCCAGTGTTAATCACATTAACATATTGCTTCCGAATATTTAGGATAAGGAGTTTAAAAAATAAACCGTTATTTGACGAATGGTTATTGCTTTTAATGCATTAAATTAGTTAATTTTTGAATAATTCTAAATTAAACATGGTGGGCAGACCTATAATTGAATGCCTGGTTAGATCAACTGAATGCCCTGTTAGGTTAACTGAATGCCCAGAAGGGCATATCATACTTTTCCGAGTCAGAATTTCACTCTGGCTAATATGTATTTTTATGTAAAATTTAATTCTAAGAGGGGTTTCTTTGCAACTTTTCCCAAAAATCGCGTTATCATTTTCAAAATTGTGGTTTTCTGTTCTATGTTGAAATACCGAATATTCAATTGAACACAACCTCATATTTTTAACCCTTTGTCGTAATTTGTTGCCATTTAGACACATTAACTTTGCTTAACTCTTACACAGGTTTAATACATACATACATACATAAGAAAAAAAATCTACTCCATTTGAATCTTGGCCATAGATGGCATGAAAGTCTGGAGGGCCAAGGAGGAAGTAATGGCCTCATCAGTTGAAGCTCTCACGCAGAGGTCAGAGGAGGAGAAGATCTCTGGGATATTCTTTGATGGCAAGCAGGATAGGAACACAAAGGTGTAGAAATATGACGAAGTGACAGGGAGATTTCATCCAGGCAAAGTGATCGAGGAGCATTACACTATCACGTGGGAGCCTCAAGGAAAGTACCTCTTCCATTTCACTCCCGAGGAACCTGAGGAAGGAGAAAAGCCTGCTCATAAGATCGCTCAGGGCCTGCATGAGTGGCTTCTGGATCACGGAGCTGACGAGAGCTTTGTATTGATTGGAGACTCTACCAACACCAACACGGGGTGGTCTGGAGGCGCCATAGCCCTATTGGAGAAGATGCTGGGTCGCAAGTGCCACTGGATGATCTGTCAGCTCCATGTGAACGAGCTCCCCCTGAGGCACTTAATCATCAAACTGGACGGCCCTGTAACTCCCCGGTCAAGCTTCAGTGGGCCTATTGGAATACTTCTTGAGAAAGTGAATGAACTTGAGGTCAACTTCAACTACAAACCAGTGGAAGGAACTGAAGATATCATAGAGCTGCCAGTAGAGATCGTCAAATCTCTCTCCACAGACCAGCACAACTGCTATCTTCTGATCAAGGCCATCAAGTCTGGAATTCTCAGTCCACAGTTGGCTGGTCTCAAGTGCGGACCTCTGAACCAATCCAGGTGGCTCACTACTGCACAGGCCATCTTGCTGTTGTGGATGAGGGAGCACGGACTGAAGGGGGAGGTGTTGAGGAGGCTCGAGGTCCTCGTGAAGTTCTGCCTTAATTTCTACTTCAAAATGTACTACGACATCAAAGTGGTGAAGCACCACCTCAAATTTGGTCCTGCACACGTTTTTTCAAGCTTGAGGCTGCTAAGGAACCAGACTACCGAGGTCAGGAACATCATCTCTGCTGCAGTGATAAGAGGAGCTTACCACGCACATCCTGAGAACATCCTGGCTTCATTCCTGTGCAGTGAGGATGAGATCAGAAAGCTTTTGCTGTGAGCCAGATAGAGAAGATCAGAGAAGGAAGAGACTTTGGTGATACGAGAGTGAGACCCCATAAAAATCCCAAAGTCAATCTGCAAGCCACTTTACCTGAGGATCTCATCAATTGGGAATCAGAGAATATTTATGAGCCTATTTTCACCTGCAAGATGACCTTGACTGAGCTCGAGGATCTCAGGAAAACTCCACTCAAAGTGGACGCTTTCTCTGTTCATACTCAGTCCTGCGAGAGAGCTGTACAGGAAGTCTCAACTGCTTCCCAAGCTGTGTACGGTCACGAGAAGAGAGATGGATGGGTGAGAGCCAGGATAGACCATCGAGAAATGCTCCCAGTGTTCAGATCGAAGCAGGACATACTTAAGAGCTTTTCAGGTTCGAGTGGCTGATGAAGAGGCTGAAGCCATCGTTAATGCTCATAAGAGCTGAAAGTCCTCATAAGATCATAATATAAGATCTTATGAGGCCACGCTTTTCAGGGATCCAGGAAGAACAGGCGTGTAAACCTACACGTGGAGGTGGAAAGTCTTCCGCTACTCGATCAGAGTATAGCTGGTGAGCCGCGCCTATTCTTTGAAGAAAAACTTTAAATTCTTAAGTTTTACGTGAAATCTAAACATTTTTTCAGCACCCAGAGGTGTTGAAACACGCAAGAAAGCAAGGATAAGGTCAGAAAAGCAGCTTTTAGACTAAATCATATGTAGAACAGCTGCGCGCTTTGGTTTGGGTGCCCTGAGGTTGCGTTAGGCAGCCTTCAAATCAGAAAATCGCGATTTTGACCATGAAAATGAGATTTTTCGGAAAAGTTGCAAATAATAAACCCATCTTAGAATTAATTTTTACATATGAATACATATTAGCCACTTTGTTTTTCCAAAATTTCAACCCTGAACCCAGAGTATGATATGCTCTTAATGCCCAGTTAGGTCAACTGCACACCCTCGACGATTAGTTTGGTTAAGTCATAATACTTTCCTTTAAACTAACGAAAATATCATGACTTAACCTAACCAATCGTCAAGGATGTACACCGTGTAGGGTGGATCGATTTTACATTTTTTTCGATTTCCATATTCTAATAGAGACAAAAACTTGCGCATGCATGAGAAAATAGCCTCTGCAAAATCTTAGCTTAATAGGTAATCATCTTCTGCCCCCGGCAGAGCGATGAAAATCATATTTTAGTAGTCAAAAACGTATTTTTCTTATAATTTTTAAAATATTTCAATATGCATCAAAATTATTCCTAATAACTATAAAGTCGATGAAAAAGACCTCATATGATCGTTTTTCCAAGCGCGTTGTCTTACGTTAATATCTTTTGCCCCCGGCAACAACGTCAAATGTTGAAAAAATAGGTAATTTATATACATATTTTCAGATCGGCTCTTTGTCTTAAATAATGCATTTATATATTTCCCATAGCATTTATATCGTTGCTTAGGCATGAAATAACACACATGCAAAATTTTATGACTCTAGGCTAGAGTTTAAAGGTCATCTCTGGTGAGTGCTGCCAGCAGCAGCAGCAGACTAACAATATTAGCACGGACGACATTGTGGCTATCGGCTGTGATGGTACCGCAGTGAACACGGGTCGAAAGGGTGGAGCCATTCGTATGATTGAAATGAAACTACAAAGGCCAGTTCAGTGGATCATATGCCTATTACACGGTAATGAATTATCACTGCGACACCTCATTCAAGAGTTCGTCTCCGACGAATTGTATTCTAAACCTTGAACCCAAAATTCCTTTGTTCTGATATCACAGAGTGTGCATTCTTTCATACGCGGAGAAATCCAATGTAATCCACATAAATCCCATTAATCCCATGTAATCCGTAGAAATCCCATAAATCCCATGTAATCCACATAAATCCTATTAATCCCAATCTAAATTGTTAGATGCGAGGTGCATATGAAAATATGCACATCGCATGAATTCTTCGATCCCTCCGCGTCTCTATTATTGTCAGCATCACGTGATGCAAGGCAAGCGTCTATAAACACCTCCGTTTTTATATTTTTTATTATTAAATTTTCCTAAAATCTTGACCTATTCCCATAGATAAAGCATAATTGTGTCAACCTATAGCCCACCAGATTTCCCCTAGCTCGACCTACTCGCATACCAAATTTCAGCTCTCCCTAACCCCTATTTCTCTTTTCGTTAGAATCACGCAAAAGTGGTTCTCTCGAATACGAAATTCATTTGCGCCCTATAAATTCCTTCCAAATCAGTTCCCTTTTGTATAGGTTCGACCCTCCTTCCATGCCGCCCCCCTGGCGCCTCTCGATCCTACAATTATGCCTTATTATCAAAAGAAAAATGTAAATTCCGCGAAACCTATTTCGATCATGATTGGTTCGCCCCCGGAACTCTCCCGAAGTTCCATCTCCCAATCGAGGCAGTAAATTAACGTCGCCTCCGCTTAAATTCGAATATGGAAAACTATTATAGGCGCTTGCTTTAGGCTCCGCCCGTAAGAGGGTGACCCTTAGTTTACCTCGTCTCCGCCTACCCCGAGGTTATAAAAACCCCGAGAGCGTCGGAAACGAGGTTCTTTGCTTTCTGACAATCTTCATAATACGTAAACTCTGTGACTTAAAGTCGATAATTACTCCTGCAGTGGCACTACCCCTCCAGGTCAACTTAGCTTCCATTTGATAATGGAACTTAACTTCAGATATATATAAAAATTGTATATTGAGCTTTAGTCAACCTGTTCAAAGTTAATTTACTAATTAATTTAATTTAATTAAATATTATTTTTGATATAAAAAGAATTCTGTATTCAAAGTGAATTATTAAAAAGACTGTTAAATTTAGTAGTCGTTTCCATTCACCGCATAAACTCGTTCAACCTCCGTACGGAAGCACTCAAAGGTGATCTTCCGAAACTTTACGACCAATTGAGGTAAGAGTGGTCAGTGACATCCACACACATTTTTGACAAGGCGCGAGCGCCGAGTGCATCCACTGGTAACCCGAGAGTGACGTGTCTATTATCCTTCGGATATAATTCCGACTCCAACCAAGGGGACCAACCCTGGTATTCATTGTCCGTAGTCGTCTAAAACAAATCGAGGGCCCTTTTAGGGACGTACCCCTCGACACTGGAGGTCCCACACCGAGACGCAGAGGACCCAGGAACCCCCAGGACCCGGAATTTGGGTGAACGAAGTCTTGCCCATCTCGCCCCGGGTTCTCCCTCACTCCTCTCGGAAGGCGCCAAGGCTGTACATGACGTCACCGTCTAGCCCTTGTCTCATCTGCGAGTGACCTTCAAATCGAGAGAGACGCCAGCTGATGCCACGTCACGAAGTCGCCTCAGTTTCCTCTCTCGGTCACTTCACGCGAACGTTTTTACGTTTGAGTGATAATGAACGTAACTATTAAGTATCACTGATTACCTTTAACCCAATTATAATCTTTAAATTGTGTACACATTTATACACTAATCATTAACATTACTTTTGCCATCGTAATAATTCACGGTGAATGGTGACTAGTAATACTAACTACAAACAAACGTTAAGAAAATTTAATTTTCTTTTTGTTTAGTTTTTTCACTTTGAGTAAGTGGGATCCGTGAAGTGATTTTACCACTTAATAATTTTTCTTAATTATCAAACTTAGTGTAAATTAACGTGTAATTTTAATTAATTACGTAATAGTGAAATACGCTATTGTGACTAAGTAGTCATTTATTATTATTTTTCTTTAACGATTTTAATAAGTGAATTATTTTAAATTCGTTTTCATTATTGAATTACCGAGTGTAATATTTTACTTTTTATTTCTGTAATTGAATAGGTTAGGTAGGGTTAGGTTATTCTTTTCATTTTAATTGTTTTACTTGGTGCTACGGAAATTACGCTTGTGACCTAATTGCAGGCCACATCCGTGATTACGATTGGGGCACGACTAGGGTACTTCCTTGCGAACTCAGGCAGAGGGTAGGATCCACCACCGCTGGAACTCACGTTGCCATCGTTAGGATCGAGGATACGGAAAGGGACTTTGTGTGGGACTCTTCATTCATTGGAGACCAACGATTCGACAATCGGATTACAAGTAACCTTTTGCTATCCCAACCTTTATTTTTTTCTTATTTCGTTTTTTTTATTACTATGATAACACCTATTTAAGGAGAGTGATAGAACAAAACTGGCATAACTTGTTTTTTTTAGCTATCACGTCGTTCCTGATATACGATATTTTAGTGTGTTACTGCAGTTGTTGAGGTTTCCTCGATTGTTTTGCGTTTGATTAAGTTAACCGAATTTTTAAACTTCTAATTTTTTTTAATTAAATAATTAGTAGTTTACTTAATTTGGACCATCCCCCCCCCCCAAAAAAAAAAAAAAAACAACGCAAACACGCTGATACTATATATACTAGGACCACACTGCCAAAACACACTTCAATTGTTTGTTTTCGCGCGTGACGTGTATGCCACATTCCGATTCCGATTCCGATTCAGACCGGGAATTTTTATTACCACTTACACCTCCACGCCCGTCCTTCCCCAAACGTCGCCGCAT
Organism: Bathynomus jamesi; assembly: GCA_023014485.1. Classification (NCBI taxonomy): domain Eukaryota; kingdom Metazoa; phylum Arthropoda; class Malacostraca; order Isopoda; family Cirolanidae; genus Bathynomus; species Bathynomus jamesi. Next base: position 267,902 of record JAJOZX010000491.1, read on the forward strand.
TCCCAACATCAACATGGCTGACACTAACACTGCTTCCACTGCTGCTGCCGCGACCGCGCCTGCCACGAATATTACGTATTCCAGGTTACTCAACTTACCGGCGTCCGTTCCAAGATTTAAGGGAACCGTCGCGGGAAAGACCACCGAGCCACTTGTTCACCACTGGCTCCACAAACTGGAAGTATATTTCGAGAATGAGAAGGTGATCACGGACAAGGATAAGATCTTGGAAGCACAACGGTTTGTTGATCTAGAAGAAGGTCAGCATCGAAGTTTGTTGACACTAACCCCGACTTAGAAGCGGCCACTACATGGACCCAGTATCGTCGGATTCTCTTGGACAATTTCCGAGATGTCAGCGACACTCAACCATTTGTGGCCATGACAAATTTGTTCCGATTGCGTTGGCAGGATGGTGAAGATTTTATGGAGTTTAGGAATCGCATTCAAGGCACTATGAATAGTGTCATCTTAGCCCTTGACGGAGCTTTTGATTATAAAATGTCCTCGCAAACGGCGAAGATATTGTCCTTTTCGGCCATGTATGCGAACCTACCAAGTCACCACCAAGTTAGATTCCAGAAACACGCGGATCTCACCGCGTCGTTAGCAACGGTCGTGAACAAAATGAAGGAGTCGTGTCCAAACTCAACTGATCTGAATATTCGTCAACCGAGGGAAGAACGAACCAAAACCTCCCAGTCCATCCGTTATACTACCGAACAAACAGGAAGGCCCCAGAAGCAAAAGTTTGCTTCTGCAACGCCCGCGCCGTCGAACCAGTCTCGACCAAACTCATCGCGACAGACTCCCCCAAGTTCGCCCCTACGGTGTTACAACTGCTGTCAAGTAGGACATGGTATAAAACAATGCAGGGCGGCTGCTTATTGCGATTCCTGCAGGGAATCCGGTCACCGGCGGGGAGATCGTCCCAAATGCCGGGAGAAGGGTGCACCGCCCCAGCGACGGGATGAGTGGTCCAAAGGATCTCGACCTCCCAGGAGGCCAAAGAAAAGGGATACCCTGAGGGAACCCCCTCTTATATAACTAACCCTAACCCTAATCTATCGAACCAGGAAGTTCGAAATATTTTTACAGAATGTTTGACCGAGCTGGGATACACCAGATCACCAGCCTTAGAACTGGAAAGTCGGGAGACGACCAATCTGCCCGATGATTTTTTAGAGGACCTGCCGGCTCCAGGATTCCAGTAAGAGGACGAGCCGGGTTGCCCTCCCCAGGGGTAGCTATTCCGTTGTGGGAAAAACCAGGAGTTACTGCTCCACTTAAGGACCCCGAGGGCCCTGCACGGAATAATCCAGATACCACTGTAGAATCCTTTAAGTTCCCCTTTTCAGAAATCCCTTGCATTGAACCCGAGACCTATGAGTCTCGTCCCGCTTCACAGAGAATTGTGGCAAACTCTGTTGACGTTCCCACGTCATATGTTTGCACAATTAGTAATACGTTTGAAGATGCTGTTATTCCACTTCGCGTTCGAAGTGTAGATATGTTTGGTTTGCTAGACACAGGTAGCAACGCTAACCTGATTAAACAGTCTAGTTTGAATAAAATTCCGGGAGTTTCCAAATTGGAACTTTTCCCGTCGAAGGTTGTTTTAAAGAACGTTAATGGAGGAACCATACCCTCCATGGGGCAAGTTAGACTTAAACTGAAACTCGGCAAGTTAGGCTTCAATGCCGATTGCGTAATCGTACAAGACTCTATGCACTTTCCTACCGACATTTTACTCGGTTATCCCTTCCTAAAAGGAAATGGTTGGGATCTTAAGTTTGAAACCAACGTTGTCCAAGTGCACGGACAACTTATTCCGTTAGTGAATACGGAGTCGAACCCAGAGGTTCGTTTTTCAACTGCTGTTGAAGCAGGTTGAAGGTTTTTTCGGAAGATGTTCCCGATTTTGATGGAACCCTACAGGATTGTTGTAATCCTAGTAATGGAGGGATTCCATTTTTTCCGGCTTTGTCGCCGTGTGATGGTTTAGAGTCGGGTGAAAATCCCGTTGCACGCCAAGTCCGGCGTTCCTTGAAAGTTAGTTCAGAGTCTGTTCCAACCGATGAGTTTCAGTTGAGAGTTAAGGAAGAATTCGTTCTTGAGCCCAACCAACAGGTCTGCTTCCGCGTAATTGTTACCTTTAACGATGGTACTTACGTGGATCCTGCGACTTCAGTAGTCGTGGAGAATGTTCTTGAAAACCAAGTTCAACATTCAGGCTTAGTAATTGCACGCAGTCTGTGCACTAGCGAAGAGGCAACTATCCCTCTATTGTGCGCTAATGTTGGTTCCGAATCCATTACGTTACAACCTAATACGGTAATAGGCAAGGCCTATTTGGCCCAAGCTGAGCCTATTCGTATTTCTCACGACGTACGCAGGTGTACTCCTGGAGGCGTACCTCAGCAAACATTACGTGCTAATTACAAAGCATGTCTAGAGTCCGATCCCGCAAATTCTTTCCTTTGCAGCGACCCGGACTTGTTTGACCAATTATTGGACTTCTTGGTCGAACACGAAAGCATCATCGCACTCAAGGGTGATGCTTTGGGACGTTCAAACCTCGTCCCCTTTCATATTAATCTCGCGGATAACACAAAGCCCATCTACATTCCGCCATATCGCGTTCCGCACTCCCAGCAGTTGGTTGTTGAGGAACACGTGAAGGAGATGTTAGATTTGGATGTTATCCGACCGTCGGTTAGTCCTTGGTCTTCTCCGTTGATCCTGGTCAAGAAGAAGGACGGAACGTTAAGCCGTGCATCGACTACCGACGCCTGAATAAAGTGACCGTTCCAGACCGATTTCCGCTTCCCAACATGCAGGAGGTCATTCAATATGTTGGTAAAGCTAAATATTTTACCTCGCTGGATTTAGCTTCAGGGTACTGGCAGATGTCTCTGTCTCCAGAGTCACGGCCATGTACTGCGTTCACTACCAACCAGGGCCATTACGAGTGGAATGTTTTGCCATTCGGGTGCCGAAACGGTCCTGCGAATTTCTCTCGACTTATGAACATTGTGTTGTCCGGATTATTAGGGTCTCATGCCTTAGTCTATCTAGATGACATAGTGATCTATAGCGATACAGTCGAAGAACATTTCGTACGTCTTGCCAAAGTCTTCCAACGTCTTTCGAACGAGAATCTCAAACTAAAATTGACTAAGTGCCAATTTTTCCGATCCTCGCTTGTGTATTTAGGATTTCTTCTTGCCTCTGACGGAATCCGACCGGATCCCGCCAAACTTCAGGTTCTCCTAAATTACCCTGTTCCTCGAAACGTTGATGAAGTGCGAACCTTTATCGGGTTTGTAGGATTCTATCGCAATTTCATTCCTAGGTTTTCAGACATAGCCGCTCCTTTGACCAATTTGTTCAAAAAGAAGGCTACTTTTGAATGGAATTCTGAGCATCAGAAGCCTTCACTGATCTCCGCGACAAACTCCTGCAAGAACCCATACTGCAGTTCCCGGATTTTGGTAAACCTTTTATAGTAGCCACGGACGCTTCTAACTACGGGTTAGGTGCCGTCCTACTCCAAGAAGTAGAAGGTACCGAACTACCTGTGGCTTATGCGAGTCGGTTACTATCCAAACCCGAACGTAACTATTCAGGGACTGAACGAGAAGCTTTAGCCATCGTATGGGCCCTGAAGAAGTTCAAGAATATTATCTACGGGTATAAAATAACAGTAAAAACGGACCACGCTCCGTTAACCTCTATATTTTCTAAAAAACTACCCGACGGGCGATTAGGTCGCTGGGCTCTTACCGTCCAGGACTTTAGCCCCGAATACGTTCACCGTCCCGGAAAACTCAACGTTCTCCCGGATTGTTTATCCCGAATAAATAAACCCGAAGAGGTCCGTGGAATTCATCGGATTGAGACTATTCCCAATTTCGATAGAGACACGCTCTTCGAGGCACAACGCAAGGACTCGTATATTTCTAATTTGGTGCAGCAATTAAAAGCCCAACCAAATTCGGAACTTCACCAGTTGTATGCTTTCCAGGATCAAATTTTGAATTATCAAATTTCTCCTGGGCAATACGTGGTAGAAGTTCCCGAGAGTCTTCAAGACGTGGCAATCAAACTTTGCCACGACAGCGTTTGTGCTGGGCATCCCGGAATTGAACGAACCCTAAAGTTGGTCCAAGCGCGTTACCATTTCCCACTCACGCGCACCAAGGTAACAGAACATTGCAAGGCATGCTCAGCATGTGCCAGGCATAAAGGAGCGCGTCCGCCCACCGCGCATATGCATGCGTACCCCGTTCCTGTTAGACCTTGGGAGCGCGTAGGAATGGACGTGATGGGCCCCTTTATCCAAAGTCGAAATGGAAACAAATACGTTGTCGTTTTCACCGACCATTTTACCAGGTATAATGAAATTGTACCTGTGCCTGCCCATACATCGGAGATAATTGCCAAGTGTTTACTCGAACGAGTAATTCAACGGCACAACACGCCGGTCGTGTTGCTCTCGGACAACGCTCGGGAATTTACCTCCGCGATGTTCGTAGAGTTATGCAAACGTCTCCACATCCAAAAGGTACAAATAACACCGTACCATCCGGCAGCAAATGGTCTGGTTGAGAGGCAGAACGAAAAGATCCTTAACGTCCTACGACATCTCGTGGACGCGGACCAACGTAATTGGGACGAGTGCATCTCCATGGTGCAGTGGACTGTTAACAACAACCACAGTCAACTCATCGGGGACACCCCTCATTTTAGATTGTATCATTACGATGCAAGATTTCCTTTCGACCTCCCAAACGACTCCACCGAAGAGGGATTTGACCTACAGGAGCCTCAACGCTATGCGGACGACCTGGCTCGCCATTCGTTTCAGGTTTTCGAAGATACACGACGATGTCTCAACCATGAGACCGACCGAATGGTCCACTACCAACACAAGCGGTACCCTAAGCAACGGACCGTAATACCTGGAAACCGTTGCTGGTTGGCAGGTACGAAGCCTCCGGGCCTCAGTCGAAAACTCTGTCCAAAATGGGTAGGGCCATATCGCGTCCTCGAAGACCTGGGGCATAACACCTTCACCATCCAACACTTACAAACCTTAAAGAAAAAGGTTGTTCATGCCAACCAAATTAAGGTTACGAATGAGGATCCGAATCCCCCTCAACCGAAGTCGTCCCGACAACAAGGGGATACAACCCAACCCCGCGTTACCACTACCGAAACCGAGAAGTCGGACGAGTGGGAAAACTACCTAAGGCCCCCTCGGACTACCCTGTCCGTACAGCCTGAGGAAGCTATCCTTGAACCTGAAAATGAACTGGAGCCACTCCCTGCTGCTCCTTCCTCACCTTTGGAAGAAGCCCCGGAGACAACTCCAAACTTTAAAATTCTACCGGAGGGTCCAGCAAATGTGGGCTACAAATCCTGAGTGCTCTTAGAAACATGGAAGAAATAATTGAGCTTTTAACCCCTTCATCATGATATGAAAAATAATGAATGTTGTGGAAATAAACTCTGTCTATTAGAGTGGGTTTTCATTTTCATATTTTGACCTTCACGTAGAAAAAAGTGAAGTTTTTTGCATTGATACAGTTCTTCTTCATTTATTTTGTGCAAATAAAAACGTAGGAGAGAAAGGATTTCAAGAAGTAAAAAAGAAGTACAAAACAAACGATAATAAAGAGTTTACAGCTTATATCATTTCTGTTTAGTATTCACTTGTATTTATTCATAGACGAAAGCATGGGAACGTTAGTTTCTAGGTTTATTCCTCTGTACACAAACACCCACACCCACATTCAAAGATATTATATATATTATATATATATATATATATATATATATAAGAAATCATAACTTAAACCATTAGAAACAAACTAAAAAAAAGTATTTTTTCTATTTTAGAAGGAAAAAGTTTATGGAATAAAATTTAAATTATTTTCAGATTTCTTATCCTCCGAAATATTCATGATTCAAAATAGAGCACGCATATATATATATAGATCAATATATATATATATTATATATGCAGTATATAAATATATAAATAAAGAATGTTAAGGAAACGTTATGAACAATATGTTGCAAGAAAGAAGATTCTCATCCGTTTCTCATTAGTTTTTAATGTAAAACCCAAAAGTCACAAGAACAAAGAGAATGGGAAATCTCAACGAAGAATATACCATCTGTGTGTATATATATATATGTGTGTATATATATATATATATATATATATACACACCCATAAGGAAACGGAAAAGCGATTTCAAAGCGTTTCATGTATTGTATTATTTATTTCACCTGTGTTTAATTGTGAAATTCATCCCATATAAATACGAGTGTATATATATATATATATATATATGTGTGTGTGTGTGTGTGTGTGTGTGTGTGTGTGTGTGAGTACGTGTGCGTGTGTAAGGTTGCAAAGTATACTCTTTACTTTGGGTGCTGAAAGTGCTGCGCATATTCATTTTCGCTCAATTCTCGTTTGCTGCTGTCAATGTTAAAGTATTCAAATATAGTGAGATGAATTGAATTGATTTGTGGATTGTGTTCACATCTCGTACTGGTCTTTATTTGAGGGAGAGTCTTTCTGTGGGCGTACAGTGGTCAAATATTGATGATTTAGGACAGTGGTTCTCAACCTTTTCTATACCAACGCCCCTTTACCAATTATTAGACCTCTCAACGCCCCCCACCAAGAAAATTCAATTCTTAAGTCTTGGAATGTTGAATACCGTCATGCAAATCTTCCCTGGAAATGAAACAACAGCTTAACATAACATGAAAAAATTTTATTCAAACAAACAAAAACGCAGTAACGTAAAATAAAAACAATGTGCCACACAAAAATAATACAAAAATACTAGTGAGAGCCTTGCGCTTGGTGTTTTCCAGCCAATATCTTCACTGAAGGTTGAATAGAAGTCAGGTTCAACCTCAGTGCACCTGAGGCTGTTATATTAAGCCTGTTACGATATTTGGACTGCATGTAAAGGACATGGCTGAAACCCTGTTCCACTAAATATGAGGTAGGGAATGCCAAGAGAAGAAGACGAGTTCTTTTCCAAAGAACTGGATAACGTTGCCAATGTGTTGCCCACATACCACGCCAGCCAGAGGTGCGGAAGGTTACCTGGGCCTCATCGTCATTTTGTACATCAACAAGCTCCCCCTGGATCTCAACTTCAAATTTCGTAACATCTGATTTGAAGGGCTGTACCACCCAGTCAGGGACGTCAAGCTTTTGAAGATCGCTGAATCGGATTTCTATGTCAGCCTTCATCATCTTTAAGTGGTCGATGTAACGGAGTAGATGTTCATCAGTCAGTTTCTCGGACACCTGTGAATAAATTCAATAAAAGCACATTAAAAAACAAGTAGTTTTTAAATAAAAATTTCTGAAATTTATTAAAAAGTAAGTATTTAGTAAAATCAATTACCTTCATCAATTTGGGAAAATGAGCCAGCTGACGCCGTCCAATGCCTTCCTGGTATATGTTCAGCTTGGCGATGAAGCTGCAAATTACAGATTTGCAGTGAATCAGCGTCACTTCATTTCCTTGTAATTTAATGCTGATCTCATTCATTTTTTCAAAGATGTCTGCCAGAGTTGCATCAGTATCCTCAAAAAACTCTAAAACTGTGCTGAACAACTCACACAAACGGGAAAGACAATTGCCTTTCGAGAGCCAGCGCACCTCGGTGTGAAGTAGCAGACGCTCAAAAATTTCATCATTGTCCCCAAAGAGTTGTCTGAACACTCGGTCATTCAGTGCATTGGCCTTTATCTTGTTGATGGCCTTAACTGCCACACTCAGTGACTCGTGGAGAGGAGGGCTGATTTTTTTCGCCACTAGATTATGACGGTGCAGCACGCAATGGACTGTCAAAATGTGTGGAGCCCACTTTTTCAATAGAGTAGTGAAACCACGGTACCGTCCAACCATGGATGGAGCCCCATCGGTGGCACATGTAATGATGTTGGCAGCTGGAATAGAATTGCAACTCAAGTATTCTTCAACTGCATTAAATATGGTCTGCCCTTTAGTGTCGGTTTCCAAATACTTGGAGAACAAAAACTCTTCGGAAATTTCACCAGATGACAGATAACGAACATAGGTCATCAGCAAAACGTTATTATCTGAGACAGTTGTCTCGTCAGCCTGAAGAGTGAACGGATTTTCTCGCAGAATGGCACACAACTGCTCCTCACTATCCAATGCCATTTCATTGATTCTCCTTGACACAGTGTCATTGCTGAGGGGGATGGATTTTAGAACCTGCGAAGGGTCACATTCCATAACAGTGCAAATAGCTTCTTTAATAGCAGGAAGAATCAGCTTTTCTCCAACTGTGAATGGCATTCCACATTTGGCAATAAGGAGAGAGATATTATATGAGGCAACTAAGCCCTTCTCAGTTTGGTTTACGTTCTTTTTGAATATGCTACTGATTGTGCTTCTGGCATGTCTTTCTTTGAGGTCTTTAAAGAATGCAAGGTCTTTGTCAGTTTTATCAGGATGGATTTTAATTATGTGCTCCTTCAGGCGTGAGGGTTTCATGGCCTCGTTAGAGAATACTTGCTCACACAGTAAACACATAGGAAGCCGTTGATTCGTAGGAGAAGGTACGAAGCCATAGCTGAGATATTCAACATTATACTGACGACACTTTTTCTTGCCTTGTGACATCGCGAAAACTGTAAAAACATTCAGAAATTTTATTTTTAGTTAAGTTAGCCGTTAGCGTAAGAAATGTTTTTATTTGTATGCATAAAATAAGTTTTATGGTAAAGTAGCCTAAATTATACTTCTGCGAGCTGAATATTTTGCTATATCTTTAACAAAATGGAATCATGTTTGCTGTATTAATGTATTTAAATGTTTTTCCTAGCAAGGATGTTACTAACAACTATACTAGACTATATACTAGACAACTATACTAGACAACTATACTAGACAACTATTTAAATGTCAGTTGACTAATAGAAGACGGCTTTAGTAAAATTACAAAAACACTTACCGAAAAAATGGCGTCTACTCACTTCCAATAATTCACAATAAATGACATAATCACTCAAGAGCCATCTATTGAGAGAATGTTGAACTTGACATAGTGACAATTCTCCCAGTAGATGGCGCTTGAGAAATTACATCAGCTGAGTGGATTCCATATTTTTCGGTAAGTGCTTTTACAATTTTGCTAAATTAAAAGGTTCTAGTAACCTTGTTTCAGCCACTTAATTTCATTCAAACATTCAAATTTAATGTAGATTCCAGAACTGTGTAGATGAAATTCATTGAAACACATGAACGCCCCCCATTAGCTGACTAACGCCCCCTTTTCAACTAACCAGCTTCTAACGCCCCCCGACACCCAGTGAACGCCCCCTGGGGGGCGGTACCGCCCCCGTTGAGAACCACTGATTTAGGACTTGGTGGGTTCCTTCTAGCCATAGAAGGCCAATAGTGACTAGTGTCGGATCTATGCAATCCCATAATGAAAATTACATTCATAGGTTGATTTAAACAATTTATTGTTACTAAACAATAATAAAAATTAACTTGCGTACAATAAAAGACAACATTTCCAAGAAAAAAAACAAATGTACTTTTACTGTTCTAGGCCACGCTGGCTTTCTAGGGTTAACCGCTGACTGCGGATGAGACTCCGATGGGTTGAATTACCCTGCATAGTTATGGCGATAGTTGCTGTTTACACTGCAATCGATACGAGCGAAAAAACATGTGACAATAAGCACAGGTCAGCCAAGTTCCTTTGACGAGATTGGATACGGAATTGGTGGAGAAAGATAACAGATGAAATTAAATGGTGAAGTCAACATCGTCGTCATAGCCACAAATGTCACAGTTGAAGTTATCGTGTCATATTCTTAGATATGGCAGCCATCATGGTCGTAATCGTCGTAGTCTTAATAATAAACATTTACCGGGGCTAGAAACTGGCACAGAGCTCAGGCCAACAAATACGGCCCATTGCTCTAACCTCTGTATTATTTTTACCAGCATCATCAGGATTCGAGCCCCCGACTTCTGTGTCTTCGCTGGCCGTCGTAGTCCTCCATAATTATAGTAGTTGTTCTCGCCGTAATAAATAAATAAATAATAAAAAGTAACTTTCAGATGCAACATAACCATATAATTTTCATAACTTCTTTGTAACTTTAACCCTAACCCTACTCGTATCCTCGATCGCTTTGGAGATAGGCCCAGCATTCGGGATTTATTTCTCACTAATCATCCTTCTTACTCTGTCAAACTTTTTCTCCGTTAGGCTCCTCCGACCACAATCTTATATCTTATATATATTGCTCCATCGGCCTTTGGATCCTCCCAAGATGAAAGTGCCTTTGGCACTTTGGCGCCGCTGATTGGAGACCCTTAGGCAGTACTTCTGTGATTTCCCTTGGAATAATTAGTGCTTTCGTAGCCGAGGCCCCTCCGAGTGCGTTGAGCGCATCACAAAGGTGATTCTCTCCGGCATGGAGATTCCATATTCTATTCCTACTACTAATGCAAAAATACCCTTCGTTTAACTGGGAAGAGTATGAACCAGGGCCGTTTCTAGCCATTAGGGGGCCCTAAGCAGTATACCCATTTGAGGCCCCACCCCTCCATCCACCAACTCACGCCTTACTACATCACCTCAGCACACACATACAAAAAATGGTTGTGTTAATAAAAAACAATTATGAAACAATTTTAATGAAACATTTATGTCCAAAACAACAAATATGTACTTTCAGAAGACAAACAGAAAAAATACTCTTCATGAAATTCCTGAAAATTAGCTTATACATTATTTAGAATAAATGACAGAACTATGTATAAAAAAATAATGCAATTATCAACTACCAAACAATTAATAACTCTACGATACAATCGTGTAATAGCTAACAGTTATACAGAACAGTTTGTATCTTCAAAATTTTTGCCTCCTAAATTTTTTCTGGGCGAAATCATCAATAACATCATCATATGAAATCTCCCTGCCAACGTCCTGGTTGATGCTTATGATGCCAAGGTCACTGAGGCGATCCTGCCCCATTGATGATCTGAGGTAGTTCTTGATTAGCTTCATCTTAGAGAAGCTCCTCTCGGCTGACGCTACTGTCACAGGTAGAGTGCAGGCAATTCTTAGTGCAACCCAGAGATTGGGGTATAGTTCCTCCAGTTGCTTCTGATGAATGAAGGAGAGAAGCTCCAATGCAGTCATGTTGTGTGAAGATAAAGTCGGCAAGTTCTTAATTTCGAGGGCCAGTTCTCTTCCATCAATGTCAGAGTCAGCTCCAGAGCTCAGTATCTTAGAGAGCTTTTCACACTTGCAGGACAAGTCTTCTTTGTTCATTGTGGTGAAGTTTAGGAGAACCCCAAATATGTCCCTCACATCATCTAATGTTTTGAATCTCTCATTTATTGACCCGATGGCACAATCCACCACCACATTGAAAAATTTGACTTCCAGCCTCTTTAAGGCTTCTGTAAATGGTTCGTCAGGAGCTTCGTAAGCAAAGTGCTTTTTTATGGATCTGAGCCTCTTCTCCTTCAGCACAGCCTCCACATTCATTTCGTCACATATGTCCCTAGCTACGACTTGTGCTGCAACAAAACCTGTGTTTCTGTAGCTGGTGAGTGAGTCTTTTGTGTTTGTGAGGAGATTGACTCCCACATCAAACTGCATTGTAGGAGACTGCAGAAGTTTGCTCACATGGTTAACTGCATGAAGAATGTCATACCATACTACTGTGCAAATCTGAAAGCGATAAGATCCTACCTCCCACCTAGTTTCACTCCAAGACTTGAGTGTTATGTTCACGTGCTTCTTTAGGATTGTCCATCTCTGTGTAGCTGCTGCAAAAAGGTTGTACAATTTTTGTACGTTGCCAAAGAAGCTGATGGCATCTGTGGAAGCTTTAGCTGCATCAGCCACTACAAGATTCAGAGTGTGAGCCCCACATGGAACATAGAGTGCACGACAGTTCTTCTCTAATAACCTTGCCTGAACACCTTTGTTCTTGCCCTTCATGTTCGCTCCGTTATCATATGACTGTCCTCTGCAGTCATCAAAGTGAATATTCAGTTCATCTAGTGTAGTCTCTTCAGAATCAGAACTGATAAACCCAGGCCTGTACTTTCTGAAGCATCAAGAAAGCCCAAGAAGTATTCTTTTATTTCTGGTACTTCACCCATTTTAACAGTTCTGATAATAGTCGACATCTGTTCTTGGTGGCTTATGTCTGGAGTGCAGTCTAAATGAGTGAGTAATATTTAGCTTGTTTTATTTCTGCAACAATGGCATCTAAGATCTTCCCACGAATGGACTCAATGAGCTCATTTTGAGTGATGTTTCCTAGGTAACTTGAATGACTATATTGGCCACTTTCGACTCTGCTGGTGTGTTGTTTCATCACTGGCTCAAATTTGGCAAGCAGCTCAACCTCCTTCAAGAAGTTGCCATTGTCTCGATTGTACAATGTAGAGGAAGACCCCCTTGAAAGCAAGGTTTCTCTCTGCCAGTGATTGGATTATACTTACAAGACGTGTGAGAACATCTCGCCAGCGTCTTCGCTCTACCTTCATTAATGACATTTCAGTTTGGTCAATGGTCCTCCCAGTTTTTAGCTGCAGTTCCAGATCCTTCCATGTTGCCATGTTATCTGCATGTTCTGAACTATTTTCATGGCCTTTCAGAAGCGAATCAACGTTTATCCAGTCTGAAAGTCCATCCGTAATTATCATAGTTTGTACGACTTCCTTGAAAACAACTTGCAGCAGAAGCAATAAAGAGCATCATTCCTTCTAGAGTACATCAGCCAGCTTGGCTTTATTTTTTCCCCATTAATTAATGTTCTGTACATGTAATGGTGATGAACGCTTCTACCGTCCTCTCTTTTAGGGAATGTGAAATCTGGACTGATTTGAAATGGTCCTCGAGACACCAGATCTGTCTTCAAGGCATCTGACAAGACAACTGGCGAGTCATACGGATCAAGCGGTGGAGCAGATCTTGGTTCTTGTTGCTCAGTAGAAATGCCTGTGTGTGGTGTTTGAAGCTGAACAGAAGATGGGCCACTTGTTTGTTCATCAGGCTCTACTTCTACTGGTGTTTGAGGTTGCATAGAGGATGGTCCTGCTGTTGGCTCATGATGCTCATCAGGCTTTGCTGAGGATGGTTTTCCAAATATTTCAGTAGTGCTCCTGAGAAGAACATAACATTACGTACATATTCTGTTTATTTTTGCTAAAATACTCTTTCTTATCTTGTTTGATAATTGATCTGTGTGAACAGAATTTGAGGTGATGTGATCCATTAAATTTCACATTTCGAAATATTATAAATATTACAGAGACTAGCTTACTCTACACGATTCCTGAGCACTTGCCTAGCTTGATGGTCTACCTAACCTAGTTGCCTGAACTGTAGTCATAAGAATATACAAGTGGCACATCTTCTTTTTCCGTTTTTCAGCTCCTGATGGATAATGTCGTTTCATTTTCCAAGATGCACGAATTCACATCTAGTTAACCACAACTAATCTGCTAAATAATAATAATCATGATGATAATGATGATGATAATAATGATGATGATAATAATAATAATAATAATAATAATAATAATTGTTATAACTGTAACGTTAATCAAATACATTCAAATAATCAGACCATTTAGGTTTTAACCAAGAAAATTCACATTATCTGAAAAAGATGAGAAAAGAATTAATAAACTTGAAAACATAACGAAAATAATCCTAGGTTTTAAAGTGTTACAAAATCTCTTAATAATTAGTAAATTAGTGAAATAATGTTTTGCAATACTAGAAAAATTAAGCATTTAGGAAAGTATAAGCAAATAGTAAGAATAAAGTTCAATAATATAGAAATAAGATCTCTCATAATAGTTATTTACACATAACGACCAAAACGTTTCGTTTGTCTCCGTTTTATCACATTTGTCTCATACAAAAACTTTAATTAATACGAAAATAATAATAATAATAATAATAATCTATACTATAATAAGAGAGCTGTCCGTCCGTCTGTCTGTCTGTCTGTCCGTCCGTCACACTTTCAGAAATTGTGAGAAAAAATTGTGAGAAAAAAATTCAGAAATTGTAAAAAAATTTCAGAAATTGTATTACGGGCGGAAATGTGAAGCTCAAGATTTTCATGACTGTGTTCTTTTCTGTAGTTTAGCAATGGGGGAAGGGTGGGAGTGGGGGGAAGGGTTGGGGTGGGGGTAATGGGGGATGGGTGTGGTAATGGGGAGGGGTGGGGGTAATGGGGAGGGGTGGGAGTAATGGGGAGGGGTGGGGGTAATGGGGGAGGGGGTTAGCCCCCAAGTTGTATGAATGGGGGTGAGGAGGTTTTGGGAGATACCAGATTCAGAAATGATGACACAATGTGAAGCTCAAAATTTTCAAGGCTGGGTTCTTTTTTTGTAGTTTAGCCTGTCTAACCGTCAGCGAAGTGACGGGAACTGTACTAGTAATAATAATATTAGAAAGTCGATATCAGCCTATGTCTTTATAAAGGATTTACATTTAATTTCCAATATTCTGAATAGTTTTTTATTTTCTGTACTGAGTTTCTTAATAATAATTCTAGATAAGAATTTGCAGTATGCTAAGAATACTGTCTTAATTTTTTCTTCTGCTGACGCGTTTCGTTCATATACTTTGAAAATCTTCAGAGCTTTATACATAATTTTAAAGTAAAATGGGTTATATATATTTTTTTTATTGTAAATTTTATACAATTTCAAATTAATTTAAGAATATTCGAAAGTTCATTAAATTTTATATTCATTTTCGGTTTTTTCATTTTAATGTAAAAGGCTTCGGCAATTTTTAGTTTTTGTACGTTATGTCATGAGTATAAGATTTGAAAGTTTTGTGAGATATTTTTTAAATTTAATATTTTATGATCTACTCTGTAATGTTCTTTAATTTTACTTGGACGATATTAATGTTGGTATGCTCTCTCTTTAATGTGGTTTGTGGTGTAACCAATGTAAGTCGACGTACAGTCAACTACAGGACATGTAAATTGGTATACCACATGATGTTGCTTATCAGGGTTTTTGTTACGTGTCGAAAAATGGCTTGATAACTTTTTGTTTTTATAGTATATGTTAAAATTGATAGTTTTTTCTTTATCCATTGGTTTTATGTGCCTCTTTAATATATTGTTTAGACATTTTTCTTCATGTTTTAGTCTTGTTGGGTTTCTTGTTTCGAAGTAAAATTTTATACCTGTATTTTTATTTTTATTTTCATCCTCCTCCTTATTTTTGTTATATAAATTTGTTAGAGTTCGGTTTAGGATATTATCGATTAAAAATAGCGGAAAATCACTGTTTATTAGATTTTGCTTTATTCTCTCAATTTCTGGATTAAATAGTTGCCAACTTGAGCATATATTGAAAGCTCTGTGCACGAGTGTTTTAATTATTGATAGTTTATATTTTTCTGGTGAGTATGAATTATAATTTAAATACATTCCTTTGCCTGTTAGTTTAACATGTACACCAGTCATTAAACATCCATTTTGACCAATGAATATATTAATGTCGAGAAAAGAGAGTGTATTATTCAAGGAACGTTCAAATGTGAATTTTAATTTACTTAGTTCATGAAGTCTTCGAATAAATAAAGGAATGTGGTTATTGTTTTTAAATAGTATCAAGGTATCGTCGACATATCTCATGTACAGTTTTGGGTTGTAGGAGTTGTTTTCTTTCATTATTTTATTTTCTAAGTTTGACATATAAAAGTCTGCGAAAGTAGGTCCTAATGGTGTGCCCATAGCAACACCATCTATCTGTATGTAGGTTTCATCACAGAATCTAAACGGAGTTTTTGTACAACACAAAATAAGTAATTGTTTCATATCTTCTTTTTTAATGTTGGTGCAATTAAATTTTGATTATTGTAAACATTGTCCAAAATTATTTCTATGGTTTCCATGACTGGTACATTTGTAAAAAGTGATTCCACGTCAAGAGAAACAAGTTGTTCAGCGTTGGTTATTTTTAAGTTAGCTAATTTAGCTAGTGTTTCGGTTGTAGAATTTACAATAAAATTTTTGTTAAGATACGCTCTTATTATCTTATTTAAAAACTGAGCGATATCATGTGTGACAGTTCCGCTCATTGAGATGACAGGGCATATTGGCGGATTAGTAGAGTTTTTATGAATCTTAGGTAGTCCATAAAGATGACCCTCATTATAACTTCCTGATCGTTTTAGTAATTTGGAGATGTTTACGTCATTTATTGAATTAGCAATTTTATTTATTTCATTTTTTGTTTGAAGTGTTGTGTTAATATTACATTTCGAAAATTTACTATTATTGCTGACAATATCTTAGAAACAATGATGAAATCATAATAAAAAAAATCCGATAAAGGTAATAGTACTGTTATATTGAACAAGAATGAATATAATAATAAATTAAGAGATATTGTCAGGAATAATAGTAAATTTTCGAAATGTAATATTAACACAACACTTAAAACAAAAAATGAAATAAATAAAATTGCTAATTCAATAAATGACGTAAACATCTCCAAATTACTAAAACGATCAGGAAGTTATAATGAGGGTCATCTTTATGGACTACCTAAGATTCATAAAAACTCTACTGATCCACCATTACGCCCTGTCATCTTAATGAGCGGAACTGTCACACATGATATCGCTCAGTTTTTAAATAAGATAATAAGACCGTATCTTAACAAAAATTTTATTGTAAATTCTACAACCGAAACACTAGCTAAATTAGCTAACTTAAAAATAACCAACGCTGAACAACTTGTTTCTCTTGACGTGGAATCACTTTTTACAAATGTACCAGTCATGGAAACCATAGAAATAATTTTGGACAATGTTTACAATAATCAAAATTTAATTGCACCAACATTAAAAAAGAAGATATTAAACAATTACTTATTTTGTGTTGTACAAAAATTCCGTTTAGATTCTGTGATGAAACTACATACAGATAGATGGTGTTGCTATGGGCACACCATTAGGACCTACCTTCGCAGACTTTTATATGTCAAACTTAGAAAAGAAAATAATGAAAGAAAACAACTTCTACAACCCAAAACTGTACATGAGATATGTCGACAATACCTTGATACTATTTAAAAACAATAACCACATTCCTTTATTTATTCGAAGGCTTCATGAACTAAGTAAATTAAAATTCACATTTGAACGTTCCTTGAATAATACACTCTCTTTTCTCGACATTAATATATTCATTGGTCAAAATGGATGTTTAACGACTGGTGTACGTGTTAAACTAACAGACAAAGGAACGTATTTAAATTATAATTCATACTCACCAAAAAATATAAACTATCATTAATTAAAACACTCGTGCACAGAGCTTTTAATTTATTCTCAAGTTGGCAACTATTTGATCAAGAAATTGAGAAAATAAAGCAAAATCTAATAAACAGTGATTTTCCGCTATTTTTAATCGATAATATCCTAAACCGAACTCTAACAAATTTATATAACAAAAATAAGGAGGAGGATGAAAATAAAAATAAAAATACAGGTATAAAATTTTACTTCGAAACAAGAAACCCAACTAGACTAAAACATGAAGAAAAATGTCTAAACAATATGTTAAAGAGGCACATAAAACCAATGGATAAATAAAAAACTATCAATGTTAACATATACTATAAAAACAAAAAGTTATCAAGCCATTTTTCGACACGTAACAAAAACCCTGATAAGCAACATCATGTGGTATACCAATTTACATGTCCTGTAGTTGACTGTACGTCGACTTACATTGGTTACACCACAAACCACATTAAAGAGAGAGCATACCAACATAAATATCGTCCAAGTAAAATTAAAGAACATTACAGAGTAGATCATAAAATATTAAATTTAAAAAATATCTCACAAAACTTTCAAATCTTATACTCATGACATAACGTACAAAAACTAAAAATTGCCGAAGCCTTTTACATTAAAATGAAAAAACCGAAAATTAATATAAAATTTAATGAACTTTCGAATATTCTTAAATTAATTTGAAATTGTATAAAATTTACAATAAAAAAATATATATAACCCATTTTACTTTAAAATTATGTATAAAGCTCTGAAGATTTTCAAAGTATATGAATGAAACGCGTCAGCAGAAGAAAAAATTAAGACAGTATTCTTAGCATACTGCAAATTCTTATCTAGAATTATTATTAAGAAACTCAGTACAGAAAATAAAAAACTATTCAGAATATTGGAAATTAAATGTAAATCCTTTATAAATAATAATAATAATAATAATAATAAGGATAGTAATAATAATAACAACAATAATATTAATAATAACTTCAGCTATATTCCTATTCTTGCCCACTGAGCTATGACCTGGGAGACTGTCTATGGGCCCCCTAGTAGCAGCGGGGCCCTAAGCGGCCGCTTAGTCTGCTTATGCCAGGAAACGGCCCTGGTACGAACCCAAAACATCAGAAGAGATTACCAGAAAAGAAGACAATAAATAAAATCGTGGGTGAAAGAGAAAAACCCCAAAACAAGAGAAACTTAAATTTGACATCATCTTTTTTTAAATATATATATATATATATCTGGTGGCCCCCCAAAAAACGCCTTGAGATTTGAACATCAATAACTTCAAAAATATGCAGTTCACACTTCCAAAATTTACATAACTTTTACCACACTCTATTGATAAGCCATCATAAAAATTTCAGACCTCTACATAAAATACTTTTTCTACAGCTGAGGGAACAATGAGGTATGGTGAAAAAAAACGAATATCCTAAATCCTAAATGTGCATAGCTGTACCTGCCAACTGTTCTAAGACTTGTAGTAGTTTCCTTAGCCTATGGATAATCTGTTAATCTCTTAAAACGTCAGATGATATAGGCTACGCCCATCTTAAATACTGTTTTTTTAAACTTACCCTTCAAATTATGGTTCTAACTAACGGTAAAAAGCGGTGATTGAAAAGTGTTTCTTGGAAAATAAATGGACTGGGGCAAGAATTTTGAGGGAATTTCCAGGAATAACTTGTAATGTTACGTCTGTGAATAGACTAATTAAAAAACTTAAAGCAACCGGTTCAACGGCACAGAAGAGTGGAAGTGGTCGGCCTAAAGCAGTTTACACTCAAGACAATATAGCAATGATCGAAATGATGAGCTTATCTCAAGAGGATCGACCTGGGTCACATTGCTCTAGTAGTGTAGTTGCAAAATGTTAGAGTGCAGATATGTTGCATAAAGTTGCAAGAGTGCCAACCCCCACCCCTTGTTGCAAGGCACCCCCACCGCCTTTTTGTTGCAAGGCACCCCCACCCCCTTTCATGCCAACCCCAAAATGGGACTGCAAGGGGTATGCAACTTGGACTTATCCCCCAAGCTGAACCCCCCAAAGGGGAGTGCCAACTTTTGTTGCCAACCCCAAAATGGGATTGCAAGGGGTATGCAACTTGGAGGCGGAGTTCTCCCCCAAGCTGAACCCCCGAAAGGGGCAGAAAGAGAGAGAGAGAGAGAGAGAGAGAGAGAGAGAGAGAGATAGGAGGAGACCTAGAGGTGGGAACCCAGAGTTGGTTGTTCACTTGGCTGGAAGCCGAGCTCATATGGGATCCTTCAGCCGTCCGCCGCCTCTTATAGGGTGCTAATCAGCCAGTTGGCTGAGTTGCCAGATAGCACCATGTGTTCAATTATTCCTTCAGCCAGTTGCAAGATTCGTTATTTATTAAATTAATTCATATATTATTCAGCCATTTGGCTGTTGAGTTGCCAGAGAGCAATATTTATTTAATTATTCCTTATATTATTCAGCCAATCGGCTGCTGAGTTGCCAGATAGCAATAATTATTTATTTATTCCTTATATTATTCAGACAATCGGTTGCTGAGTTGCCAGATAGCAATAATTATTTATTTATTCCTTATATTATTCAGCCAATCGGCTGCTGAGTTGCCAAATACCAATATTTATTTAATTATTCCTTATATTATTCAGCCAATCGGCTGCTGAGTTGCCACATAGCAATAATTATTTATTTATTCCTTACATTATTCACCCAATCGGCTGCTGAGTTGCCAGATAGCAATATTTATTTAATTATTCCTTATATTATTCAGCCATTTGGTTGCTAAATACCACCATATTTTTTAATTTATATTAAGGAGAGTTGCTAAATACCACCATTTATTTTAACTCGCTACCAAAACAGATGAATTTTCACCTTAAAGAGAACCAATTATTTTGAAAGAAATTCTGTTTATTAAATAAATAATGAGAATTTAAACACACTCTCTTTACACAAATAAAATAAATCATTTTCTTAATTAATTCCTACTTTTATTATTATTAATATCACAATTTTCGCTAAATGTGAGACCGTATATTGTACCCATCTAGGTATGAACCAACTTTTAAATCCTTTTCCTTAAATATTTCCCAAAGAATACTGGATTACTAAATAAAAATGGCAGTACCAGTCGGCAAAATGTTTTTGTTAATTTGGCGAATAAATATCAAATATATATATATATATGTATCACACCTTCTTGCATAATATACAAGCTCATAATAATAAACTATTGCTTGGGGTAATTTGCGTGTTAAAAATGACTAAATACAGAAAGTCAGTTAAAGATTTTTTTTCATTTAGATAAACGAAAAATAAACATACATGCATCACGATATTCTGCAGGGCAAACCTTTAAGGTATAAGGAAGGACGAGTATACTTATCCCACGCAATACTATTTTGCATAGGAATCGCATAAAGTTCGCGTCATTACACGATCTTATGAGATCGACGCAAGATATTAATAATATATATAGGAATTCGTATATTAAAAGAAGCGTCTCTCCCCCAAAGCATCAAAACTCAAAAGCGTGAAACAAATTTTAAAAAAAATAAATTGCAAAGTACGTAATTAGCTCGCAAGTTACTATTTTGCGGCTCTAAAGCGCTGTAATCTCCTCTATACACACTTCCATGTATAAACTTGCCCTTAACTTACTCCACAATCAAGTACCAGTTTCGAGACCTGTTTAAAAACGAAGCCAATCTTCATAAAAGGTATTTCATAACATGTAATACTATCATTACCTCAAAATATGACAGCTTCTTGACGTGGTCTATAGGGATTTTGCAACGTCACCCATATACGGCTGACAAGGGAGTCAAAAGGTTAAAAGAAAGTTTAATTATATATTTAAAAAGTCATTTTGGATAATATTAAATTATTCTGAACGCAGGGACACTCAAAACTTCTTTTGAAACCTCCAAATTCTTTAAGAAGACATTACCCCTCATTAAGTTATTATTATTAACAAACTATATCCAAATATATTCTGATAACTGCTGATTACACACATTTAAGTAGAAATAAAATGATTACGAGCCAATTAATTATTTTAAACAGACTCCTCAAAGTTAACATAATTCGATGTTATGTTTTAGTTAGCTTACCCAATAAACGACGTTTTCTATGGATATTTATAAAAGAAAATGGAATTTTTGGCACAACCGCATAATTGCGCCTTCTACAATCCGTTTATTGTAATTTTAAATATTATGTTATCAACGTTATATGATGTGACCGATTTTCTGCTAACTTATTATGCTTTTGTTTAAATTGCAAATGTCATTCTTGTTTAATTTGGTGTTCATTGAGCTGAATTATGGAATGTAGATATGAGAAATCACTGTTTTTGGAAATGGTATTGTATCTATTACACGTTTCACGTAGTTTCTAAATTTAAGATGCGTGATATATATATATATATATATATATATATTATATATATATATATAGTGGTTTTCAAAAGTTATTTTTGGTCTTGTTTCGTTTAACTTTTTACCTTTAAGAGAATTAATAAACTAAAACAATATTAACATTAAAAAAATCACTAAACAATTGGCTTAGCAAAAGAATTCGTTCCATTAACATATTCTCAAATCTATATACAAACACACACGCACACACAATTATAGGTGCTACTGTAGTATGCGGTCTACCTACGATTCGGCGGTCTACCTTTTAATTATAGCTTCTTATCTTGTTTACTAATTGTTTGTTTATATCCCATTGTCAATCGCCCTTGACGATTGGTTAGGTTTAGTCATGATATTTTCGTTAGTTTCAACGAAAATATCATGATTAAACCTAACCAATCGTAGGTAGACCGCATACTACAGTAGCACCCAATTATATTTATTCCTGAAAACCACCGAAAACCTAATTTAACATTATTACTTAGACTACTCCAGTTATGTCTAACTCAACTCAGTTAAATATAGACTCATACGCGCAAATTTTGCAGGCCGAAAGGGAGAAGAAGAAGCAGGAATAAAAAGTTCATCATAATAAATACCAAGTAGGCCCGACTCAGAAGACTGCGAAATAAAAAATGAAGTAAGCCAAAAATTTAGATACGGCAAGAGTAAAGCCTGAATAAAAAGTAACGCCCTTAACAAATAAACTAGTAAAAAATATTAATAACTTTCAGGAAATTTGTATTACCACAACGTTCAACCAAATCTGCTTGGCATGGATCAACTCTGCTGAGTTAAACTCAAAAACGCCTTTGCCCGTAACAGATTAAGAGACATTAAAGAGGCTAGACAAAATTTGGTCGTAACTTTCAGATACATTCCAACAAAACGAAATCCTGCAGACTTTCTTACAAGAGGATTATCCTGTAAATTACTAAAATCCAACAAAAATTGGTTTCATGGACATGAATTGATTGAGGATGATTGGTAGTTGTCTTTTTAAAGGGGTGATGTGGTAATAAACTTGAATCTCTACATTGACAAAGATGGCTTATTAGCAAAACATCATTCTTAAAAGTCTCCAAAGTATGGGAACACACAACTTCTTCATCTGAGCTATTCCAGAATTTTACTATTCTATTTGAAAAACTATGTTGTACTAACTGTGATTTACATCTTTACTGAAAAAGCTTAAGGCTATGGACTCTTGTCCTATCATTGTGATCCTTTGTAAAAGAGAGTATTTTTGTCATTTATATATTTTTTACTCACGATTTGATTTTGTCTTATGCCTGTTTCTGATATAAATATTTGCCTGAATCCTTTTTAGATAAGATCTGATCGCTAGTTCAACTTTGTTTGGTTTTAGATTTTATAAATTTTAAAAAGATGTAGGGCAATGAGAAACACAAAGGAGAAAATGAAACCTAATTGAAACATTTACATATTCAAATATACGTAGTAATAATAATAAGCACATCGCTAACAATATATATATATATATATTATATATATCATTTCAGTGCTATGGTATCCAAAGCCTCAAAATAACTGCATCTGATCTTATTGAGCTATATGTTAATTGTAGTTAAACTGAAGTGATCAAAACTCAAACAGTAGGCTGGTGCCCTGACAAGCTTGCAGAAGTCACAAAGTTCTTCATAATTAGTGATTGAACCAATCTTCTCATTTGAAAAGGCTAAATTTAATGTCAGGTTAACTTGTTCTGTGTTACGTATTCACTACACAGCAGCACAAAATAAGATAGCAGTAAACAGAGGAAAAAGAATAACTGCAATGGATTGCTCATGTAAATAAAAAACGCTGAAAAGATTTCAAGGGGCGTAACTATAATGGCTAAACTTAGAAATGTGCATAATTTGATTAAACAGTAAACAGCACAACACATTGTAAATTCCTAATTAAACTTATATTTAAGCTCATACTCTTTACATTTTCATGCATTAATCAACTCATTGTTAGGCACTTCATCAATCATTTCATTAGACAAATCAGAAATATGGAGAAATTTATTTTCAGGATCTATAAATATGCACATAATTGCATTTCTTCAAGTGAGGACTGAGTACAAGCCTAGTAACTAATTATTTTCTCCTAATCACTGAAGAGTTTACATTAGACTGATCTTTGATTGATAATGTTTCATCCCAGCCTACATTTTTCTTCCAAGGTTCTTGGAGAAATATTTTTTGATCCAACAGTTGAAAAGTAGGGACAAGGCCACGGATCAAATATCTTTGAAGCTTCAGAAAGTATTTCTTTTATTGTATTAGCTACCAAATTAAGTTAAAATTCCTTTGTACAAAGTGAATCATGCTTAGCAGAAGCTTTCTCAAGGTAGATGATGAGTCAACAGACGCAATTAAGCCCTACTTAGATAAATTATTTACATAAAGCAGATTAAGGGGATGTTAATAACCCACTAACAGCAGTACGTAACCATTTTGTAATGTGAACTCAATAGTGAGACGTTTATTTCAAAAGCACACAGATAAAATGGGAAATCTTTTCAGCCAATATATCGCTAAGAGAGACTTAATCTTAAATTTACATTTACAATACATAAATAAGAGTGACAACGAGTGAAGTGTGGAAATCCCAGAATGAAAATGAGAATGAACGTGATTGAGAATCTCATACTTACAAAGTGGATTATGGATTAATTACTTAAGTAGGGTGTGTCAATTTTAGGGAGCAAAGTGAAATCTTTAGATTTTCAAAGACTACTAGTGACCAAATGTTGCATTTTTCATGTGCTATTCGAAATATGGCTTTAAACTCCAGGGAAAAATATAATTTGTAGACATTTTCCTCTTTCATGTCAGGCGAATTTATTCAGCTTCTGTCTTAATACACAAATTTATCTATCACAGAATTTCTGGCTATTTATATTCTATATGTTTCTGCATTAGGCTCAATCTAGCATTATCCTTATTTCTAATTTCAATACAATGAGTTGTAGGTTTATTCTTAAAAGTCTCCAAAGTATGGGAACTCATGTCACATATATATATATATATATTAGGGTGATGCAAAAAAGGGGCCACATTTTTTTTTTTTCAATTTTCAGGGAGACACCCTCCTATTTTATTCATATTCCTAAGAAAGCATTGTATGCGAAATTTGGGGTTGAAAAAGAGAAAATTAGAGGTTGCTACCAAGCTTTAAAAATAAATGTATATCAGTTTGTGCTCAAAAATATTGTTTTGTTGATATTTTCGCCGGAGCCGGTTTGATATGTACCTGGTTAACCTAGTTTGAAAAAAAACGATGACATTCTAGACTATAGTACGTAGTGAGCTCATAAAATAGTAAATAATAGGCACGCTGATTTCCGCACCACCCTCTGAGGTACAGCGTGTTGGTTTACGTCGTCGTCGTCGTTGGCCTAGGCAAGCTACGGCTTGGGACCGTAGCGCATCTATCCGGTATAGGTTAACCTGGATGATGTAGCCATAAGCACTGCCGCTAGTTAAGTGCCAACCAGTGATTATCTCACTAGCCGTATTGAGTCCGTTAGGCGAAACTGCGACAGTACCAAAGGTGGAAAATATAACCTTTGGTTTTCTATTATTTATTTGTAAAATGGACATGGTATTAGATTAAAATAAATATTTGAATATAAATAATTAACTGACAATTGTGATATATAATTAATTATGTTTACATACAATAAAATAATATAGTATACATAAAATTAGTATTAATGTGGTTCACAATTGAATTATAATGGGGTAACTAATTTAAAATGAATTTATACTATTCCGAAATTCAAGACGGTAAAATTAACATTTATCTTTAAACTAAAATAAGAGTATTCACTACACACTCCCCCACCAGAGAGGAAGTTCAAAGAGTTCCGAACGACACAGATTTCCGCTGAACCTTTTTGGTAGCTACATGTACCTCACTTGAGGTTGATTCCAAAAACGCAGGCTTAAGACGATCGATAGAAACCTTGTCGACCTTGGAACCGCGCTGGATGAGGAATGATTTGCGCGTACGTCGGAGAACTTCATAGGGTCCGTCATATGGACATTGGAGAGGCCGTTTTGGGACAGGTACACGAACGAAAACGTGGGTGCAAGACTGGAGGGCTGGGGAAACAAAGATGTTCTGTTGGCTAGTCAATCGAGGGGGAACAGGCTGAAGGGACTGCATGTGAGAGGAAAGTGTTTGAGCGAATTCCGTAGGATCACATGACTTATCCCCTGCAGTGAAGTAGCCACCTGGTAGCCGCAGTGTTGTTCCATAGACTAGTTCGGCCGCTGTAGTCTTCAGATCACTCTTAAATGCAGAGCGAATACCAAGCAACACGAGTGGAAGCTTATCCATCCAATGGGAGTCTTCGTGACACATAAGGGATGACTTCAGCTGGCGATGGAAGCGTTCGACGAGGCCGTTAGCTTGCGGATGATACGCACAGGTATGCGCATGTACTGTACCCAACAAGCTGGTAAACTTCTTCCAAAGCGAAGACTCAAATTGGCGACCTTGGTCAGTGATGACTTTTGTCGGCAATCCAAATCTTGATACCCATCCATGAAGAAAGGCTCTTGCAACAGTGTCCGCTTGGATATCAGGAAGTGGGATGGCTTCAGGCCATCTGGAAAAGCGGTCGAGACAGGTGAGCAGATAACGTTGGCCTTGAATCACTGGAAGAGGGCCAACAATGTCTACATGAATTACCTCAAATCGCTGGGATGGGGGCGGAAATGCGTCAAAGGGGGACCTGGTGTGCCTTTGGACTTTGGCACGCTGGCAGGCAAGGCACGTTTTGGTCCAATGTTTGACATCCTTCCGCATCGAGGGCCAAACAAAACGAGAGGTAACCAGGTGTTGCGAAGCACGGATACCAGGATGGGAGGGCTTATGAAGATCCGTGAAGACTGCTTTTCTGTGACATGGAGGGACATAAGGGCGAATAGCAGCTGTTGATACGTCGCAATAGAGGGGCACAGACAATCCTGGCATACTCATTTTCTTGAGGGAAAGTGAGTGAGTGGAGTCTTCTCTGAGCAGGTCTTGTAGTTCCGTATCCTTATCTTGATCCTGTGCAATAGCATTCCACAGTGTAGAGCTGAGGGTAACAGAAGTAATCTCTATTCTTGAAAGTGCATCCGCTGGAGTGTTCAAGACACCTTTGATGTGGCGGATATCTGTGGTAAATTGCGAGATATAATCGAGTTGCCTGATGACTCTGGGAGAGTGGTTACAGCTGTTTTTATTGAAGACAGTGACCAAAGGTTTGTGGTCGGTAAAACACAAAACTCTCGGCCTTCAAGGAAATGTTGAAAATGCTTCACGTTTAAGTAAATAGCAAGAAGTTCACGTCCGAAAGCACTATAACGCGTTTGGGCTGGCTGCAGCTTTTTCGAGTAAAACGCGATGGGTGCTTGTTGACCGTTAATGGTTTGTTCCAACACTCCACCGATCGCAACATCTGAGGCATCGACCGTCAGAGTTAGGGGGGCATCACTGATAGGAAATGACAAAGACAATGCACTATTGATAGCATTTTTGGCATTGTCGAACGCCTGTAAACTATCGCTACACCATACCAATTTCGTTACCTTGCGTTTGTGTGTGATCATAACGTGTAGAGGAGCAAGAACACTGGCACAGTTTTTAATGAACTTGTGGTAATAATTTACCAAACCTAGAAACCGACGTAACTCACGCTGATTATTTGGCATAGGGTAATTTTTTACCACTTCACACTTGTCCTGAAGGGGGGTAATTCCGTGCTGCGAAATCGTGTGACCAAGAAATTCCAAGGTTGGCTGTGCAAACACACACTTAGATGCATTAATAGTAACACCGTATTGTTCTAAGCGTTGAAAGAGGAGTGAAAGATGTTCCTTATGTTCCTCTTCCGTTGAGCTGGCCACAAGCAAATCATCGATGTAGGCATAAACAAAGTCTAAGCCTCTGGTGACCTCATCTATAAACCTCTGAAAGGTTTGCGCAGCATTCCGTAGCCCGAACGGCATCTTCAAAAATTCGAATAACCCAAATGGTGTACAAACTGCAGTCTTGGGAATATCCGAAGGCTCTACGGAATGTGGTGGAAAGCCTTAACAAGGTCTATTTTACTGAAGATAGATTTGCCGTGGAGAAGAGAAGTAAAGTCTTGGACATTTGGTACCGGATATCGGTCCGGGATGGTTGTCGAATTTAAAAACCGGTAATCCCCACATGGTCTCCAGTCTCCTGACTTCTTCTGGACCAGGTGTAGGGGAGAGGACCAACTGCTTTTGGAAGGTCTTATTATCCCAAGATCCAGCATAAGCTGGAATTCCGATTTGGCAGCTTTCAGTTTGTCCGGGGCAAGACGTCTGGGTTTTGCAAACACAGGGGGACCTTTTGTTGTAATGTGATGGGTAATGGTGTGCTTAATGGTATCACCCATCTGCATCGGTTGAAGAATTCCTGGATATCGCTGGAAAAGGCACTGGTACATGGAATTAGGGGGAACGAGGGAAAGTGCAGAGTTCGAGGCGTCCGGAAGGGCAACCTGTTTGGCAAGAACAGAAAGCAGTGTGGCCTGGTCGCATAAGCGTCGCTTGTCAGATCCACCAGGAGTTTGAAATGCTGGAGGAAGTCAGCGCCGATTATGGGATGCTGCACTTGAGCACAGATGAAAATCCACTTGAAGGATCGGTGAAGGCCCAAGTTTAGTTCACGCGACTGAGTACCGTACGTGGGTATGCGTGAACCGTTAGCAGCGTATAGAGGCGGAGATTCCGAGTGCGTATGACCAGATTTTTGAGGGAATACACTGACTGACGCTCCGGTATCGACCAAGAAATTGATACCAGAGTTCCTGTCCTTTATGAATAACAGGTTGGCAGTGCGAGTACTAGACGCCATTAGGACTCGCTGCTGGGGTTTTCCGACGAAAAATTGCAAGGGGAGATGCACTTCCTAGCCTTCTTTCCAAATTTGGCGTGGTAGAAGCAGATCTTCCCGGAACTCGAACGATGCCTCTTCGTAAATCTTGACCGAGAATGGCTTCTTTGCCGTTGATTTTGTAGCAGAGAACAAACGTGGTTGAGTTGTTGACTTAACTCTTCCACTTTCAATTCCAGTTCCGATTGTGTGTTCACGTTGTTGACCGGAGCTGTGTCAATCTCCACTACTTTGTCGGCAGTTTCTGCTAGTTTATCAACTGGAGTAGCAGGATCCATAGTGGCCAAGACACGCTGAGCTGATGGAGGAAGTTTCTGCAAGAACAACTGTCTAAAGATGTCCTTATCGAAGGTTTGTGCGCGTTCGCCTAGAGCGCACTGCATAGCCCTCAGCATTTGAGTGGGCTTACGGTCTCCAAGTTCTTCTTTTGAGATTAACTGATGTAGCTTCTCACGCTCGGAGACAGTGGTGCGGCACAGGATGGCAGACTTCAGATCGTTGTATGGGTCCTCACTCGTGGAAGTAGACACGATGACGTCACGGACTTCAGAGATGATGCTCGCTGGTAGAGAGGACAAAACATGATCGTATTTTGTCCTGCTAGCGGTGATCCTTCCCAAGTTGAATTGTGATTCCACTTGGTGGAACCAAATAAATGGATCACCCGGCCAGAAGACGGGGAGCTTTACGCTCAAGTGGGAGATGGCACCAGCGTCGTCAGGCATCTTCTCCTATGCTTGCTGACGTACAAGCAAGACGAGACGAGCGCAGGCATAGAGCGCACGGGCAGGGGTGAGGGGCAGAGGGCACGAGCGACATTACAGTCTGGTCCTAGTCGCTCGGGTGAAGGGGGTGATGGGCACGAACGACGTTACAGTCTAGTCCTAGTCGCTCGGGTGAAGAGGGTGATGGGCACGAACGACATTACAGTCTAGTCCTAGTCGTTCGGGTGAAGGGGGTGATGGGCACGAACGACATTACAGTCTAGTCCTAGTCGTTCGGGTAGAAGGGGTAATCCAGCTCCGGGGTCACCAATTGTTGGTTTACGTCGTCGTCGTCGTTGGCCTAGGCAAGCTACGGCTTGGGACCGTAGCGCATCTATCCGGTATAGGTTAACCTGGATGATGTAGCCATAAGCACTGCCGCTAGTTAAGTGCCAACCAGTGATTATCTCACTAGCCGTATTGAGTCCGTTAGGCGAAACTGCGACAGTACCAAAGGTGGAAAATATAACCTTTGGTTTTCTATTATTTATTTGTAAAATGGACATGGTATTAGATTAAAATAAATATTTGAATATAAATAATTAACTGACAATTGTGATATATAATTAATTATGTTTACATACAATAAAATAATATAGTATACATAAAATTAGTATTAATGTGGTTCACAATTGAATTATAATGGGGTAACTAATTTAAAATGAATTTATACTATTCCGAAATTCAAGACGGTAAAATTAACATTTATCTTTAAACTAAAATAAGAGTATTCACTACAAGCGTATAGCGCGTTAACTTTTTTTTATGTGGAAGTTTCCCCAGTAGGCATATCATAACCACTTATGTATGTTTATTTTCGTTTTTTGTGAAGCAAGAGTAATGTTTTCTTGTTTTTGTTTGAGAGTGACGACCTGTAACTTTTAACAATTTGAAGAAGGTATTGTTTCTGCTTTTCATCATTGGTTATCAGTTTGTTGTATTCCTCCATCAGTCGTACACCTCTTTCCGCAATGTCGTTTACCACTTTGAGTCCATATGCGATATCTCTTGCATTCGCATAACTTTCATCATCATTCCATTCTTCAGCATCTTTTTCAAGAAAAGTGCAAGGCACCTCTAGGATTTCAAAGAATCTTTTTGTGTTCGCAGTAACGAAATCCTGCAGTTGTTTCTGCCCAGCTGATTCAGGATTTATTGATGCTCGTTTGCTCGGTTTTGAGTCAACTGGTTTCTGCAGAGCATGCTTCATTTTGTTTTTTGTCTCATGCGAAACAGCTGAATCAAAAAATGCAAGCGCCACAAGCTCCTCAGAGAGGTACCACAAATGTCTCAAAAACTTATTGAGTGCAGCACTTGCAATTTTGTCATCCTTTTGCTTGTAGAGCTGCAGACTTTGCACAAAATGCAAATCTGAACGGGGGGCGCATGAGGTATGGGTGCCAGGTACCACGATCTGATGTATATCGCAGCTGAAAAGCAGCAAACATCTCTCAGTCCTTTTTCCTCTCTCTCAGTTAGTTTAAACTGAGATTTAAACATCCAAATTTTAATGCAGTAAATTAGCTTGCCCATCCATCGTGCTCTGTGATAAGCTCCGGGTGCTTTAAAGCTGATTCCTGACTTGGGGGCACTACCGATGAAAATGAGCGTTAGCTCGAGCAATTCCTTGTAGTCATCACGAGGCTGCTGTTCATCAAGCTGAGCTTGAGCAAATTGAATGAGTTCTTCAGCATCTGAGATTTTCTCTGCAATGTTAGGGTCATCTGTTGCTGTTTGGTAATTGTTCTTGTCAATTTCCACCCACTTTGCTTTGAATCTCTTAAACAGTTGTATGTCAGGGCCACTAGAAGATGGCAAGGAGACAGAAACTGCAGCTTCTAACACTATTTCGAAAATATGATGTCGGCAAGCCAGCCACAGCATATCTTTATCCAATCTTTGCTCTAGTAACATACAAGCACCACTCTTAGAACCTGTGTTGGAGGCAGTGGTGTCAAAACACATGCCCTTCACTTGGTCAGATATATTCCACTCCAATACTAACTGATAAGCCTACAGTGCATAATAATAAATAAATAAATAAGTAAATAAGCATTATTAATAGTTAAAACATGTATTACAATATTAAGCAAAATTAATGGACAATATTAAACACTATTAGTGGACATTAATCCTAGATTTTTGGTCACAATTTTTCTATCAGCTGTTTGGTTACAAATGTTTATTGGGAGCAGGTATCTAAAAGATACCTAGCCTGTACTATTTGTTCCCTTTTGTTTTGGATTTGAATTAAAGAGTAGGATCTATTAAATAGGCTTAACTCATTTTAGGTCCTATAGAAAATAGGCCCACCTTACTTTACCTTACTCTTTACACTCAAGGCCTATTCTAACTAAAAACATTGCAAATTTTTAAATCAACCTGTGACGCAGGTTATATAAAAAACTTATTACAGTAATTTAACTCGCTCAACATCATAAAATTAAACTCAGAACTTTAAAACTAACAACAATTATGGAAGACTTGGACAAAAGGGTAAAAAACCCAGACTAAAAAAACAAAAACTTAAATATAAGTTTAATTAGGAATTTACAATGTGTTGTTATGCTGTTTACTGTTTAATCAAATTATGTACATTTCTAAGTTTAGCCATTATAGTTACGCCCCTTGAAATCTTTTCGGCGTTTTTTATTTACATGAGCAATCCATTGCAGTTATTCTTTTTCCTCTGTTTACTGCTATCTTATTTTGTGCTGCTCTCTAGTGAATACGTGACACAGAACAAGTTAACCTGACATTAAATTTAGCCTTTTCAAATGAGAAGATTGGTTCAATCACTAATTATGAAGAACTTTGTGACTTCTGCAAGCTTGTCAGGGCAAGAGCCTACTGTTTGAGTTTTGATCACTTCAGTTTAACTACAATTAACATACAGCTAAATAAGATCAGATGCAGTTATTTGGAGGCTTTGGATACCATAGCACTTGAATGATATATATATATATATTGTTAGCGATGTGCTTACTATTATTACTACATATATTTGAATATGTAAATGTTTCAATTAGGTTTCATTTTCTCCTTTGTGTTTCTCATTGCCCTACATCTTTTTAAAATTTATAAAATCTAAAACCAAACGAAGTTGAACTAGCGATCAGATCCTATCTGAAAAGGGTTCATGCAAATATTTATATCAGAAACAGGCATAAGTCAAAATCAAATCGTGAGTAAAAAATATATAAATGACAAAAATATACGAGTGATAAAAATAAAACTTCACTGAAGACATTCAAACGTAAAATTGTTAAAAAACTTTACTAATAAAAAGTTAAAACGAATAAAAAGCGAAACACGCCCAAAAAGAACTTTTGAACGCCACTATATATATATATATATATATATATATATATATATATATATATATTATATATATATATTATATATACACACTATTTAGTCAGAGGTTAATTACTGTACTGTACATGTGATTGAAAATCTGACTAAATAAGGTAGGCCTCACATCCCCCAATTTGTATACGCTAAAACAGTACAGTGTTTACTCATTCACAATGCAATTTATAAAAGATTTCTCTATTTTATTAAAATAAAAACCTCTCTCGCTCAACAAAGTGGCCTACAATCCCAGCCATATATGAAATCGTCTAAAGGCCTACTATTTACCAAAATTCTTATAATCTGTTTAAAACAAAGCTTCACGTGTTGCAGTTGGTGGTCCAGGACCTCATTTTAGTTGCTCTGTGACTGGTCAATTTTGTAAATTTTATTGCATTTCTTAAAACATGCTAAGGAGCTGGTTTTCGTAACACACAATATATCAAGTCACACCAAAAACCTACCACTTTGGCTAAAAGCATTTTCACAGATTGAGTCTGCAATTTTTCTCATTGAAACTCATCCCTCAAACTCTAATAAGAAAAAGTTACTTGTGCTATGAAAAGAGATAACTAAGTGAGAGAGCAGTCAAATTGCTCTTACATATTAAGTTTGAAGATAGGTCTTTCCATTCTACAATTAAGTTGTACCCTTCAGGATGCTTCTTATTGTCACTAAGGAAGTTGGGAAAATGATATATGAAGATAGCTAATAAAAACAAAAAAACGAGATTTGATTTGTTAAAATTAACACGATACATCACACGGACATTTCATTCTGAATCTTCCTCAGCCTAAAGTGACCATACTTTTAGGAGCAAAAAGCGGGACATTTTTCTATTTTTGGAGTTAAAACTAAAATGACTATATATATATGTAAAAATGAACAATGAAATCCATATTCATTTTTACATGAGAAACCAAAATCGCCTAAGCGAGTTTCGGATAGAATTTCGATTTGTACTTCTTTATTCATTACTGTATTTCTCTAATTCATCTTTTCTAATAATGACTTATACACAATGACGTCATAAAATAACTTGATTCTCTTTACGTTTCCCATACCTTGTACACTAAATCACGTGCTTAGTATATGGACATCTTCCGTATGCAATGTATGGTAAATTCTTTAATAATAATGTTGTGGTGTTATGTAGTATAAATATAACTATTATTCGACCATATCCCCCCCCCTCATACGTCCATATCTTATCTTGACCATTATCCTATGTTAATTTTATTAAATATTCATTTTGCTCGTGAAACGCAAAACTTTATGCATTCGTTCGAAAACGCGCAAATACGTTCTCGTATTATTTTTTTTCATTATTTTTTTTCAAGTGTGTTCACCTCTCACAAGATATTCATAAATGCTGAGGTAAGTGATCAAATTCCGCTCACTACGACAGAAGCGAACGCTTCTAAGATAAAAATCTCCTTTCGCTCCGATTCAAATTTATAACATAATATAATATAATATAACATATTATGTTGTATATAAATCCATACCGTATGTGCCCATGTACTTTGTATTATATTTCTAACATCTTAATTGTCTATTAATATGAAACACTGTAAAAACAAAACAAAGTTACAGTAACTGTTTAATTGTAATTAACTGTAATACTTTAATTTAATATAACGTAATGTACTTTAATGAAACTGTAATTAATAATAACTGGTAATATACTTCATTGAAACTGTAAATAAATGTAATGATTTAATATATAATGTAAGAATGTACTTTAAATGGAAGTGTAATTAAACAATAAGTGAATATGAATTAATTGGTAATTGTAATCGTAATTGTAATGAACCAAAATTAATACGTACTCAGTCATGTACTCAAATTGTACTTATGTACTACTATGAAATTATATCGCCTTCAGAAATGTAGACGGCGAAAAATACAAATTAGTTTTTTAATTTTATTTTTTAAAATTTTTATTTGGAATCTTTCAAACATCTGATCATGTTTAAAAGGGGGGAACTTAACTTTCAACTGCCTTCCCCCAACATTTAGGCTTATATTATACATGTATTTGTAAAATGAACTACACTTCATTACGGCTCTCTGCTTTGGTCACTGCTACGAGCCTCCCTTGTTAGCAGCCTCGCTGCGAGGAGGGGGCAGAGGCCCCTTGCCTCCTTAATTTTTTAGATTCCGGCTGAGCCATGGTCGAAAGAGGTCGAACCTCTACCCCTGTAAAATTCAGACCACTACCTGTAAATTTGTAAGAAGTAAATTACAGTAAGAGAAACTTTTTATTTTCCCCCTCGAGTTGGGCTATCTTCAGAGGAACTTAGTCAGTAAAGTCGATAAGTTATAAAAGAAAAGTCGATAATTTTAGTCTCAGAGAAAGTATCAGAGTATTATAGCAAGAGAAGAATTAATAACTGTTGACCCTAAAGCGAGAGAAAAGAATTAGAATGTTATAGAAGAAATATCCGTTGCTGCCTCCCAACTAGAACCCTCGTCAATTCGAACCACCCAGGGCCATAGACGGAGGGGTTAACAAATTGGCGACCCGAGCCAGGATAAACAGTCTGGCGACCCTGCCCCAGGATTAGAAGAATATTTTAAGAAGAGGATTTTAACAAGTGGCCACTCTTTGGCCAGGATAGAAATTACCCTGCATCAGGATAAAACCAGTTAACCGGCGTGTCACGACTTCCAGTTCGTAACATCCACCCTTGAACCGGTGTGTCACGACTCCAAGTTCTCCACGCCTAGTTTTCATCCAAGAAGAAGTAGCCAGCAAGACACGTCTTCAGGACACGTCTCTAAGGATTTCGCCATAGAAAATTTTGTTAAGTACAGAGTTTGTCTTTTTAAGTAATTTGTAAACACTTGAAAAGTCAGTATTATTAACTTATTAACAGTTAACTAGTATCAAGCCAGAATTAACACAAAACACAGTGAACACTTCAGACACCAGTGATACATTTTTTTTAGTGAAACAGTAATTTTCACAGAAGTTAAAAGTAAGAGAAGTTAAAGGTAAGAGAAGTTAAAAGTAAGAGAAGTTAAAAGTAAGAGAATTAATTTCAGAGAGAATTAATTTCAGAGAGAGTTAATTTCAGAGAGAGTTAATTTCAGAGTTAATTTCAGAGAGAGTTAATTTCAGAGTTATTTTCACTATTATAGTCAGTATAGAATAATTTTATTTTATGTACATAAGAGTGAAATATTGTTTACATTTTTTTATTTTTGTTTGCAATTTTTTCAAATTATTGAATTGAATTGACTTGCAAATTAAGAAAGAGAGAGTTTACAGAGAGTTTATAGAGTTATAGAGATACTTGAGAACAGTTTCAAGTTAGTTCCAGTTTCAGTTTCAAGATACTTGATTGCATTTCAAGTAAGTCGGTTGCACCAAGAGAGACAACCAAACCCCAGAGGTTAATAGTCTCCACTTGATAGAGATCAAGTGCAGTCATTTTCCGTTTTCAGTTAATCTTCACTTGATAGCAGTTCAAGTGCAAGTCAATTTCGTTTTCAGTAGACTCCACTTGATAGAGATCAAGTGCAGTCATTTTCCGTTTCCAGTTAATCTTCACTTGATAGCAGTTCAAGTGCAAGTCAGTTTCGTTTTCAGTAGACTCCACTTGATAGAGTTCAAGTGCAGTCAATTTTAGTCAGTTCAGTTTCAAGATACTTGATAGAGTTCAAGTTAGACAGTTTCAAGATACTTGATAGAGTTCAAGTTAGACAGTTTCAAGATACTTGATACTTGATAGAGTTCAAGTTAGACAGCTTCAGTTTCAAGATACTTGATAGAGTTCAAGTCAGACAGTTTCAAGTTTCAAGTCCCAAGTCAGTTTTCAAGTCCCAAGTCAGTTTTCAAGTCCCAAGTCATTTCAATGCAGTCAATTGAATTCAACTTTTTCTTTGTAGTTTAAGAGAATTTAATTTAAGAAAATGTAATTTAAGAATTTAATTCAACCTTTTTTTTGTTGTAAAAGAGAATTAAATTCAACCTGAATTGACCGGTTTGTGTCTTTAGTTTAACTTTTTTTTTGTTTGTAAGAAGGAAATTGACCGATTTGTCTTTTCGTTTCATGCCATTGTTGCGTATATAAATATATAGGTAAAATGACATATTTTATTGTTTGCAACCAAAACCGTTTTTACAAATGTTTGTAACGAGTTTTATAATTATTTTGATTATATGATGACAGAAATAGTGTAATAATTAATCGATCATGTACCTAATTTATCCTGCTCTGTACGGTCGGGAAATTTACCCGTATGACCGCACATACCCTAAATTTCAGTCATTTAATTTTAATGAAACTTCTACACAATAAAACATATGTATTTGTCTATATGCAAACAAGTTTTCAGATTAAAATATCAAATAATTCAAATTCTATCAACATTTAACGAAAGAGTATGATTTTTCTACTTAACATGCAAAAATTATTAAACCTTTTTAATATTTTTTTTTATTATATAAAAATAATTTTTAATGTAAAATTTACCTGAAATTGTTAAAAGAAAGGATTGTTCGAAATGCTTTCCTTCCATTTCAATAACTTTTTTTATTCTTGGCCGAAATTCATCTATGGCTCGATTTACTTTTATTTTTAAGAATATTATAAAATTATGTTTAGCTCATTAAAATGCATAGTTGATTTCTATTTTTAATTTGTATTTTTCATTTCTTTGTTCAATTAATCGTGAGTAATTGTCTTTAAATTTAGAATTTTATAATAATCGACCTTGAGCTTAATGGATTTTATAATTATAATAATAATAATAATAATAACAATAATTGACTTAAACTTAAAAGATTTTATAACCCTAAACCCATCTTAAATTATTAGACATTATTTTTAAAACTTTGTTAATTCAAAAATCCCTACACATACACACGCATGTATGCACACTATATATACTATATATACAAACCTTATGCTAAAATCATTGGATATCACAATAAACTATTTCATTGCGTGTGTAAGTGCTAACTCTGTAATTTAATCTTAATCATTTTTGCTTTCTAATATATCTTGCTTATGCATTCATTCAGTTAACTGAACAATCCTCTCAGCTAATCTGTCCCTCGAAATTGTAAGATACACACTTTGCACCTAGTACACCCAAATACACACTAGACCACAGGTCTATACATCATCCACTACGTAATTCGATTTGTACCTACAATAGTCAATAAAAATTAGTTTATAGATTGTACGATTTACGTTTTTCCCTTTTATCTACTACTCATCATGTATGTAATTTTTCCCACAGAAAAAAAAAATAAATAAATAAAAATTAACTATCATTGTTTGTCTAACTTAATTGTTTGTCTAAAATTAAAGTTTTAATCTTTGAATTTTTATACTTTATGAAACTCTCTCAGCAAGTGTCATGGTAAAGATTTGATTACTCTGCATTGTACCCAACCACCCGAACTCGTTCTGTATAAAATTTGTATTGTAAAAAAGAATTCTTCATCATCTAATTTGAATTCGTTATATGTTATTTTCTGAATTGTATTGTATTAATTGTATTATATTATTGTATTAATTAATACCATTTTAGAGGGGGGAACACTGTAAAAATGAACAATGAATAATCCATATTCATTTTTACATGAGAAACCAAAATCGCCTAAGCGAGTTTCGGATAGAATTTCGATTTGTACTTCTTTATTCATTACTGTATTTCTCTAATTCATCTTTTCTAATAATGACTTATACACTATGACGTCATAAAATAACTTGATTCTCTTTACGTTTCCCATACCTTGTACACTAAATCACGTGCTTAGTATATGGACATCTTCCGTATGCAATGTATGGTAAATTCTTTAATAATAATGTTGTGGTGTTATGTAGTATAAATATAACTATTATTCGACCATATCCCCCCCTCATACGTCCATATCTTATCTTGACCATTATCCTTTGTCAATTTTATTAAATATTCATTTTGCTCGTGAAACGCAAAACTTTATGCATTCGTTCGAAAACGCGCAAATACGTTCTCGTATTATTTTTTTTCATTATTTTTTTTCAAGTGCGTTCACCCATCACAAGATATTCATAAATGCTGAGGTAAGTGATCAAATTCCGCTCACTACGACAGAAGCGAACGCTTCTAAGATAAAAATCTCCTTTCGCTCCGATTCAAATTTATAACATAATATAACATAATATAACATATTATGTTGTATATAAATCCATACCGTATGTGCCCATGTACTTTGTATTATATTTCTAACATCTTAATTGTCTATTAATATGAAACACTGTAAAAACAAAACAAAGTTACAGTAACTGTTTAATTGTAATTAACTGTAATACTTTAATTTAATATAACGTAATGTACTTTAATGAAACTGTAATTAATAATAACTGGTAATGTACTTCATTGAAACTGTAATTAAATGTAATGATTTAATATATAATGTAAGAATGTACTTTAAATGGAAGTGTAATTAAACAATAAGTGAATATGAATTAATTGGTAATTGTAATCGTAATTGTAATGAACCAAAATTAATACGTACTCAGTCATGTACTCAAATTGTACTTATGTACTACTAGGAAATTATATCGCCTTCAGAAATGTAGACGGCGAAAAATACAAATTAGTTTTTTAATTTTATTTTTTAAAATTTTTATTTGGAATCTTTCAAACATCTGATCATGTGTTTAAAAGGGGGGAACTTAACCTTCAACTGCCTTCCCCCAACATTTAGGCTTATATTATACATGTATTTGTAAAATGAACTACACTTCATTACGGCTCTCTGCTTTGGTCACTGCTACGAGCCTCCCTTGTTAGCAGCCTCGTTGCGAGGAGGGGGCAGAGGCCCCTTGCCTCCTTAATTTTTTAGATTCCGGCTGAGCCATGGTCGAAAGAGGTCGAACCTCTACCCCTGTAAAATTCAGACCACTACCTGTAAATTTTTAAGAAGTAAATTACAGTAAGAGAAACTTTTTATTTCCCCCGTCGAGTTGGGCTATCTTCAGAGGAACTTAGTCAGTAAAGTCGATAAGTTATAAAAGAAAAGTCGATAATTTTAGTCTAAGAGAAAGTATCAGAGTATTATAGCAAGAGAAGAATTAATAACTGTTGACCCTAAAGCGAGAGAAAAGAATTAGAATGTTATAGAAGAAATATCCGTTGCTGCCTCCCAACTAGAACCCCCGTCAATTCGAACCACCCAGGGCCATAGACGGAGGGGTTAACATATATATATATATATATATGTGTATATATATATACATATATATATATATATATATATATATATATATATATATGGAACATAATTATTCCTTCACTGCTTGTATTTTTCTCTTGAGTATATATATTTATGAAAACCTACAACTCATTGTATTGAAATTAGAAATAAGGCTAATACTGGATTGAATCTAATGCAGAAACATATAGAATATAAATCGCCAGAAATTATAAGTAGGCTCTACACTTCATACGTGAGGCCTCTTCTGGAGTATTGCATTCAGTTAAGTAGTCCTTATTTAGAGCATGACAAGGACAGACTAGAAAAAGTACAAAAGAGAGCCGCAAGTATGATACCGTCTATTGTCTAGACACCTTAGTTACAAAGATAGCTTGGATCACCTAAACATGTTTTCCCTAAAACGATGAAGGTTACGATGTGATATGATAGAAGTATATAAAAAATAAAAAATGAGTTAGATAATACAGACTTCTACTCTCTTTTACAAAGGATCACAATGATACATAGGACAAGAGTCCATAGCCTTAAGCTTTTTCAGTAAAGATGTAAATCACAGTTAGTACAACATAGTTTTTCAAATAGAATAATAAAATTCTGGAATAGCTCAGATGAAGAAGTTGTGAGTTCCCATACTTTGGAGACTTTTAAGAATGATGTTTTGCTAATAAACCATCTTTGTCAATGTAGAGATTCAAGTTTATTACCACATCACCCCTTTAAAAAGACAACTGCCAATCATCCTCAATCAATTCAGGTCCATGAAACCAATTTTTGTTGGATTTTAGTAATTTACAGGATAATCCTCTTGTAAGAAAGTCTGCAGGATTTCGTTTTGTTGGAATGTATCTGAAAGTTACGACCAAATTTTGTCTAGCCTCTTTAATGTCTCTTAATCTGTTACGGGCAAAGGCGTTTTTTGAGTTTAACTCAGCAGAGTTGATCCATGCCAAGCAGATTTGGTTGAACGTTGTGGTAATACAAATTTCCTGAAAGTTATTAATATTTTTTACTAGTTTATTTGTTAAGGGCGTTACTTTTTATTCAGGCTTTACTCTTGGCCTATCTAAATTTTAGGCTTACTTCATTTTTTATTTCGCAGTCTTCTGAGTCGGGCCTACTTAGTATTTATTATGATGAACTTTTTATTCCTGCTTCTTTTTCTCCCTTTCGGCCTGCAAAATTTACGCGTATGAGTCTATATTTAATTGAGTTGAGTTAGACATAACTGGAGTAGTCTAAGTAAAAATGTTAAATTAGGTTTTCGGTGGTTTTCAGGAATAAATATAATTTTGTGTGCGTGTGTGTTTGTATATAGATTTGAGAATATGTTAATGGAACGAATTCTTTTGCTAAGCCAATTGTTTAGTGAATTTTTTAATGTTAATATTGTTTTAGTTGATTAATTCTCTTAAAGGTAAAAAGTTAAACGAAACAAAACCAAAGAGAACTTTTGAAAGCCACTATATATATATATATATATATATATTATATATATATCACGTATCTTAAATTTAGAAACTACGTGAAACGTGTAATAGATACAATACCATTTCCAAAAACAGTGATTCCGCATATCTACATTGCATAATTCAGCTCATTGAACACCAAATTAAACAAGAATGACATTTGCAATTTAAACAAAAGCATAATAAGTTAGCAGAAAATCGGTCACATATAACGTTGATAACATAATATTTAAAATTACAATAAACGGATTGTAGAAGGCGCAATTATGCTGTTGTGCTGTTGTGCTGTTGTGCTGAAACTACACTTCTTCCATGCTCATAATATTGCTCAGTTATGAAACGCAGCTGTTCCACAGTCCATGCAGTCATCTTGAAGGGTTAGTTTTAACTAACACTTTTATTTTGTTTTGTATCTTATCTTGTCTTGTATTTTCAAAACCTATACAATCCTGTACAAACTTATAACTATCCTCTTTCGAATGATGCGTATGATTGTATAAAAGGACTTATACTTTAAGAGTTACAGGGGTTTCTTTTGGGTCCCATTTCTCTGGATCACCCTTTATTACATGTTATGAAATACCTCTTATGAAGATTGGCTTCGTTTTTAAACAGGTCTCGAAACTGGTACTTGATTGTGGAGTAAGTTAAGGGCAAGTTTATACATGGAAGTGTGTATAGAGCAGATTACAGCGCTTTAGAGCCGAAAAATAGTAACTTGCGAGCTAATTACATACTTTGCATTCTTATTTTTTTAAAAATTCTTTCACGGTTTTGAGGTTTGATCCTTTGGGGGGAGACGCTTCTTTTAATATACGAATTCCTATATATATTATTAATATCTTGCGTCGATCTCATAAGATCGTGTAATGACTCGAACTTTATGCGATTCCTATGCAAAATAGTATTGCGTGGGATAAGTATACTCATCCTTGCTTATACCTTAAAGGTTTGCCTTGAAGAATATCGTGATGCATGTATGTTTATTTTTCATTTATCTAAATGAAAAAATCTTTAACTGACTTTCTGTATTTAGTAATTTTTAACACCCAAATTACCCCAAGCAATAGTTTATTATTATGAGCTTGTATATTATGCAAGAAGGTGTGATATATATATATATATATATATATATATATATATATATATATATATATATATATATATATTTGACATTAATTCGAAAAATTAACAAAAACATTTTG
Organism: Bathynomus jamesi; assembly: GCA_023014485.1. Classification (NCBI taxonomy): domain Eukaryota; kingdom Metazoa; phylum Arthropoda; class Malacostraca; order Isopoda; family Cirolanidae; genus Bathynomus; species Bathynomus jamesi. Next base: position 310,665 of record JAJOZX010000491.1, read on the forward strand.
CCGACTGGTACTGGCATTTTATTTAGTAATCCAGTATTCTTTGGGAAATATTTAAGAAAAAGGATTTAAAAGTTGGTTCATACCTAGATGGGTACAATATACGGTCTCACATTTAGCGAAAATTGTGATATTAATAATAATAAAAATAGGAATTAATTAATAAAATGATTTATTTTAGTTGTGTAAAGAGAGTGTGTTTAAATTCTCATTATTTATTTAATAAACAGAATTTCTTTTAAAATAATTGGTTCTCTTTAAGGTGAAAATTCATCTGTTTTGGTAGCGAGTTAAAATAAATGGTGGTATTTAGCAACTCTCCCAAATATAAATTAAAAAATATGGTGGTATTTAGCAACCAATTGGCTGAATAATATAAGGAATAATTAAATAAATATTGCTATCTGCAACTCAGCAGCCGATTGGGTGAATAATGTAAGGAATAAATAAATAATTATTGCTATCTGGCAACTCAGCAGCCGATTGTCTGAATAATTTAAAGAATAATTAAATAAATATTGGTATCTGGCAACTCAGCAGCCGATTGGCTGAATAATATAAGGAATAAATAAATAATTATTGCTATCTGGCAACTCAACAGCCAAATGGTTGAATAATATATAAATAATAAATATATAAATATATAAATAATATATTTATTTTAATAAATAACGAATTTGGCAACTGGCTGAAGGAATAATTAAACACATGGCGCTATCTGGCAACTCAGCCAACTGGCTGATTAGCCCCCTATAAGAGGCGGCGGACGGCTGAAGGATCCCATATGAGCTTTCCTTCCAGCCGAGTGAACACCCGACTCTGGGTTCCCACCTCTGGGTCTCTCATCGTGTCTCTCGCTCTCTCTCTCTCTCTCTCTTTCTGCCCCTTTGGGGGGTTCAGCTTGCGGGAGAACTACGCCTCCAAGTTGCATACCCTTTGCAATCCCATTTTGGGGTTGGCAACAAAGGTTGGCACTCCCCTTTGGTGGTTTCAGCTTGATGGATAACTCCAAGTTGCATACCCCTTGCAGTCCCATTTTGGTGTTGGCAACAAAGGGGGGGTTGGCACTCTTGTAAAAAAGGGGGGTGGGGTTCCTTGCAACAAAGGGGTGGGGGTTGGCACTCTTGCAACATTATGCCCCATTATGCAACATTTCTGCACTCTAACATTTTGCAACTATACTACTGCTCTCAGAGGAAAATTGCAAGAAATTTAGGTATCATTCGAAGTTCCATACAAAGAATGCAGAGAACGGTAGGACTTAAAGCATTTAAAAGGATCCGTGTTTCAAGACGTGACGGCAGTGTAAGCTAAAAGAAAAATTCGTTGTAGAAAATTGCTTGATAGATTTTCGTCCACCGATGTTAAAAAAATAGATTTTACAGACGAAAAAGTTTTCACCATCGAGATTGCTCGAAACTCCCGGAACGATGTTGTTTATGGTCGGCTTAAGAAAGACATTCCTCCATCGAGACTTTACCACGAGACAAGTCGGTTTTCCAAAAATGCAATTAAAGAAAAAATACTCGAATGTTGGGACAAAATAACATTAACAGAAATGTATCATGTCGTGGAAGAAAAGGTTAAGATTAGTTTGTAAGCAGGACGGCAAACATATTGATCATATTTGTTGATGAGATGTGAATACTAAAATTTTTTGAGTTTATGATATTCGTTTTTTCACCATACCTCATTGTTCCCTCAGCTGTGGAAAATGTATTTTATGTAAAGGTCTGAAATTTTTATGATGGCTTATCAATAGATTGAAGTAAATGTTGTGTGAATTTTGGAAGTGTGAACTGCATATTTTTGAAGTTATTGATGTTCGAATCTCAAGGCGTTTCTTTTGGGCCACCCGATATATATATATATATATATATATATATATATATATATATATACAGTCCTTTTTTGTTTAAAAAAAAAGAGGTGCCGGTAGTCATATCTTGATAAATTGTAAACTTTCTCTCCCACCCCTCGCCTGTGGAGGGTGGAGGGTTCATGTGACGTCAGCCAACGAATTGTCATGTGAATTTGTTGTTCCCGCTAAATGACTCAGTCGAGACGGGAATGTTAATTTATTTGAGTGGACATGTATCAACGTCGCTCTGAAAAAAAAGTGCCGGTACGTTGTACCGGCGCATACCGTCACAAAAAAGCGATATACTGTATATATATATATATATATATATATATATATATATATATATATATATGGCCCGGGTTCGAGACCCGACGGCAGCCGGCGCGCAGCAAAACCCAGCTGTTCCTCCTTCCTCACAATAAAGAAAGTGGTTGGTAGATAAGTGGGTACCCTAGGTGGCCTAGTGGTTAAGACGCTGGGCTGCTGATGGGGCGTGGTTCGGATTCCACGTTAAACTGTAGGTCTAAGGTGGAGTGAAAAGCTTGACCTTCGTCAAAATGAACAATTCGGGCGGAAGCTAACCAAAGGTGTATATATATATGTTAAACACAGACCGTGCATGGAACAAGGAACTCTTCTGGGAAATTACATCCACTATAGTTCGAATAAGTAATGATAAATGACAAATACTGGTGCTAGGAATATTCGGTCTTGGAAAATTCAGTCTCGGAAAATTTGGTCTCGGAAAATTTGGTCTCGGAAGATTCGGTCTCAGAAAATTGAAGTACAGTAAATCTATGAGCTCAGATAGCAAAAAATATTTAAATCCCATTTGCCAGCTATAATGAAAACATAAACGAGAATTTGAAAAGATTTATTAAAGGAATTGTTTTGTTTAAAACTTAAAACTAAAAAAGATACCCTAAATAATGGGTAAAACATAAAAGATTCGGTCTCAGAAAATTCGGTCTTGGAAGATTCGATCTTGAGACTCGAAAAGAAAAGTTAAAATGAAATTAAGCTATGAACAACAGATTTTAAGAAGGCAATTTTATCACTTTGAACATACTTTTGCGCAAGTATTTCGATGCGGGAGTCGAGTGTTTCATATTTTTTCTTTTTACTTGGCTTGTCTCCTCGTTGCAAATGTGAAATTTTAGTCTACTTGTAATTGATGATTTCAATGCGAAATGAAATGCTTCAAGGGCATTATTAGTTCGGGCAATTTTTTTGACCTAACCTAGCCTAACCTAACATAACCTAACTGAAATTTCCAAGACCGAATTTTGAAGACCGAATTTTCTGGACACCGACAAATAGCCCAACGTGAGCACCCGGTTACTCGCAAAGAGGCCCCAAAATATAACTTCCCTCACCAGCTATCTGCAAAGCAGATAGGATCCAGCTTTGGGACAGGATCTAGGGTTTACAGCTTATACCTAGCCTACTACATTCAGAATCTCAATATACGCAAGAAACTCGTTGCATTCACGTCGGATTGAATACATAAAGAAAAAGGGGTAACTATTGTATTTTTAGCCAAAAAACAAAACTTAAACCTCAACTGGGACATTGAGCGTTCACTTTTCGATGCACATAACACGTCCGTTTAATATACACAAACTCAGAATGGTCCCCTGAGAAACTTATATGTTAAACACAGACCGTGCATGGAACGAGGAACTCTTCTGAGAAATTACATCCATTCGAACTATAGTGGATGTAATTTCCCAGAAGAGTTCCTTGTTCCTGTTCCATGCACGGTCTGTGTTTAACATATAAGTTTCTCAGGGGACCATTCTGAGTTTGTGTATATTAAACGGACGTGTTATATGCCTTGAAAAGTGAACGCTCAATGTCCCGGGTGAGGTTTAAGTTTTGTTTTTTGGCTAAAAATACAATAGTTACCCCTTTTTCTTTGATGTATTCAATCCGACGTGAATGCAACGAGTTTCTTGCGTATATTGAGGTTGTGAATGTAGTAGGCTAGATGTAAGCTGTAAACCCTAGATCCTGTCCCAAAGTTGGATCATATCTGCTTTGTAGATACCTGGTGAGGGAAGCTATATTTTGGGGCCTCTTTGCGAGTAACCCGGTGCCCACGTTGGGCTTTCCATCATGAAAAAGAAAAACCTATAGTATTTGTCATTTATCATTACTTATTCGAACTATAGTGGATGTAATTTCCCAGAAGAGTTCCTTGTTCCACGCACGGTCTGTGTTTAACATATAAGTTTCTCAGGGGACCATTCAGAGTTTGTGTATATATATATATATATAAATATATATATATATATATATATATATTATTATTATTATTATGCAGGAAGGAGTGGCTAAGGGCGAGCCCGCAAAAATATATCCCCTATGTAAGAAGGAGAGAGCCGAAATTAAGGTCTCACTTTTTTATATAAATTTAAGAACATTGTGTAATGCAGAGATGGGGACTCGAGTCCGACTGGAGCCCCTATTTTTGTAGATTTGAGACTTGACTCGGACTCGGGTGTAAATCTGACTTGACTTGACTCGAGACTTTTAATATCCTAACTTGTAACTTGGCTGAAATAACTCGAGTATTTTTCCCTCATGTCCTCTTTTGAGTAAATGTGCAACACTAGTCCGTTCATTACACTGGTCTACAAAAAAAAAAAATTCTGCTTCTCCCAATTTAATAGGTGATCTAAACTAATTTTGGGAGTGCTGAATCTGAAAATCACATTAGTTTTTCTCTATCGCGTCAGGTTATCTAGATATCTGTAACCCTTATTTAGACGTTTACAGGCAGAATACACTCAAAACTTGAAAGTTCAGTATCACAGAGAGGAGAAATTTTTAAAAATCTACTTATAAATCTACTTTTATTTGTATTTGTAGTAAAACAGAACAGAACAGAACAACAAAAAAGGATACGTACACATGCATTATTACATATCAACTGCTACATATAGTTCACTTTCTTAGAAGTAAGGTTTTTTGGATTTGCGTCCATACTCAGTAGAGCCTTCCCGTTTTAGCATCCAGCAAAAGTCACCAAGCATGCAAGAAAGAATTCCAGGCTCTTAGTTCCTTTGCATTGAGAGTGCTCAAAAACTGTTCATTCTTTAAAAGCACTCTTATTTGGGGACCAATAAAAACACCTTTCATCTTCGCATCGCTAACGCTAGGAAATTTTGAATGCAAATATTTGAATGCAGCTTCTTCTGTGTCAAGCGCTTTGACAAAGTTCTTTATCAACCCTAGTTTGATATGCAGAGGGGGCAAAATAATCCCTTCTTGATCAACTAATGGCTCATACTTCATACTATGTTGTCCTGGCACAAAGGCTTCACGTGGTGGCCAGTCCTTCTTTACATAATGCTGCTGTGTTGCTCTACTGTCCCATAAACACAGAAAGCACATGTACTTGGTAAAGCCACCCTGCCTTCCCCGGAGAAGTCCTACCACTTTTAGGTCCCCACAAATCTTCCACATACTGGATTGCATTCAGAAGTATTACCATGGTCTCATATGACTCCTTGAGATGAACTGAGTGTCCAATTGGAATACTTGGGTGAATTTTCCCATTGTGTAACAAAGCAGCTTTAAGACTCCGCTTACTAGAGTCAATGAAAAGACGCCACTCGTCTGGAACATGTTCTATTTTAAAATACGAGAATAAACTTTCCAAATCTGAGCTGTAACATAGCTGATTTACAGTTTGAAAGTAGCACGATATGTCGGAGCTTCTCTTGCGAAAAGAAGTAATGCGCACATCACCCTGAACTAAGTTCCACTCCTTAAGTCTCGAAGCTAAAAGTTCAGCCTTGCCCTTTGAAAGATATAAGTCCCTAACCAAGTCATTCAAGTCTTGCTGAGTTATGAAATGTGGTTCAGAAGAAGATTCTGGACAGTACTCTGCATCAGAAGATTCATTTGCTTGTTCTGACAATGCTTCCTCTTCAGATGATGTTGGCAGAAGATTCTTATCTGCTGGTAGTGTTGGAATCGGAAGCTCATCACTATGAGGAACAGGTTTGATGGCCGAGGCTACCACAGGATAGTTAATTTTATTCCTAGTTTTTTATATAAGGCCAGCTACTTTGCTCTGACAGAAATAGCAATCGTCAACATGGTTCTTTTGCTCACGCAAACCATTCGTACTGCGAATCCCATACCTTTCCTTCTACCATTGAACCAGTCACGTAAATTCATTGCAGTTACTACAGCAAACATGTGGGGCCCATCTTTTGTCTTGATCACCAATATGTCAGCCGAAGTAGTGTTAATACGCTGTTCTTGTCAGAGGAGTCATATTCCTGCGCTGTGAAGTTGGAGTAAATAGACCACAGATGTAACAAAATAAATCTGGACTGTTCACGCAACCCCTTGAAGCACACATCATAAATATAAAAAGTAAAAACGCAATTATTGTGTTTTGTATTGAAGTAAAATGAACTATAATCATAAAATTATTGAACTATAATCATAAAATTAGTATAAAACAGTACCGTATAAAATATCATATTCTGACAAAACCTGACCTAACCTGCAAAAATGAAGTTCATTTTCGAAATCAGCACCCTATAATTGGTATAAAACAGTATGTTTTTACCGGGAAGCAAAACTGTTGTTAGGTTGTGAATTATCAAAATAGAAAATAAGCCCCGCCCATTATTCTAGTGTTGGCTTGCAATTGGTTGGACCGAGACACCTAAGATCTTCCGAGTTTGGAGTCCATATCGTTATCGTTACGTCACTGGTGGAACCAGTTCCGACGCCATGATGGACGTAACTTATTAAATATGGCCTTGGAGCAATCGTCCGTGTGCTTCCCGAAGGAATAGAAGCAATTATTCGCCGTTCCCCCACCCACTCCTTTTATTGATTTACTATTTGTACAAAACAATGGTTATCCTAAATGTAATTCGATTTGCCTTTAAAGATTTTGAAACTTCTTTGGATAATAGAAGTGCCATTTGTGCCACTTTTAAGAAGAAAGTTACAGATAAAAGTTCAACAACTTCCAACTTTGTTCAGCATCTCAAAACATACCCTCAGAGCCAAGTTACATTTGGTTTTTGTATGAAAGCTAACAGTGGTAAAATTAGAGGCATAAAGATTGCAATGAATTTGAAATGGGAGACACTAAACTTGCATTTCTGAAAGAAGTGTATCACGCAAAAAATAACAGTCTCTCTACAAGGTCATCCGTCATAAAATCGTAAAAAGTAACAAAGTCATAAAAATTGAAAGGTCATAAAAATAAGACCATAAAACTTAGTGTTTGGTCATAAAATAAAAGCTTTTTGTTACTATTGCACACTGGTATTTGGTAGCAAATTTGAAATAATGATAAATATGAAGTAAATAAGCTACAAGAATGATAAATGTATAATAAAATTATTATTATTAAGAATATCATGTGTAATAAAATTATTATTATAAAATTTTATTTCCTTATAAAATAAATGAAATAACAAATATAGTTTGAAATAATAATAAGGTCATGTCTTAACTCATTTTTAAGTAGGAAGTGGCGTTTAATTTGCATGGTTATATGAAAATGTGTAATAGTAAAATGTACATATTTTACCCTGTAATAAAAATCCCAAAAGTATTGAGCGGAAATTTTTTTAATATTTAAAGTTTTTGTAAATATAAAATATTAAAGTTTTTTACTATAATATATATTTATATTCATAATAATTATGTTCGCAGGTATGCTGCATACACCAAGTCAAAGAACAAGCTATCCTCAGACCATAATTAGAGATCAATCACCTCACTCCTTCATGGCGAAATTTAGATTTACAATACAGGACACCCCTGACAACGTGCAATAACGGAGGCAATCTTCACAGATCTAATCATCATCTAATCTGCTCATTTCTCTCATTGAAAATTCAAACTTTCGTTCCCTCTATCATGGATAGCAAATATTCACCTCAGTCGATGTAAAGTTACGAACACAATTTCTCCCATAGTAGCAGAGAAGAAAGGAAGTATGAAAAATCTCCTTACCAAGGTTGACGGACTTTTGACTACAGTAGATACAGTGTATGGACAGACAGAAAGATGAGAGTTTACCTTGGCATTACAGCTCACTTTATAGATGAATTTATAATTAAAAATAAACTTGATTACATAATCAGTGACAATGCTGCTAACATGAAACGGGCCTTTACTGTTTACTTACCATCCTCAGACACAAGTAAAGATTCATTCTTAGACTACCTCGATGATGCTGACCTATAGGAAGAAATGACCGACAAGGAAGAGTTGGATATGGTACTTGATACTAACTGTAGAAAACAACGCTTGCAATGTTTTGCTCATTCGCTACAACTTGTAATTGGTGATGGGTTAAAAGAATCTAGAGCCATCAGTCAAGCAATGAGTAAAGTTTCCAGGTTATGTGCACTTATTCACAGTAGTACTGCAATTAAGGAAGCTTTTGAAAAGAAATTTGGTGGCAAAATCGGAAGGACCTATTTCATTTATATCACGTTGCAGTGAGGGTTCTGGCAATTCCGGCATCAAGTGCACTCATTGAGCGTGTGTTCAGCCACAGTGGTATCATGATGCGTCCACATCGTGCAAGACTTGGTGACAAAATCTTCGCTAACTTATTGTTCTGAAGTGCAACATGGAGATCTAGGCCTAATATGAGAAAAAATTGGTTATGTTGAGGTTTCTGTACAACGTTGTTAACTCTTCTTTTTTTTATATAGAAGTATCACATTTAGTTTCCGTAAGAGACCGAGACCTAGAACTGGAAGCCAAATGAGTTTAATATAACTTCCATATAATCATAGATAAATGCACACTTTTGCTGTTTGCATCACCTAAATTATATGTAACTTTCGCATAATGTAATGGATATGACCTCCAGTATGCATTTCCTCTTAACAAAAACATCAATTAGTAATGAATATTGAAGTATTGTGTGTTTCTGTTGACTTCTATAAAGTAAACTAAGGAGTACTCAGACAGGAAAGGAAGGGATAATATTATGTTTATCATAAAGAGATAAGTAAAGTCCCCTTGAGTAAGGGAACAGTTGGAAGGAGATAAATAACAGTGCTTATTAAAATCAAGAATAAGAAATTGGCACGGGTAAGTCACATCTTTAGAAGAATATATTGGTAAAGGTAAGTTCTTAACAGTAAATAGGCATGGGCAGGTCATGTCTTTCATGACAAGGATAGAGAGCATAGTGTAACAGTGATAACCTAGTGTAGACGTAAGAGGGCGAGGCAGACTCAGCCAGATGCAAGGATAAATGGTGCTTAATTTACTTGAACAAGTAGGCATTTAGTTTCAGAGCTATGTGAAAAAAATATCATTTATCCATGCTGACTCGAGACTTGACTTGCGACTCGTCAAAAAAGACTTGAGACTTGACTTGAGACTTGCTCTCAGTTACTCGTGATTTACTTGAGACTCGACAAAAATGACTTGCAGACAAGTCTGGTGTAATGTGTAAAATGCATGTATGTGCAGTGAAAAATAAAGGGAGAAATGTGTGTTTGAGAGCATGTTGGACTGATCACACGGTAGATAAGATACGGAAAAAGATCAGCTAAAGGTGACAGGAGAAATGGGAGCTCCAGCACTCTCTGTCTTCTGCTAAACATTCCCCCCGGAGTACTTCTCTGGACGATTGGTGTCCACATCCCCTCCAAACATATAGGCCTAAATCCCAAAGTAGCGCCAATAGTAAACCACATTTTTCAGCAATTAGGTCGAACCTCTTTTGAGGTTACGTTATGTTATGTTAAGTTAGGTTAACCTAATCTAACCTAACCTAGCGGAACCTAACCTAAAAAAAACCAGAGGGTGTGTAAGGTCTGAGGTAGCATAAAGGACGACTTATTCGAATTCGAAATTTTAATTGAAATGCTAACTTGAGGAAATTCGAAAAAATAACCATTGTATACGGTATAAAAAAGCGTTTCCGCGAAAAAATTTGAAAATTAAAAAATATAAAAGTTCGACCTACTCGGTAAAAAATGGTCACGGATGAAAATTTACATAATTTTAGACCAACTTGGGCATTTATAACTATATAACCTTGGTTAACTTTGGTTTTTACCTCCGGCCGAATTGTTCATTCTGACGAAGGTCAAGTGTTTCACTCCGCCTTAGACCTACAGGTTAACGTGGAATCTGAACCACGCCCCCACGGGCGGTCAGAAATTACAAAGTTCCCGCAAGGACTCGATCTCACGACCCTCCCTCGATCAACAGCCCAGCGTCTTAACCACTAGGCTTAACCACAGGGTATCCATTTATCTACCAACCAATTTTTATTATGTGGAAGGATGAAGAGCTGGGTTTTGCTGCGTGCCACCTGCTGTCACCAGGTCTCGATCCTGGGGCCGATGGATTCGTAGTCAGCGATGCTAACCACTACACCACCGATATATATATATATATATATATATATAATTTTCTTATATTGTTTGAAGTAGTGAGTTCTTTTTTCTTAGAAAATAAAAATCTTTTATACACAGAAACGACCCTTTATCTTAATTTTTATTTGAGTTTTATCTTATTCTTGATTTATTTCTCTCTTGAACTGCTGTTCTTGTCTGAGTCTGCCTGTTTCTTCGTCTGACCAGTGTGTGTGTGTGTGTGTGTGTGTGTGTGTGTGTGTGTGTGTGTGTAAGAGAGAGAGAGAGAGAGAGAGAGGAGAGAGAATTACAAAGTTGCAAGCTAACTCGATCTCACGACCCTCCCTCGATCAACAGCCCAGCGTCTTAACCACTAGGCTTAACCACAGGGTATCCATTTATCTACCAACCAATTTTTATTATGTGGAAGGATGAAGAGCTGGGTTTTGCTGCGTGCCACCTGCTGTCACCAGGTCTCGATCCTGGGGCCGATGGATTCGTAGTCAGCGATGCTAACCACTACACCACCGATATATATATATATATATATATATAATTTTCTTATATTGTTTGAAGTAGTGAGTTCTTTTTTCTTAGAAAATAAAAATCTTTTATACACAGAAACGACCCTTTATCTTAATTTTTATTTGAGTTTTATCTTATTCTTGATTTATTTCTCTCTTGAACTGCTGTTCTTGTCTGAGTCTGCCTGTTTCTTCGTCTGACCAGTGTGTGTGTGTGTGTGTGTGTGTGTGTGTGTAAGAGAGAGAGAGAGAGAGAGAGAGGAGAGAGAGAGAGAGAGAGAATTACAAAGTTGCAAGCTAACAGAGACCCTAAGATCCAGTCGAGGCTAGCTCAAGAAAGAAGTAGAGAAAATAAAGATAAAATAGAAAAAGCAAATGAAAATAAAGAATACTGAAAACTTATTCCATTCTTACACTTGTAGACATGTAAAGCTTTCACACAGGAATGGTAGTAATATTAAAGTATATAACAGACAAGTCTTTCTCTCCTCCGCCAGCCACTGCTGACAGAAAATAGTTGTGAAACAAGATTTATAACAAAGTTAATAATTTACTTTAATTCTTCTGACAGAGTATATATATGCGTATTTTTTTTTTTTACGAAATTCTATTACACACTCTCCTATATACTATTGAGCTAAAATGTGTCTGTGTGTCTGTCCGCTTTCTTCGGAACCGTGCACAGACTAAACGGCACAGCGGAAAACTTTGCACCACCACCAACTGATAGCCTATGAGCTGCCAATGTGCTCTGTCAAGTTTCCCGGTCCTAGGTCACTCCGCGGCCGAGCACGAGCTATTTAATATCTATGACAAGTGAATGTAAGTACTTCGAAAACGAAAAGAAAAGAACGCAGCCATGAAAATCTTAAGCTTCACATCCGAACCCATTGTATCAAGCAATAAAAATCTTAACGCGCTGGAGTTTTATTTAAAACAGAGCAAAGCGCATTTATTTCTATGTTCAGAATAGCTTAATAGTAAATACACAAGTTTTATATACAATATACATATACATATACAACTAACTGTGACATATACTGCTACATATACTGTGACATATCATATACTGCTACCTGCCCGGAGGGCGATAGCGAGCTACCGGTTGTTTGAAACTAAAATTCTACTCTAACTAAGTAGTTTTCCTGAAGATGAATGTGTCTGTTTGGAAGTTTTGACTACCGAAAGTTCTCATCAAGCTTCCCATCATTTAAGATCACTCCGTGCTCTGAAACCGAATCAGAGCAGCGCCTTCTACTGTATTTATTGCAAAAAGGAACATCACTACTTGTATGTAAAAGTAAAAATTTCTCTAGCTAACTAACTTAAATATATCGTGATTTTCCTAAAAAATACTAAAAATCCTACACTGTGTCCGCGAACAGCATCCCATCAAGCTTCCCTTCTTTACCAATTGTGTCATTTAAAAATTCCCAGCGCTCTGAAACAAGACCAGACCACGCCTCCGACTACATTTATTGGCAAAGGGAACATTACTACTTCTACTCTTTTGTGACTAGCCTTCCCTGAAGCAGCTCCCTTTTATTATGAAAAAGAGGAAGGAACAAAAGCAAGAAAGAATGAGGGAGAGGAGTGGCTTCGTAAAATAATTTAAAATCTATTTGGAAGTTTTGATTTCTGAGAATCCTCACCTATTAGAAACAAGTAAATAAAAAATAAAAAAGAAAAAGGGTATCTTTTGAAAACTCCCAATGCTCTGATACCAGACCTGACCAGTGCCTCCTACTACATTTACGATCAAAAGGGAACATCACTATCCCCATCTTCCTTTGCTGAAAACTCCATTCTAGGAGATTTCACTGTTCACTACCTCCTTTGGCTTTCTTCCCATTTCACTAACAACCCCGTTGAACTAACTTACAACTTTTCCATCCTAAATGACCTTCAGCAGATTGTGCAGCATCCTATTTGTAGCCCCGATCACCTTGGAGATAGGCCCCAACATTCTGGATTTATTTCTTACCTCTCATCCTTCTTCTTACTCTGTCAAACTTTTCCTCCGTTGGGCTCCTCCGACCATAATCTTATATCTGTTTCGTGTCCTATCGCTCTAATCCGGCCTTTGGATCCTCCCAAGGGGAAGCGCCTTTGGCACTTTGGCGCCGCTGATTGGGAGGCCCTTAGGCAGTACTTCTCTGATTTTCTATGGAATGAGTACTGCTTCCGTGGTCGGGACCATTCCGAGTGTACTGAGCGCATCACGGAGGTGATTCTCTCGGGCATGCGGACGTACATCATTCTATTCCTACTACTAAGCAAAAATCCTTGCTTTAACTTTACTTGTTTAAATGCCATCCGCAACAGAGAGGAGTCTTTCAAAAGGTACCGTCGCCAGCCAACTCCTGACTCTCACTCAGCTTATATTTCTGCCGGGCGTGCAAAATCTGTTCTTTGACTTGCCAAAAGTTCCTTTATCAGAAAAAATGTGAAAAAATATCCATTTCTAATTTTTCTCGCTCTTTCTGGCATCTAGCTAAGAACCTCTTCAACAACTTTACTTCCTCTTCTTTCCCTACTCTTTTCCATTCCTACGGTTCAGTTGCCGTCTCTTCTACTGATAAACCTGAACTCTTCGCTCAAACTTTCGCTTCCAACTCAACCCTGGACGATTCTGGTGCTGTTCCTCCATCTCCTCCTCTCTCTGACTTATTATGTCTGAAATTAGAATCTCTTTCAAAAATGTTCTTTCTGCCCTATCTGGGCTCAACTCTAGGAAGGCGTATGGTCCTGATGGTGTTCCTCCTATTGTTCTTAAGAACTGTGCTTCAGTGCTGACACCTTGCGTCAGGGCTATTTCTAAGACAATTTTAGTGGGTGGAATATAAGTTTTTTTTTGTATTTGTATTTGATCACAAATAACACAAATCAAATCAAATGTATATGTTGATGCATATATACTTATATGCCCATATATATACTCATATATCGGGTGAGCAAAAACAAAAAGGGAGACCTCGAACTTTGGCTGTAAAATCCAAAGTTATAGTCAGATTTAAATATTTTTTTCACACCGAACAACTAAGTAAATTTCCTATACGGTGAGCGGATTTCAAAGAAAACTAATGAAAATTACGGATTTATTTAACAGTTCTTTATACCACTGGAAATTCTCCATTTACACTACTACTGCATTGTCGGGTCGGCAAAAAAAAAGGGAGACCTATTAAATCTTTCATATCTCGGCAAATACGGTACATACTGTAGAAACATGAAATTTTAATATGTTAGTACTAGGATCTGGTACTTTTCCTTCCTGCTCGAAGTTCATTTTCATTCAGTCTGTCCCAAAGAAGGGTGACCACACTCAACCCTCCAACTGTTGTCCAATTTCTTTGATTTCTTGTCCAATTCCTTTGATTTCTTGTCTTTCTCTTCTCACAATCTTCTCTCTCAGGTCGTCAGTATGGGTTCCGCAAGGGACGCTCTACTGGCGATCTTCTTGCATATCTCTCTGACTATTGGTCATCCTCGTTTTGGGATTTCGGTGAAACTTTTCTATTGCACTAGACATATCGAAAACTTTTGATAGAGTCTGGCACAAATCTTCAATTTCCAAAAATCCCTCCTTCGTTTTCTATCCTTCTATCTGTGCCTTCATCTCTAATTTCCATTCTGGCCGGTCTATAGCTGCGGTTGTAGATGGCCACTGTTCTTCTCCTTAAGTTTTCAACAGTGTTGTTCATGAAGGTTCTGTCCTGTCACCCACTCTTTTCCTTTTATTTATTAATGATCTATTAATTCGCACTTCCTGTCCTATTCACTCCTATGCCGATGATTCCACTCTTCACTTCTCCACCCGTTCCGAAAGCGTCCCTCTCAACAATCACTCCATGATTCGCGTACGACGGCTATGGAACACCTGACCTGTGATCTTTCTGCTATCTCTGATTTGGGCAGAGAAAACCTTGTGGCTTTCAATGCCTCAAACACTCAGTTCCTCCATCTGTTTACTCGTCACATTCTTCCACACGACTACCCCCTTACCTTCAACAACACACAACTCAATTCTTCTTCTTCTCTTAACATTCTTGGCGTTTCCTTTTCTCGTGATCTTTCACCTAACTTCCAAGAAGTCAGGTGTGCTGTACCCCTCCGCAGTTTCTTCACACCCGCTCAGTTGCTGTCTCTGTACAGGGGTCTTGTCCGCCCCTGTATGGAGTATGCTTCTCATGTGTGGGGTGGCTCAACCCACACAGCCGTACTTGACCGGGTGGAATCAAAGGCTTTTCGCCTAATCAATTCCCCCCCCCCTTCATACTGACTGTCTTCAATACCTCTCTCTTCGTCGCAATGTTGCCTCACTTTCTCTTTACTATCGTTATTATAACGGACACTATTCTTCTGAACTCTCTAACTGCATGTCTCCTCTTTTCTCTTTTATGGAGAGCACGCAGCACCAAACGTTTCTGTCCAACTCTCTTACGCAAGGGTTAATCGGTATTCTCACTCTTTCATCTACTCAACCGGTCAACTCTGGAACATTCTTCCTCGATGCATCTTTTCCCCTTCTATGACCACCAATCTTTCAAACGCAGAGTATCTAGGCATCTCCAAAACCCTGGACTTTGATTTTGGCATTCTTCTTCTTCTATGCTTTTGCGGGCATTTGCCTTTAGCGTATTATCGTATTAGGCCTTAATCAAAAATGACATCCCCTATGGAACGTAGCCTACACGCAGTAGTATAGGTGCATTAATGCAGGGGAGGTGGAGGGGTAACAGGGGATGCGGAAATGGGGAAGAGGATTAATGGGGGAGAGATGGGTGGAGTGCCATTTGAATATAGAGTATAGTTACCTAACTTAACCTAACATGAAAAATAAATAAATAAAAATAAAATATATACAGGTTGGTTGAAAAGTCCGTGTCCATTTTGCTAAAATAATGATATTCCTATTTTATTTTTTAGAGGTGATGATAGATGTACGAGAACATGTGATTGTAGTAACACTACGTATCCACGGGAAGAAATGCAAAGAAATTCGAAAGATTTCACAAACCAGGACCTACAGGTAAAGCAATTCGCGAGCTGCTCAATAAATTTAAAAGAACAGGATCTATTCATGATGAGGCAAGTTCTGGACGTGCAGGTACTTCTCAAGAAAATGTCGAATTCGGAAGAGATGCCTTTGAAACAAATCCTAGAATGTCAACTCGCACAGCATCAGGTAAACTGAGCATGCGAAAAGCGACTGTTCTAAGGATTTTGAAATCAACAATAAAAAAGAAAAGTTACCATATTCAAGTGCTACATGAATTACATGAACACGATTATCCAAGACGAGCCGCCATGTACACAGAATTGATTGAAAAATTCATACCGGAAACTTATTAAACCATATTCTTTTTAGCGATGAGGCAACATTCACATTATTACCTATTTGGGCTAGTGATAAACCAACCAAGTTCAACTAATGGAAGAGAGATTCTCCTAAAGTTAATGTCTGGCTTCGTATGACAAGATCGAAGATTTACGGACCTTTTTTCTTCGCAGAAACTACGGTAACAGGTCCAATTTATCTTGAGATGCTTCAGCAGTTTCTTGAACCCCAGCTTCGTTCAGATGGCATTCTTGACACTGTTTTCTTTCAACTAGATAGAGCTCCATGTCACTATGCAAACATCGTTCGGGAGTACCTTGATGAACTCTAATCAAATCGCTGGATCGAACGTGGTGGAAACAGGACGTGGCCAGCACGATCTCCGGATTTAACACCATTAGACTTCTTTGCGTGGGGCTTTATAAAGTCTGAGGTTTACAAAACAAGATTTACAGACCTGCAGAATCTGCGAACCCGCAGTGTCGCGGCAGTCGCTAAAATAACCTCAGAAAAGCCTGAGGATGTGTTCCGCAATGCAGTGGACAGATCTGAGATTTATAGAAACATTGATGTTGCTCACGTCGAATCTTAGACCTAAGCTTGATAAATAAATATACATCTAATTATGTTACTAAATTTTTATCCTAAAATATCAATATTTCAGCAAAAATGATAGGGACTTTTGGACCACCCTGTATATAAATATAACATCATACGATGAAGGTTGGGAACCCTATTCTTAAAAGATAAAAAGTAATAGTTTCGAGACCATCTCATGCAATGCAGCCCGCTGACCCAATGCTACATATGCATTGACTGATGCCGAGCACTTCTGAGTACCCGTTAACAAACGCCGCAACTATGTCCACAAACCAACCTGACTGGACAGGTCCAACCAGGTGACACACACAAACACACACACACACATATACAATAGCTGTGTTTAAGAAAATAATTAAATCGTCATCCAATCATCTTAGCAAGACGTATACATAGACATAATTTAAAAATGAGGGAAGATTCAACAGGAGAATAAAATAGTAAGCTGGTTTTTCTAAGAATGAAATACAGGGTGTTCATAAAGTCACGCAGGTGAATATGCATGTACACTTCACCATATTCACTTGCGTGACTTTATGTACACCCTGTGTTTTATAAACGCTTCCATTTGCCCGCTTGTGAAAAAAATTAAATAATAGCAGAAAAATTACTTGTAGAGGCTCGGTTGTAATCCTGTGTGCTTCTTGGATAAGAAATTCATGAAAGACAACTTTGTTCTTAGCAGCTTCAAGAAACAGGTTGCGAGCTCTCCAATGAATAAAAAATTAAATACATTTATACTGCAAGTATAAATAAATTATAAAAATTTTGAAAGGATCCAACTTTCAGTGACCATAGGGGGAAATAAAACACATTACTTACGTTAAAAATTCATCGGAACTAAAGTTTGATATATATTATATTATATATATATATATATATATATATATATATATATATATATATATATATATTATACATGTCATAATTTGATTTATCATCGAAGTAAAGCCGCGCCCTGGTGACAATTATTTTTACATAATTTCATTCATTCAATAAATAATTCACTGGTCTGCGTTTGAAAGTTTTTTTCCTGAGGTCATGGTTTTTTTAGTTGTTCTTTTTATAATTTTTGCATGCTGAATTCAAAAATGTAACTCATTTTGCCCAATCAGGTCAGGTTTTTATGCTATCTCAATTTAAAAAAAAATAGATAATTCGAAAATAATCGTTATGAAATTAGCAAGTTTATTTTTTTAAAACGGACTTAAATTGGCAGAAAATGTACAAAGTATATAAAAAATAGTACACGAGTACAGTTAATGTACTCGTGTACATTGTGTACACGTGTAGTGTATAACTTTCGAAAGGGTTTTCTCAAAGACTTTCGTCTGTGTTCCACAGCTGGAACGTCTCTCTTGAGGCACCAGCAGTGCAGTAGTCCGCGAACATGTTCACATTCCAGCGGCCCTGGTACCTCTCTTCCATCACTCGAATATCCTGGTGGAAGCGCTCTCCTTGCTCCTCGCTGACATCACCGCAGTTGTCCTGAAAGTAGTCTAAATGCGAGCTGAGAAAATGCATCTTTATGGACATACGTGCACCAAGAGCCTGGAAGCTCTGCAGGAGCTCCTGGACAACACGTTCGTACTCTGGACTTCGGTGGTTGCCCAGAAAATTCGTGACAATGGACTTGAATGCGAGCCAGGCATTGATCTCATTGTTCTCCAGACTTTCGTCGAATTGAGCATCTTTCATTAGCCCCCTGATCTGAGGGCCGTAAAAAATACCTGCTTTCAGTTTGCCCTCACTGACGCGTGGAAATTTCTGATTCAGGAAAGCGAAAGCTCGGCTTTCTTTGTTGAATGCTCTGACGAAATTCTTCATAAGTCCGAGCTTGATGTGCAGCGGCGGAAGTAGAATCATCTGCGGATTCACGAGAGCGTGTGACAGAACGTTGTGCGAACCTGGTTCCAGGCCACGTCTTGCTGGCCAGTCGCGTTGTACGTAGTGTTGCTTGTCTGCTCGGCTGTCCCACAGACAGAGAAAACAGGGGTATTTGGTGTAGCCGCCTTGTAGACCCAGCACTAGGGCTATAACCTATAAAAAAAATTATATATATATATATATATATATATATATATATATATATATATATTATATATGAAAATTCATCATATATATATATATATATATATATATATATATATCAGGGCCTAAATATATATATATATATATACAGGGTGTTTGAAAACTTTCTGTACAAATTGTAATGGGGGATAGGCAACACCAAGACAAACCCTTTTCGTCTATAAGTGTATGTCCACTGACGTCACCATTCGGCGCGAGAGGGCGCCGCTGCAATTGGCTAAAAGGTGAAGTGGGCTAGACTCGCGCTTGCCGCGGGCATTCTTAAATCGGACGTAGTACGCGTAACATGGAGCGCTTCACGACTGCTGAGATGGCTGACATGCATATGGTGTATGGGGCTGCCAATGGAAACGGAAGAGCTGCTGTGAGGTTGTACCGACAGCGCTTCCCAAACAGACGTGTGCCAAACCACCAAACGTTTGCGCATTTGCATCGGCGACTGCGAGAAACTGGAACATTCCATGCAAACATGCATGACACTGGTCGGGAGAGAAACGTGCGCACTCCTGACATGGAAGAAGAAATCCTACGGCGATTTGAGGACAATCCAAGCGCAAGCACGCGAGGTGTTGCACGTATCCTCGGTGTGAAGCACGACCTGGTCTGGAGAATGTTGCACGAGCAGCAGTTACATCCGTTTCATCGTCAGAGTGTCCAGGCATTACAACCTCGGGATTACCCTCTTCGTGTGGAATTCGCATGCTGGTTTCTGCAGCAGACGGCGGTGCAGCCTAATTTTCCGGCTTATGTGCTGTTCTCAGATGAGGCCTGTTTCACACGTGAGGGTGTGTTTAACATGCACAATTCTCACGTGTGGGCGCACGCAAATCCACATGCTACACGGGTGCATGCTCATCAAGAACGGTTCGCCGTCAATGTTTGGGCGGGTATCGTCCATGGCAAGTTGATTGGGCAGTATCTGCTGCCTGCCCGACTCGACGGGCGGGTTTATCGGATATTTCTTGAAGAAACGTTGCCGGAACTGCTGGAAGATGTTCCCGTGGCTATTCGTAGACGAATGTGGTTTCAACACGACGGGGCCCCAGCACACTCCAGCAACGATGTGCGGGATTATCTGAACGCCACTTTTGGGGACCGATGGATAGGCCGGGGTGAACCCGTAGCCTGGCCACCGAGATCGCCCGATTTAACATGCCTCGATTTCTTCCTGTCGGGACACATGAAGAACCTCGTGTACGAGACTCCCATTTACTCAGAAGAAGACCTCGTAGCAAGAATTGCTGTCGCCGCTGGAACTGTTCCCGAAATGCCGGGAATCTTTCGACGTGTACGTCGGTCAATGCTTCGACGCTGTCGGGCATGCATTGATGCTACCGGTCGCAACTTTCAGCACCTTCTTTAAATAAACATGCCTTTTTTAAATAAACATGTTACGCGTACTACGTCCGATTTAAGAATGCCCGCGGCAAGCGCGAGTCTAGCCCACTTCACCTTTTAGCCAATTGCAGCGGCGCCCTCTCGCGCCGAATGGTGACGTCAGCGGACATACACTTATAGACGAAAAGGGTTTGTCTTGGTGTTGCCTATCCCCCATTACAATTTGTACAGAAAGTTTTCAAACACCCTGTATATTTGTATTTTTTTTTGTAGACACGAACATACCTTTAGGTCTCCGCATATCATCCAATTGTGATGTTTGTACTTCAAAGCAGTTAGCAAAAGCTCCATGTTACTATAACTTTCAGTCGTCTGCACCGAGTGACCCACCGGAACAGACGCGACCTTGTTACCATTGTAGAGTAGTACTGCTTTCAAGCTTCTGCTTGAGGAGTCGATGAAGAGCCGCCATTCTGTAGGGTCATAGGCTAAACCCATAGCTGCAATCAGGCCGTTGACGTTGTTACAGTAAACCAGCGAAGCTTCTTCGTCCAACGTGAAATATTCTCGAAATTTCTTCGCGGCTGCGATACCAGAAGAATGTTGTTTCTGGAGCTAACAAACGATTTTCGCGAAGACGTGACCCTAGCAACTGAGCAGATTCTTTGGACAAGCACAAATCTCTTGTCAAATCGTTCAACTCAGCTTGGCTCAAGAGTTTGGGTTGACTTGTCTTGGCAGTAGGTTGGTATGTACCAGATATGTCACCGTCATCCATTTCTTCATCTGAGTCGGACGACGAATCAAAGTTGTCGGGCGGTGTTGGAATTGGAATTTCTGGTCCATGAGGCACTGGCTTTATGGCAGATGGCACGTCTGGATACTTTACGTGTTGCTTGTTTTTTCGATTTATGCCTAAAAGGAAACAGATAAAGACAGATAAAGATAAGATAAAGACATATCTCACATATTGTCAGGCATATTTTTGTAAGTACAAAATGAAATTCATACTAAATTCATGCTAACTTACCTTGTAGGTTTGTCATACCATACAGAAATAACAGTCAGTAGTATGATCTCTTCCTTCCCTCCACACCATTGGGACACCAAAAGGTAGACACTCTACCTTCTTGTGGCTCCAGCGCCGCAGTTTCAACGCACGTTTTGCAGCATATGTGAGGGGCAAAGGCTTTGTCCTGGTCACCAAGTTTAACTCCAAAGTAGGCGTGATAGCTTTTCCTCACAAAATGTGTGATGTTTGACTGCCGGTCTGACATAGTGACTTTACCACAGATGTAGCAGAACCTGTTTGGGTCATTCTTGCACATTCTATTCATGCTGAAAAACAGTAATGACAATCGTAATTAGAAATAAGTTGTGTCTGTTTATTATATAGAGCTTGGCTAACACTTGGCTAAAATGTAAGTCTGTTTTAAAAAAATAAACTTGCTCATTTCATAACGATTATCTAATTTTTTTTAAATTGAGATAGCATAAAAACCTGACCTGATTGAGCAAAATGAGTTACATTTTGAATTCAGCATGCAAAACTTATAAAAGAACAACTAAAACAACCTTGACCTAAAAAATGACGCAGACCAATGTAATTCACACGCTAGTGTATGACTAAAATTTCCTTCCGAACGGAAATCACACGCCAGTGACGCAGTCGGATTCTTTGATTATTCCTGGGAGACACAATGGATTGTGAGACACTAGCTTCTCCAGAGTTCCCAGGTGACGTCAACCACTAGCGTGGTGTCGTGGGCAAGTTCCGTTCCTTTGAATATATATAAGAAGGGGCTCAGCGCCCTTAAGGCAGATTCCGAGGAGACGGGTCTCTGGGCTGAAATGGCGGGTTTCAGTCCGTTAGTGGGAATGGGTTTTCAAATGGGGTCTGACTGTAGGAAAAGGTAGTAGACTTAGTAATTGACTCATACATTCAATATTAAAGAGGTTCAGAACGGGCTAGGTAGTGACCTTTAGAAGGGATCTCCGGGTTGATGGGTGCATGTCACCCCGTTGGGAAATTGCTTTGTATCGGAAACTTGGGTTTGTGATCTGACTGTAGGATTGACAGTAGGCACAAACAATATTTAACGTATCTTTAATCAATCAATTAAGAATTAAACCAATGTGAATTTTATTAACTTTAAATGCAAAAAACTTCACTTGTTTCAACGTGAAGGTCAAAATATGATAATTAAAATCCACTCTAATAGACAGAGTTTCTTTCCACAACAGTTTCGATGCCCACTGGCATCCTCTTCGAAGAGGATGTCAGTGGGCATCGAAACTGTTGTGGAAATAAACTCTGTCTATTAGAGTGGGTTTTAATTATCATATTTGTTAACTTTTATTGGCGAAATCATATTATGAACTTTTGTGAAAAGGAAACAATTGATTTACTGTGATTGATCAAAATCTCTCTTGCTAAATATACAGTAATGAAAATAATACTTGCCGACGTGTTTTCTTTGACTACCAAAGAAATATCTATACAGTGACCCCCAAACGGATTTAATTCCGGCGTGCTCTGTGGTCAGGGATCTACAAGACATAGAGACGGTATTTCCCATCCAGGAGTACAATATTATACCCTCTTGGAGCAATTCATTTTAATTTAACTCCGAGGGGTGTATAATATATATATATATATATATATACGGTGTATATATATATATATATACATATATATATATATATATATATATTATATATAATGTTGTTATTGTCATAATGTTTCAGATCAACAACCATCCTAGAATCCACTCATGGCTGGTCTACCTAACTGTAATGCAACACACACACACACACACACACACATATATATATATATATATATATATATATTATATATATACAGACAGTGATCAGTCTTTCCTTGTGAACAGACGTGTTTTATCGAGTGTCCAGTGTTACCAAGTGAATAAGTGGTTTTCGTTCAAGTGTCTTTAAAAAAAAAAAAAAAAAAGTGTTTGGTGCATTCTTAACTAAATTACTTCGTGTTACTAATCATTCATTGAATTTATTCATTACTATATTATTTGACTAAACCAAGGCTAGTGCCTTGTTTGTTCCCGAATCTATTACTACACGAGGTTTCATAGGATTGAAATTCCCTTGGATTGCCTTTGTTGTTTTCAAATCTATCAGAAACGAGGTTTTTTAAGGTTCATTTTCCCTTCACACACTACCTGACCTCCAGAAGGGTCACCTACCGTGGGAAAATAGGGATTAAGTCGCTCGTTTTGTGTTTTTTTGTTTTTTAACTAATTAAAAGCATGGCACCCCCGTCAAGTACTTGCAGTCGTTGTGAAGGGAAATTTGCCGTTTACGCGTTTACAATGGCTAATAATAATGAACAGCTAGTTTGCAGGTGGTGCTCAAGCATGGAAGTCCTGAGGAACGAATTACAACGTGAGAGGGAGGCCAGGGTGAGGCTTGAAGAAAGCGTGATGCTTCTGACGGCAAAATTGGAATCCCTTGAGACTCCAGTTACGACCCCTCCTGCCTCAGTTTCTACTAATAATATAAATAGTATTAATAGCCCTCTCTCTTCCCCTAGTTCGAAGATGCTGATGAACCGGAAATACGACTCGTTGGCGATTCCATTGTTCGAGGGCAGCTCGAAGAATTCTGTGGGATAAATCCTCGTCGTAGGCGCCGTTACTGCTACCCTGGTGCAAGGGTGGAGGACATAACTAATAGTGTTGACCATTTTACAGACGGTACCGCCGACGACACAACGTATGTTATTCATGTCGGTACTAATAACGTTTTAAATTCTAGATGGGAAGAACTGCTGGCTAGGTACAGGGACTTACTAGAGCGACTAAAGGAGAAAACTAATAAGATTGTCTTAACAGCTATACTTCCTCGAATTATCCAACGTAACGATTTCTACAGCAAGGCGACCTATATTAACAATAACCTAAAATCTCTTTGCCATCAGGAAGGAGTGCATTTTGTAAATAAGACTATTTCATAATACTGTCTCTTCTTTTCAGGCTGCCGTAACTCGAACGGTCCCAGCGTAAATTCCACAAATTTCCCCTGCGCTCGCGAAGGTGTCGCAGTTACAAACAATTTGAAGGTTCTATCCCTAAATGCTCGTAGCCTACAAAATAAAATAAACGAATTTTTTTCCGTAATTGCTTGTAAAGACTATGATGTAATTGCGATAAGTGAATCGCGGCTTAGCACTGAAACACGCGACTTTGTAGGGGAGTATCAAATTAAAGGTTATAGACTTTTTGTTAAAAACAGAATAGGTAGGCGAGGAGGCGGTGTTAGGTTGTATATCAAAGATAATATTGCGAACGCTATAGAAGTAAAGCACACAATTCCAGAACCAATAGATTCGACTATAGCAGAACTTAAATTGAACGATTTCAAACTTGTTGCGGTTATATATAGGCCCCCTAATCAAACAGCTGATACGGACGAAGCGTTATATCGTGAACTAAAGAGAATAATAGGTAGTGAGCAGGCTTTAGTTAATGGTGACTTTAATTGCGCCAACGTGAATTACGATACAATGCAGGGAGGCGCGGAAGGTAATCGTTTAGTTAATTTTCTCGAGGATAGCTTTCTTATTCAAAAGGTTGGGGAACCTACGAGGTTGGACAGTATTTTAGATTTAGTAATAACTACGGATGATAGGCTAATTACTGATCTTCAACTAATAGAACCGTTAAGCAATAGCGATCACAATATGGTAGAGTTTGTCCTCTCAGTAAGTCACTCGAAACCAACTAACTCGACTAAAATTCCTAACTTCCAGCACGCAGACTTTTGTAAATTTCGAAATAAACTGTCACACGTCAATTGGGAAAACGTAATGGGGAACTCCAACGCAAAAATAATGTGGGAATCGTTCGCAACAGTATTTAGGACTATAAATGAGGAATGTGTACCTTACAAAATTAAGCGTGCGAAAGTAAACAACAAGCACTTGTGGTTTACTTCTAGAGTAGGAGACATTATAAAGAGTAGAGATAGGGCTTATAGGCTACATAAGTGCGATAAAGACAATTTGTGGTTACGAAACAACTACATATCTCTAAGGCGTGAAGCGAAAAGTGTAATAAAAAAGTCCAAGCGCGAATTTCAAATCTCCATAGCTTGTGACGATAAAGAAAACCCCAAGCGATTCTTTCAATACGTCAATAATAGAAATCCAGTAAAAAGTGTCTTGGGGCCTTTGAAAAATGTAAACGGCGATCTAGTTTCTGAAAACAAGGAAATGGCTACCTTGCTAAACGAATTTTTTACGTAAGTTTTTACTATAGAAGATGTAACGAATATCCCTACGGTCATAGACATAATACCTTTTGATAATGGTAATATTTTGGATAATATAGTGGTTAGTGAAGGGGAGGTAATGCGCTATATTGATAAAATGAAAACGCGTAAATCACCGGGGCCGGATTCCATATATCCCATACAACTAAAAGAATTAAAAGATAGTATTGTTGTGCCGCTAACAAAGATTTTTAATGCGTCTATTTCTGAGGGCTGCGTACCAGATAATTTCAAGTTAGCAAACTTAACACCTATCTTTAAGAAAGGCGATAAAGGTGCGGCGGGAAATTATAGACCAATCAGTTTAACGTCTGTTGTAGGTAAGCTACTGGAATCAATAATTAGGGATCGTATAGTCGAACACTTAGAACTGCATAAACTAGTTAGAAATACGCAGCACGGTTTTAGGCGAAACAAATCTTGCTTAACTAATCTTTTAGAATTTTTTCAAAGCGTGGTTGACGTTTACGATAGACATCGGGCGGTTGATGTAGTGTATTTAGATTTTCAAAAAGCGTTTGACACCGTGACGCACAAAAGACATTGAAAAAACTAAGGCTCACGGAATCAGGGGGGTAGTAATAAATTGGCTAGAAGAGTGGTTGCGAGGTAGGAAACAGAGGGTGGTCGTTGATGAAGCGGAGTCGTGTTGGGCTAATGTAGCGAGTGGCGTTCCTCAGGGTTCTGTATTGGGCGCTTTGCTTTTTCTTATATATATTAACGATTTAGATGTCGGCCTAGTCAGTACAGTTTGAAAGTTTGCGGATGACACGAAGCTGGGTGGTAGGGCGATTAATGACGAAGATAGAGATAAAATCCAGAAAGATCTGAATAAAATCGTTGATTGGTCAGTCACATGGCAAATGAGATTTAACGTCGATAAGTGCAAAATTTTGCATATAGGTTCGCTTAACGGTAATTTTGCGTATAGTATGTCAGGGAAAGATTTAACAAGCGTAGAGCAGGAAAAAGATTTAGGAGTTATAGTCACTGGTGATTTAAAAGTAGCGAAACAAAGTACAGCAGCGGTCAACAAGGCGAACAAAGTGTTAGGTTTTATAGGTCGGAATTTTGAGTACAAATCGCGCGATATTACAGTTCCTCTTTATAAATCATTAGTTAGACCCCATTTGGAGTACGCGGTCCAATTTTGGAATCCGCATATGCGCAAAGATATAGATAAAATCGAAAGAGTTCAAAGACAAGCACCTAAAATGATTCCGTCGCTTAGGTCAAAGTCGTACGAGGATAGGCTTAAGGAGTTAAAATTGACTACACTCGAGACTAGGAGGCTAAGGGGTGATCTAATCCAGTTTTTCAAAATTATGAATGGGTTCGATAACGTAGATAGAGGTAGCTTTTTCGAAATATCTCAATATAATAGGACTAGAAATAACGGGTGTAAGTTGACAAGTAGAAGGTTCGAGACAGCAGTTGCCAAAAACTTTTTTATGCATAGAATAGTAAATAGCTGGAATAGTTTGCCGGTAGAAGTAATTAGTAGCACGTCTATAAACATGTTTAAAAATAGATTAGACGCATATGTTGATAGATTGGGTATAGTTTAAGGTAGTAAAATTAAGGCTTTGTGGTGATAGATCCCACAGCTCAACACAAGTGTTGTGGGATATAGGGGGGCAGCATCTTGGGTTAGGGGATACTCTCTGTCCTTACACACCCCATTTAAAGAGATTCCTCTGCCGAGAGATGCCCCCCATAGTTCTGTGAGGTATTGAAAAACTCATGATCTTCACTTGCCCCACAAACATCTTTAAATGGGAGACCCAAAATGGGTGCACACACATTTCTACACTACTGTACAGTCTTTACAGCCACACCTACACTTTTCCTCCTAAGTATATATATTGTAATGTATATGGTTGTAAATTTTGACTTGGTCCGCAATCGATATGGACCGTGACTTATTTTTGGTTGGCAAGGTACTAGTATTGATGGATACCGTAATGAAATTGACTGGATTCTTTGGATCTGATATATTTGCATGTCGTTTATAAATAGATATAGAGTGTAACATATTTGTGGATAGTAGTCTATTATGACTTGATCCTCTGGATCCAGAGATTCTATCTTTAGTTTTAAATCGATAATTAATTAGTTTTAAATTAATAATTATTTAGTTTTGTAAAAATTGGTCGTTGCCAATGTACAGGCAGTTTTTACATAAATTTCTTATGCTTTTGTGGTTCGGAACCAACGTAAAATTGTAGGTCCACTCCGCCACCACGGAGGACATACACAATACACAATTACGAACACAGTTAGGTAGACCAGCCATGAGTGGATCCTAGGGTCTTTGTTGGTCTGAAACATTATAACATTACATTATTATAACATTTTAGAAAAATTTTAAAAACTTACATGGAATCAGTGTTCAAAACAGCAGATGCTGGATTAATAAACTGAATGCACAAGTACTATATCGCAAAGGTCAGATGCGTTGTCACCACAAATCATAGAGTTGAGTCTATTCCCTATAAACGAATAGACTTCACATACAGTGTTCACAAAAGGCGCAGGAATTAAATATTCTATTAAAATCCAATCAGCCTATGTCTAAAAAATAAAACTTCTACCCTTATTTTATTAAGATGCCCTTCAACCTTTCAAATGCTCTGTGCGATGATTCCTCATTTCACAGAGGTCAACCTTGTTGCCCCTCCTTTTGAGTTAGCCTGGTGAAGTAAAGAGTTGGTTTCTTGTGCTCTCCACCTTACATAGCCAGGTACGCTCTGGTCATCTGGAATTGTTCATATATATATATATATATATATATATATATATATATATATTATATAATTTTATTTATATATATATATATATGTATGTGTGTGTGTGTGTGTGTGTGTGTGATTAATTTCACAATTAAACACGTGAAATGAATGAATGATGCAAACCCACAAGGAAAAAGGAGAATGATTCCAAGCTCTTTCGTGTATTCAAAAGTACACCTCGTCAGGGAATGAAGGGAGAAGGCGAGATGACGAAAATATATACATATGTACAACGGGATACAAAAATAAAAAGATTAGCACATGATTAACAAGAGTCAATTAAAGGCAAAAGGTATTTTAACAGAATACTGTAAATTTTATATCTTCCCGTACTGTTATTGAAATTATTTTTAAAATGGACAAATGCACATTGTAGAATATTCCTTTCAATTATATCTGTTTTTTTAACGAGCGCTTTAGAGGTATCCCACTTGATACTATGATTACATCTATACATATGGTTAAACAATGTATTAGAATTATTTGCTGTTCTGCACGCATATTTATGCTGTTTTACCCTAATATCTAATGTTTTACCCGTTTGGCCTATATATACTGAGTTACTGTACATTGTGTACATCCGATTCAATACACAAAGCCAACCGCATTATCCTGGCTAATCTTTGTTAGGCGTGATTTAACAGTATTATTATACTTAAAGACTACGTTGATACCAATTGCTTTAAGTAAAGTCGGAAGATATTGAAAATTAACCTGTTAAGGTAGGCTAAGGATATTTTTACGCTGAAATTCCTTTACAGTTATACTATTATAATAGCTATTCTTGGCTTTCATGAGGCAGCTATCTAGAAATGAAATAGGATAACATAATTTAGTACCAATATTCATGATATTGCATAACTCGGAATCTAAAAATTTAGGACTAACAGCTCTCAATGCTCTAAGAAACATAGCAGAGAAAATAGAAGATTTCATCGAGGAATGATGGTCAAAATAAAAATGCACATAAGAATTATTATTAGTAGGCTTACAAAAAACTTCAAATTTGGGATCATCTGAAGACCAGGGCCCACAGCCTTCGTTAGTTAGCCTTATGAGGCTAACTAACGAAAATATTCCGACTTAACCTAACCAATCGTCAAAGGCGTACAGTTGACCTACCAAGTTTGAACTGATTCAAGCATCCCCGAATTTTTAGATTCAGAAAAGATAAGCTTCCATCATTTTCTTTTTCAACCGTGAACTTAATAGATGGGACTAAATTGTTGAGCCTTCCAAGAAATAAGTCAACATCCAAATTGTTAGGCCAAAGGCATAAAATATCATCTATATATCTGTACCAAACAAGGTTAAAATTAACAATAGTAGGCAAAACTCTGCTTTCAAAAAATTCCACATATAAATTAGTTAATACCGGTGAGTGGGGATTTCTCATCGCTAATTCAAACGACATTTTCAAGCTGAAATTTACAATCTTTGACGCAAAGCTTAATTAACTCAATAAGCGTGTTGTGTTGAACAGGGAAAGAATTTTCAGAGATCTTATCTTTTAAAAAATCAAGTAGGTCATCAACAGGGATTTTTGTGAATAACGAACATACATCAAAACTCACCAGTTTGAAATTAGGGTCATTGGGAAACTTCAGTTTGTCAATAAGATCCATGCTATTTACAATATGTGGTTTGGAAATAGAGCCAACTAACGGCGTTAATAAACTAATTAACATTTAGATAGCTTATAGGTTACGGAGCCTACTGAGCTACCAATAGGTCTCATGGGATTGTTAATTTTGTGTGTTTTTACTAAACCGTACAAATATGGTAGTGACGGATTGATATTAAGAAACTGCTTAGAAAGCCCATTATAGTTACTTTTTAATATTTCTCTTAATCTTCTGTTAAACATTTCATTAACATCCTCCAGTGGGTCTCTCTCTAGAGGTTTGTACGTATCGCGGTCACTCACTGAAGCATTCATCTTTTCAATGTAACTGTTTTTGTCCATGATGACGATCGAATTAGATTTGTCCGCTTTAGTAATATGTAATGAATCGTTATTTTTAAGAGTTTTTAGGGGTTTTACAAACCTCAATGGATAATTCGATTCATACCTCTTATTAAAAGCACTATACACACAACCTTTGGCTAAACTTTTGCGAAAGTGAGGGACTTTCGCCAAAGGTTCATTGCACTATTGCACAACGGTAATGTTTATCCTTCGGTTCCGATTGCACATAAAGTTCATATGAAGGAATCACATGACACTCTGCAGTTACTTTTGAAATATATTGACTATGATAAACGCTTCTGGCATATCTGTGGCGATCTGAAAGTGATTGCACTTTTCCTTGGCTTACAGTTAGGATACACAAAGTTCTCTTGTTTCCTCTGCGAGTGGGACAGCCGAGCTAAGGGGAGTCATTATAAACAGAAAGAGTGGCCACTTCAACAAAATTTTGTTTCAGGACAGAAAAATGTTGCTCACTAACCCCTAGTACATCCAGCAAAAGTTTTCTTACCACCTCTCCATATCAAACTTGGTTTGCTGAAAAAAATTTTAAAAGTCATGAATAAAGACGGACCTGGATTTCTATATCTAAAACAGAAGTTCCCGAGAATCAGCGAAGCGAAAATCAAAGAAGGCATTTTTTTGGGCCCACAAATTAGAGAAGTGATGAAAGACACTGCATTTGATGAGTCTTTGAATGAAGTTGAAAGAACAGAATGGAAAGCTTTTAAAGAAGTGACTACGGATTTCCTCGGCAGCGTTAAATCAGAAAATTATGTTTCCCTAGTGGATCAAATGCTTAGTGCTTACCAAGCCATGGAGTGTGACATGTCTTTGAAAATGCATTTCCTATACTCCCACCTGGACTTCTTCCCATCAAATCTGGTCGCTTTCAGCGATGAGCATGGTGAAAGATTTCATCAAAATATATCAACCATGGAAAAGCGGTACCAAGGAAGATATAGCTCCAGTATGTTGGCCGACTACTGTTGGACGCTTATAAGAGAAACCCCTAGTACTAGTTATTGGCGAAAATCAGCTGCAAAAACAGTTTAGGTTAGGTGCTCTTCTTTTTGGAAATATACCAAAAAAGTAGAAAATCTGTCAATTTTCATTTGAATTTCCTTCGAAATTGGTGGGTGATAGAAAAACCCTGTTTTCACATTCGTAATCAGCGTAAGAAAGTACATTGGAGGCATATAAATTTATTTAAAGGAGGAAAACAGTTCTATTTTGTTCTTCAGTGTAATAAGGAAAAAATTAATAAAAAAATAAAAAAGCATTACTTACATTAAAAATTCATCGGAACTAAAGCTTGATGAGTTCGACATGTCGATGTAATACAAGCGAAATGGCGTATACGGATCTTGAAAGAACGGTGAATTTTCGACTAATGAATCACATTGTAGCCTGATCTGCTTTTATAGGGGTCACGTGCGGGGACAAGGCTTATCCCTCATAACCCCCACTTACCCCTTAGTTCGCGGAATACGTATTTCTGTATTCTAATTTAATACTTCTTATTTATGAATTATACAGGGTGCGGCATAAGTCGGTTTACCGAGAATAATGGAATCACCTTATGAAGAATAATATTTATAATTTACTACAGAAATTATTCAAAGCGTCCTCCATCATGTTCAATACATACGTTGCATCTTTGAACCACTGAACAACAAATAGGACAGTACAGTTCTTTGTTATTATTAAACGTCTCGAACTCTTGGCATATCAAAGTCATCGTGTGATCGAAGTCCCGAGGTTTCTGGCCGTTGACTCTATCTTTGATTATACATTGAATAATCACTGTAAGAAGACGACACCGATGCATTTAATGTGTTATATAATTTCGTATACATAATTTTTTTCAAATCCGAAACTGCATTTTCATGCTGGTACATACCCTTACATGTTTCGTCCAGCGCGACCAAGTCGTCGAGCCAACAACAGGAGCCACCTCAATCCGAAGACGCATGACTCATCACCAGATCAGTGTCACGAACTGTGTGTGTGTATATATATATATATATATATATATATATATATCATGCAAATTCACAAGGTAAAAGAAAAATGATTCCAATGTCTTTCGTGTATTCAGAAGTAAACCTCGTCAGGGAAACACACGAAAGGCCCTGGAATCATTTTTCTTTTTCCTTGTGGATTTGCATTGTTCATTCATTTCAAGTGTTTAATTGTGAAAGTCATCCCATATATATATATATTAGGGATGTACCGAATATTCAGTATTCGGCCAAATAGTTTTTATATGTTTTTAGCCGAATATTTGATAACTCGGGTAAATAACGTTATTTTGGAAATGGAAATTAAAATGTATTTTTTATTTCGAAGAATAATTTCAAACAAATCCAACTTGGTGTAGTGATACTAATGAGTAATAACCTAACAAAATTAGACAGGCAGTAATAATAATTACAGCAAAAACAAAACCTAATAATTGAAGTTTAAGGCAAATAGATTATCATGTAGAAAAATTAGTCATTCAGCAGCATCATGAAATGAACGATTACATGCATCGGTAATTACATTCTTCGCAGAACTTCTTACGCTTGTGGGTAGTGGTGAGATATTTACGAGCAAGTACTAGTAGTTTCGGGAATCATTCGCCATTATGGCGCCACCAATCAAGAGGGTTCGTGTCGCGACTGAGTCGTGGCTTATTTGAAAGATGTCTAATTCTTTTTGACAACTTTCCTGGTTACTTTTGATAGGGGGAGGCACATCTGATTGTGAAAACGTAGCAACCTCATCGAAGTAGCTCCATAAGTCAACCTTCAGCTTCCTTTTCGAAGGTTCTTGGTCTTCTCGCGAAAGGAAAGCAGTTGCTACATCGTCATGAGTTATATTACGAGTAGGATCAGTATTAGGTGATGCAAACATAGTGATTATCTCATTTTTTTTAAAACATGCACTGAAATGCAAGCAAATTTGAAACGAGGATGTAAAACCTAAACAATCATGCAAGTAATGCCTGTCTTCCACTGCTTGAAGCGATTCTGTAAATCTTCTGTTGAATCGTTTTTCATAGTATGAATTCCTGCATCATTTATGTTACGCAAAAATATCACGAGACCTGTTACACTGGGAGACACCATAGAAAGACAAGAAGAACCAGAGGAAAAGTCATTCTTTAATTTTTCACATGGGCTAAGAAGCTTTACAACACGCTGAATAAGAGTCCTCTAATGGTTACTGAGGGTTGGTATGTCATAGTCCGAGGCGTATGCAACAACTACAGTTTTTTGTTGAAGAAGACGTGTAGCAATCTGTAGCAGAGAGAATGGAGCGTTCTATCGGATGATAACGTCTCATAAGTTTGTTTTCTGGTAAATTATGTTGCTTCTGCATTTCCCTAAGTCTGTCACAGAGTAGAGATGAATGAGTAAAATGCAAACAGATTCGGTGCGCAGTTGCTAAGACAATAATTCTATTAATTTTTTTACATTGATGCCAAATAACCCAAATACTGTAGAACTCTAACATTCGGTATTCGGTGAATTTTAGTGTCCGGTATATTCCAAATGTATATATATATATATATATATACATATATATATATATATACATATATATATATATATATATATATATACAAAGAATACAAAGGACACCAAACAGCAACAGAACGGCTGGTCCCAACGAGGCTGTCTGTTTGAGAAGGAGGGTTGAAAGAGAGAAGAAAATTTAAAGAAGGAAGAAAATTTAAAGAGAAATGAAAATTTCAAAGCAAAGCAGAGAAAACAGGTTGAAAGGTAGGAAAGAATTTAAAGATGAAGTGAAAGTTTTAAAGTACAGAGGAGGGGCTCCAAGTGAAAATTCTACAATATTTCTATGCGCTAAAATATGCTTCCAACTGCTTCCAATTTCTAATTTAAAAATAAAGTGAAAATTTTAAAGTATAGAGGAGGGAATCCAAGAATATTCTACAGTATTTCTATGCGCTAACAAATGCTTCCGTCCGGGGGTTTATGGCAAGATAAGCATCTAGTTTCTTTTTAAAGGATTCGATCGAATTACTTTGAACTACGCTGGCCGGCAATTCATTCCACAAATTAACTATATGATTCAAGAAAAAATGTTTAGCTTCATTAGAATTAAAATGTTTACCCACTAATTTGGAACCACAACCGTGAGTTCTTTCTGCATTCTTGAAGGTGAAATATTTTTTGGCGTCGACATTATCAAACTTTTAATCATTTTAAACATCTGGATTAAATCTCTTCAAATTCACCTTTTCACAAGTGAGAATAAATTTAACGTTTCTAAACGGGCAGCGTATAATTTGTTTCTAAGTCTAGGAATCATCTTAGTAGCCCGTCGCTAAACCCTTTCCATTCTGTCTATGTCCTGTATTCCAGGTGGCAGCGTTCTAAGGAATTATATAATGTTAGCATTCTTTTCTCCAACTTAAACTCAAACGATCAACCAATGAATCCAAATATTCTGTTTGCTTTTCTGACCGCTTCGATACATTGCTTACTCCGCTTAAGAGTGTCGGCAACAATAATACCAAAATCTTTCTCTTCCGCAACACTTGTTAGTATCTTGTCGCGCATAAAATACTTTTCTTTAACATTGTTCCTACCGATATGCAACGTTTTATATTTATCTATATTAAAGTTAATATGCCAAAGTTATGCCCACTCCAGTAATTTATTAATGTCTTCTTGAATCTGCAAACGTTCTGCCACTGATTTTATTTGTTCCTCTAGTTTGGTATCATCCGCAAATTTTGAAATTATACTGTTAATTCCTATGTCGATGTCATTGATATAACTAATAAAAAGAACTTGTACCAGAACTGATCCCTGAGGCACCCCACTAGTTACACTTTGCCAGTTAGACGCTTTGCCATTAGTAGTACAGTATATCTGAAAAAATGTAGTGTAAATCAATTGCATGCAACATGATCAGTATTTGGAACATTACATGCAACATTGCAAAATGCCGTTGTAACATTGCATGCAAGAAGAAGGGGGGTTTAGACCCTCCAAAGAGGAAGATGGGGTTATGCATGCAGGGGGAGAAAGGGGTATGCATGAAGGGGGTTAGAGGTTAGACCCTCCAAGGGGGCAGAGAGAATTATGCATGAAGGGAGCGTTACACCCTCCAATGGGGAACTGGGGTAACCTAACCTAACAAGGGTAATAAAACATAAGGAGGAGAGAGAGGAGAAGATCCTTTCGCCGTGACAGCTCGGAGCATTTTGAATCCTTCCCTTAATTCTCTAGACGGCTTGGGCTTACAGCCAGTCAGTTTAGATGCCAGCCATGACACAGCCAATCGTATAGAGTTAGCGGCTCATAGCCAGCTCGTTCAGAGGGTAAACAGTCAGGGACACAACCAGTTGGCTTAGAATCCTGCCACAGAAACACTCAGTCGCTTTAGCTTAGAAGCCTGTATACATGTATATAGTGGGGCGCCACTTAGAGCACTGTATACATATATATATTGGGCAACTGGAGCAGTACAGCCGTCCGCTGGAGCTTCTTGTCGCAAAATGTCGCATTCCTTGAACTCCTGGATGGCTTCAGAACCCAGCCAGTAGGCACAGCCAGCCGTATATGGCTTAAACAAGCACACACACACACACACACACACACACACACTCTCTCTCTCTCTCTCTCTCTCTCTATATATATATATATATATATATATATTAAACAAAAAATGATACAGCTAGTAGAGAAGAGTTCTATTTACAGCATTTGTAAAACTAGAATATACAAGACTTATTTAACACATATATATATATAGGCTGACCATATTTCCTTGAGACAAAAACGGGACATTGGGATGGCAAAAAAGGGACGGGGGTTATGTAATATTCTGTATTCATGAAAAAGTAAGTACATAAACATATTGAGCTTACAATTATTCTTCAGTGACAGAACCCATACAAAAATTTAGGTAGACGTAGAGGAGGACTGTATTTCACCACGATCGTACCATGAATATTTCTCCGATGAAGTAATCTTACGCAGCAAATTTCGGTCTTTCAACACCTTATCATAAAACTTCTCACACTCCATGACACAATTTTGTCTTACAACTAACATAGCCCTCATTGTCTCAACACTTAATCTAGATTTCTCCTTTGACCACATACTGTTCATAGCAGAAAATATTCTCTCAACAGGTGCTGTACTTCCTGGAAGACAAAGAATAAACTCTACAATATTACAAAAGTCTTATAGGTTATGAATAATAATTTATGATTGACCAATATTAAAGTATATTTATAGTTTTTATTAAAAACGGGACAAAATTGACATTTTTATTAAAACGACGGGACGGCCAGGAAATATAAAAAAAACGGTACTGTCCCGTTCAAAACGGTACGTATGGTCAGCCTATATATATATATATATATATATATATAGTTACGATAGAAGTGTTCTTCGGGAACCTTATCCTCAATATGAATATGAAAACAAGAGATACGACTCTCAACATTTATTGGCCAAACGTTTCGGTCCACTCAGGGGCCATCTTCAGTGACTAAATAGAAGCATCTAAAAATAATCATAAAACTAAAGTAAATACAAATGTCAAACTGTACAATAATAAAATCTAATACAAAAAAGTTAAAAAGTTGTTAAAAAAAAAACTATCTGGATTATAAAACAAAAAAGTAAAAATAAAACTAACTAAAATTTCAAAAATTAGTTATATATATGATGCAAACCCACAAGGAAAAAATTGACTCCAAGGCCTTTCGTGTATTCAGAAGTACACTTCGTCAGGGAAATAGAAATATAAGATTTAAGTTCAGTTTCTGCCACGTTTAAATAAAATCGTAAATTCACTCGTAATCAAATTCCCATTTACATCCTCATTACTCTGTACTACGCAGTAAATGCGATTTAACATTAATTCACCACTCAAAGTATGCGGGGCTCTATGTTCAATATAAATGCCTTCAGCTCGTTTAACACTATCTTTGTCCCCACTTCACAATTGGAAGTAAAACAGATATGAACTTTAAATAAGTCTAGAATACAATTGAAAGCACGTTCAAAGACGGAATTGCTTGCAGCGACATTATCACCAAAATCGAGTTTATAGACTACTCTTTCTAAGCGCGCACTTATTCTTTTTTCACTAATCTTTTCAACTAAATTTTTCACAACTCCTAACGATGGTTGAGGAAGTCTTCTAAGTCGTTATGACAGCTACATCTTATATATAGGAATAATTCTTATGGGTGAACGGTGAAGGCGAGTTTGGGTTTGTAGCGTTCTATACCTTTGATCCAGATTTTATGATTTTTCTCGGGGTCCGTAGCTTCTAAATATCCCTTCATCTCCAGCCCGTTCTCTTCTTGCTCGTATCGGCACGCGGTGAAGTCATCGAGCAGCACAGTGTATGCTGTTCGAGAACAGTGCCGAAATAACGCATATCAGCAATACGTCCGTCTAAAAGAAAAGGGTTTTAGTTTACGAAGAGCACTAATTTTAAATAGTCTATCGAGAATGAACCGGTTTCGTGTAGGTATAATAGTACTGTTGACACTATTTCGCCACATCAGCCGTATATCGACAGAGGGCTGCCGAGTATCGTGGTTTACATGCAATGTGCAAATAACAGAGTATGAGGGGGTGTCGTTAATTTGCTCTCTTCTTGTACCCACCCTTGCAGGTATTTTATAGTTCTCCACTGCCCACTTCTCAACCACCATGAATATTTTATCCATTTCCCCAATACTCAAATAAATAACATTACGTCTGCCCAAGACTGCCTGTTTACATTTTATTTCAAGCGGATAATTAATAGCGCCGCTGTTACGTTTAAACACACGAACTGATTTGAAGACAGAAT
This sequence comes from Bathynomus jamesi, assembly GCA_023014485.1. NCBI lineage: Eukaryota > Metazoa > Arthropoda > Malacostraca > Isopoda > Cirolanidae > Bathynomus > Bathynomus jamesi. Next base: position 348,705 of record JAJOZX010000491.1, read on the forward strand.
GCTGCTTAATGGAAGTTCCGTCTTTTATCACCCTAATAACGAGTCTGCGAAGAGAGAACGCCCAGCCGGGTCAAGCTCTGAGACGGTTGTGAGCCGGACGGTACACTGTTTGACTCAGTCAACCTGCCGTGCGGGGCGGAACATGTATTGCGTCTGTTACTACGCGACGTCGAATTCCTGCAAGGGCACGTCTAAATCATATAAGTGAATGTTTACACCCGCGACCCATTATACCGGTAAATTATTAGAGAAATTTTCTATCTATGATATATGAAGCAACACAGGTTTCAAAGTTTTATCATACCCGTTGCCTGGGATACGTACCAACGCCTTTTTATCATGTTCAGGGATAACAGGGTTCACCATATTTCTTTCACGAGTATGTACACATAAAATGGTAAATGAAATAATTATTGACAGTGAGGGGCTCTATTTGAGAAAAATACGTGTCCGTACTGTTCAACTTTGAGTGATAAACAGTATTCGACACTAAATTCTAATAAAATTTCGCACATCTCTTTATCTATAATTTCACTATCTACCTCGTCGTTGGATATAGTGATAAAAATACTTTAAGCGTCCATGATCACAAGATTTGCATTTAGCATCAAATGCGTGTATTCGGTGAAGTGCAACATAACGTAATTGGTATCGTGCCATTCGTCAATGAGTTTCACGATCCACAATCTCTGTTTTTCTTCAGTAAACGTTGGCTCTTTCACACCACATACTCCTTAACACTGCGCAAACTCACAACATACTCTATTACGTCTTTTGCTTTACGGAAGCTTGTAATACTCTTGTCAGAAAATCCATAAAGTATTTGAGCATCCTGCTCCCACAGCTTCACGCGATTTAGGCTGGCCTTAAATCTCTGAAAAGACGTTTGACTAGAATATCTTTGAGTGTTCACTACATCTTTAGACTTTGGCGAGTACCACTTCAGGAATGTAGAGAATGCAATATCAGCGGCCGCAATCGTTATTTTTTCGTCTGCACGAGAATTCCTCAACAGGTAAAAGATGCATCAGAGAGCCAAGGTTTGCTTTGGTCAAATGAACATGCTGGGAGAAGATAAATCCCTCCAACTGTTTTAGTATCTGGTGTCACGTGACACTCTTTTTATTGGTGCGCACCATACAGTGGGCGGTGCTTAGATTTTTTATTTTACACACACACACACACACACACACACGCGCGCGCGCGCGCGCGCAAATACACAAAGGAGAAAGTGAAACGCTAACTGAAACATAATTTATTTAAAACACGAAATAAATAGAAAAATAAATAAACTATAAAATATCGTCAACAAGTAAATCGACTCTAAAACAAACTATATATTTATATAGCAAATATTCATGCTTCACAGTATCCAAAGGGAACAGTGTCGTAGGTACCCGGCACCTGGTATCGTTTCCTATATGTGTTACGACACATCTTCGTACCCCTAAGTTCCTTCACGCCTTCCAACTTCTGTGCCCGGAAGTAAAGAGTACCCACAACCAAGTGCGATGGCTGGTCACCCTTATTTTCAGTATTTTCCAAGCTCACTAGTTCTTTGAGCGAGTTAAATTTAATGATCTGCCGGTTTGCGTGGTTCAGAGTGATACCTTTAGCCTTGACGATGTATTTGTACTCGCCACCTGTCCTCACACTTACCCCGCAAGTTTTTGGCCGAGTGAAAACGAAAGAAGCGGCGAAGGCGGTATCACCATACTCATCCTTGACTTCGTCAGTCAGCTCGACGAAGAATTCACAAAGTGGATGCATACATTCAACTTCTCTCTCCATGAATATCACACTATTTGTATCTGATTTCAGAAAACCCCGTCCAAGAGAATGCAAACCACGCCAAAGTTTGATGCTTGTGTAAGCTGTTGTGATGCTTGCTACAGGGATGTTTGTGGCACAGGACGTATCCGTAGACATCTCTGTTCTGTTGTATCTTATTATGTAGGTGTTACCCACATTCACGATCTCCATGACTTCTTTATCAATAGCGTTTACGTAATCCCAAACCTCACTATAACTTTGAGCCAAATGGTGGTTACTCCTGTCTGTATTCTGCGCAAATTTCCCCCAAAGACTATTTAGGCAAAATTTTGCACTAAAGCGCTTGCCAGGGTTTCAGGCAATTAGACCCCGATCAAGCTGAATACCTTCACGATCACGGTAGCGCTGAATATAGGCAGTTTTTTCGTCTTCGGACTGAACGCCTCGCGGGTAACCTGATGCCTCAACTTTATCCTTCAAAAAAGTATTTATGTAGGGGGTGATGAGGTTGGCAGTTTCTGAAACCTCCACACCTCATAAATCTTCAGTATTCTGTAACCGTGACGAATAGCTAAGGCTAGCTTAGGAATGGTATAAACGCCTCTGCTCTTCCTCTGGTTGGGTGTGTGGTTACAATGCCCATTATTCTCCTCTGCACACTTCACACACAGGGGCAACATGAGCTTGTGCCCTATAACGATGGGTAGGATCGGCATCCATAAATCGGTAGGAGGGAGTACAGCGACAAAGGAGAGCCCAAAATAGTTCTCAGTCAAACCAGCTAAGAAGTCCTCGATGGTAGGTAGCGCAGGGTCCACCAGCTTTTAAGGTGCTCCGACGGTGTAGGGTTGTTCTTCATAACGTAGGGATATCAAGAACAGAAGTCGTAGTAATGAAGTTTCACACCCTCCGTAGGAGGGAGGTATAGCTTGAAGGGGTTTGTACGACCTCCAAACAGACTATCTCCGCATTTTAGAGGGTTCATAACAAATGAGCGTTTGATGGCCCTTATTCCTCACGATACTGGTCATCACCCTCCAGCCATGCATCATATTCATGCTCCCGCAAAACCTTGTGAACTGGGAGCTTATAAGCTGACCACGGGCACGGGTCCAGGCAAGACGATCTGCTGGCGATCTCCCATAGACATACACTGTAACTCCACACCCAGCACGGGGTCACCCATACCACCAGCATCCGTTAAATGAGTACACTGTCTTCACATCGGTGTGTGGGTCCTCACTTAGATCATCGACCTATAAAACGCGCCCGTTAATCTTAATGACTACTACACTAGCCTTGTTCAAAAATCAACTTTTTCTTATTTTCATAGGTTTCTGTACTTTTTCAAATGCCTTTTGACCTGGAAAGGCCGAAAATCACAACCATTTTGACCTAGGTTGTTGGGAAGCATTGCCGCATGGAGATTTAAGTTTTCTGCCTTGAAATCGGCCAAAAGCCCCAGTTCCGGGGTCCCTTGAATCATGTTTTGCACTATAACTTTTTATCTAAACAAGATAGAGCAACAAAATAGGCACCAAATTAAAGTGTTTTTAATCCTCTTTCTAACTTATACAATTATGATAGTCTTGGAACAAGAAATGGCACATTGGTACATACAAAGATTTCAGAAATATCACAAAATTCGTTTTCTCACACTCAAGGCAGACAAGGCGCCTTATTCATGACACAAATTTGAGATTAACATTTTGTCACAAGTCTAATCGATCAAGAAGTGAAAGCATTACATGATGATTAATTTCATAATGACATTTACACAGTCAGTTGTTGAGAGTTTGTTTCTTGAAGCTGTCAAAGCGGCGCACAGTGCCACAAATGGGTTAAAAAACGGCCAAAAACCAAAAATAACAAATTTAAGTAAATTCTATTAAAACCATTTCCACGTCAAAATAAAACACTTCTACTTACTGATTTAAGTATTTGAAATTTTATTCTCTTACATTAAGGCAAGAAAAATCTACGAAATAATATACATTGTCTTAAAATATCTTGGAGGGGACAAAATATGTTTGTTCTAACAACTTATTTGAAGTTACTATATCACAAAAAATTGTCTGTAGTTTCATGTTCTGCTTAGTTCTATTGAAAGAATAAACAGCTTAGAACATTTTCATGCATATTTTTTTATTGAAAACTAAAAAGATAGCATTAATTAAAAAAACTATGGCAATATCATAGATTACAGATTAAATTGTTATCTAGAAAATGTGTAAAATTAGCAAAACAGAAAAGGGGGGATTTTGGGGAATGTAATTTTTGTGTTAAACATTAATGCAATCTTTAAGTAAATCAAAGAAACAAAACTTTTTAGCGACTATTTGCGACTTTGCGTGTTAGAACATGTTTTTCATGTTAACTAACTAAGTCTGCAAGAAGAGTGATGCGTGATTCCCAGTTACACCACTCATAAAGTTAGAGTAGGAGAAAATACTGAAGTTGAAATTGCCATGAAATACGAGTTATCTCTAACTATGCTTGATGGAAAGGCTATCAATGCAATTACAGATACTACTTCAACACAGTCATGTAATTTGTGTTTAGCAAAACCATCCCAAATGAATGACATTGATTTTCTCTTGAAAAAAGAAATAATTAATACTGATGCTGTTGAATATGGTCTCTCAATATTGCATTGCTGGATTAGATTTTTTGAATTTATCTTACATATTGGATATAAATTAGAAACTAAAAAATGGATGGCTAGAACTGAAGAGGAAAAGAAGAGTGTGCAAGCCAGAAAAAAACAGATCAAGTGGGATTTCAGAAAACGACTTCATTTACTGGTGGATCATCCGAAAGCAGGGGCTGGAAACACAAATGATGGAAACACAGCAAGAAGAGCTTTCCAAAATGCAGAGATATTTTCCGAAATCACAGGTGTGAACAAGAAAGTAATTGATATGCTCTATTGTATCTTGCAGGTTCTCAGTTGTCAAAACCAAGTTGACATTGCAAAATTTGAACCTTATTGTCGAAAAGCTGCTACGACTATTGTAAATTTATATCCATGGTATAAAATTCCTGCTTCAGTACACAAAGTACTTCTACATGGAGGTTTGGTGATGAAAAATCATCTATACCCAATTGGTTCTTATTCAGAAGAATGCCAAGAATGTCTACATAAAGTAATAAGAAATGTTCGTCTCCATCATTCCAGAAAAACATCTCGACTGAATACTATGCAAGATCAAATTCATTATCTTTTAGTATCAAGCGATCCAGTCATTAGTACAGTTCGAAAAAAGAATAGAAACCCCAAATTGAGAGAGATGTCAGAAGAGGCACGTTCACTTTTAAAAGAGAGTGAAATATTAGAGAATTTAAATATTAGTTCTGATGAGGAAGCTATGTTCTAAATATGAAGTTTTTGTAATTTTGTTTACACTATTTACACTTTTTTACATATCAGTTGTCACACTTATTTTTGGGGAATTAATTTCATAAACTTTAAGAGGTATTACTGTTTTTTATTTACCCCTTCTGATATAGTGGCAGGTTATCAAATAATGTTTTAAACAATAGATGTGTATAGTGATTAAAATGAAACATACTTATTTTAGTATGTCATTTGACAAAATCTGCAAAACATAGGCCTAATTAACAATTATCTGTTTAGTATATTTTTAGTAATTTGAGAAACTTGAGAAACTACAGTAGGTCATAACCTATTGATTTGGAATATTATTATTATTTATAGAAAAATCACTCAATATGTCACCATTACATATATACAAAAGGTACTAAACATAATTTTTTATTAAAATAAATCATAATTAAACATTTCAACTACATAAAACTAAGTACAATTGAAAAAAATAATTTTGGCCGTTTTTTAACCCATTTGTGGCACTGTGAGGCGTCTGTTGAACTCCACAGCTTGAAGGAGATAGTCCCTTTGCTTGGCATCTGTTGTTATGACATTTGCAAAGTCGCTCATCATCTTGACACCACGTTCAGCAATGTCATTCACCGCTTTCAGATTCTTAACATAGTCCAACGCTTTTCTGTAGTCCTCATTCTGTGGCCAAGACGTGACAGGTTCCAGAAGCCACTCGGATCCAATGTTCAGTGTGTCCAGCAGGAAATGTGATTCTGGGCCAATGAGATCAACCAGGGTGGTCTTAGCTGTGACTCTCTGGAATAGAGGCTTTCCTGTTCTGAAGCTGTCTGGCTTCTCAGTGGCATGTAACTGGGCAGCAATGTCGTGCTTCAATGTGTCACTCAATCTACTGCTGAACAGGGCAAATGGCACGACTTCCTGCGTCAGGTACCATTTCTGGTTTTCCATCTTATTAAGTACTGCATCAGCAAGCTCTGGGTCAGTTTTCTTGTACTTCAACATGTCCTGGATTAGACTTAGATCATTCACGGGAGCATCTGCAGCAGACATTGACATCATCCATACAGGAGTGTAGAACAGCGCAAGGAAGCTGTTGAGTCTTTCCAGCTTTGATACAGTGTCTTCGTCGTACTCAAGTTGATCTGCAAACATCAGCATTTTCATGGAGTACAGGATTCTGGCCATCCATCTGGCCTGATGAATGGCGCCTGGTCGACTCCAGTGAATACCTCGAGGAGGCGTTCCTCCAAGAACAATGACTGTCAGTTCAGCCATTTCCCTGTAGTCGGCTCTTGGAAGCCTTTCTGCTGTTAGAATGTCTTGGAGTATTTCTTCACTGTTCTTCTTCTTTTCCTTCAGCCATTTGCTGTTGATAGCCAGCATCTTTGGGTTTTCCTTGGACAAGTCCGTCCAAACATCCTTCAGATGCTCAAACCAGGGATTATCTGGCCCCTTCACCTTCCCAAACAGCTTCTCCCAAACTGCTCCTACTAGGATTTCCAGGATGTGATGTCGACAGGCCAGATAAAACACCTTTTTGTTCAGCATTTTCTCTAGCAGTTTGGCAGCTCCTCTGTGAACTCCACTGTTACTGGATGTAGTGTCAAAAACAAGGGCAGTAACATTATCCGTAAGTTCCCATGTCTCCAGTAAATCCATTGAAGCCTCAGCCTGAGCTGTGCCAGAAGAATTGTCGATGACAGGTACTCCCAATAACTTTCCTTCAGTGTATGAAGGTGGACCAGACACTAGCACAGCTAAAGTCTCTGAGGTACTTCCAGGTTCACTGCCCAAGAAATCTTTGAGCAACTTTCCATCCCAGTGTAAGGCAGCGTACTGTGGGGGTTTTCACAAAACTTGGACATGTGACTCTGGCTGATATTATACCTGGACAGCATTCTGTTGCGACGTGTTGTTGAGGTTGAGATGACGAAGTTATCCAGATCAGCCCCTCCAGCTTTCAAGGTGGCAGAAACCATGGCAGTAACTTGATTGTCTGATAAACCAAGACGATCAGCTGTATTGCAGATGACATCACATTCCATGACCTTCCTTGGAAACGTCAAAGTCACACTAGTCACAATGTCTTGATGGTGAGAACATCCAGGACGAGGCTGATGGTAATCCATGTCTCATGACCAGACATATGACCTTTCCTCTCAGTCTTTTGGTCTTCGTAGAACCTGATATCCTCATCTTTCTTCTCTCTGGATAACAGTCTGTTGTTCTGTATTTCCTGGATTGCATCTGGAGCTCCTATATCGAACAGGCTGTCTAATTCCAGCACAAATGCTCCTCTTTTTCCTCCAGGGTTACTTGCTCTTCCTTTGCTTTTCACTAGAGCACGATGTTTCTCATGTAGTTTCATGAAGAGCTTCATTGCGTTGTACTTGGTCATTGTCTTGATCTTAGCCATCTGCCAGAATGGGATGATAGATTCAACTGTTTCATATGCAAGGTCTTGAACCATGGGCCTCCCTGCATTTTCCGGTAAATTCTGAAGATTAAGGAAATACTGGAACGCCTGTCTGTTGGTGGGAAGCTGGGAACCACTGATAAAAGCTGAAGGGTATCCAACCAGGAAAGTTTCAGTGAGAGATCTGGTAGATGGCCCAGTTGACACCTGCCTGTGGACAGTACGTGGAGGTTCTGAGATATCAACTGTGCGCCCACGGAGCTCCCTCAGCTCCTTGCTTAATGCCATTGTAAAGTTGTAACTTGTAGATGGTTTTCTAGATTCTGATTGAGTTTCTGTTGTTTCCTGAAGAATGATAGATAATTATTATTATTATTATTATATTATTATTAATTATTATTTATTTATTATTATTATTATTATTATTATTATTATTATTATTTATTAATTTTATGCTCTTTCATTTGATACCTAATTTGTTGCTCTATCTTGTTTAGATCAAAAGTTAAAGTGCAAAACATAATTCAAGGGACCCCGGAATTGGCGCTTTGGCCGATTTCAAGGCAGAAAATTTAAAGCTCCATGCGGCAATGCTTCTCAACATCCTAGGTCAAAATAGTTGTGATTTTCGGCTTTTTCAGGTCAACAAGCATGGGAAAATGTACAGAAACCTATGAAAATAAGAAAAAGTTGATTTTTGAACAGGCCTACTACTACACCTGTGTTGTGAGCATGTTTTATAAGTACACCAGTCTGCTGTTAAAGGCGTCAGCCAGTAAATACCCTTATACCCATAAATACGGGGGTTGTTATGGGGAATGACAGCCACGGTGTCTTTAGGCATAAAGTTATTCTTGAACACCATGAAGCATAATGAGGCGATCGTGGTTGCGGCTTGTAAGGGATCACAATTGAAACGGGTTATGTACAGTTGCTCGCATATGTAATGTTCCTCGCCTCACAGGTGACTCCGGACATGTGGCAACGACGCAGTGTTAATCAAGATACCCTAACTGGGGGAAGGTGGGGTGGACGGGGAACAACCAAGTCCAACAACATATAACGCAGACATATATATCTAAAGGACAATTGAATGTGCATTCAGTGACATACAGGTAATTATAATGTAATATCTGTGTTCATAAAGATAAATAATTAATATGATCGTGAACAGCGTTGAACTCCATGTAGTTTACTAGTCTTATACAGGGTGTTTATAAAGTCCCTATCTATTTCATTGAAAACAGCAAAAAGGGTAAAATTCAATAACAATATAATAGAAGGCATGCATTTAATGAATACGTAAGTATATGTTTCTACATGAGCACCATCATATTTCTGCAGAGTTCGAATCTGTCAGCAACAGTGCGGAACGCATTTTGGAGCATGACGTAAATCTTGCAGATCTGTAACCCTCGTCTGATAGACGTTTGATTTGATAAAGCCCCATGCAAAGAAATCCAAGGGCGTTAGGTCAGGAGATCGAGCCGCCCAGGGCCTGTTGCCTCCACGTCCGATCCACCGATTTGGAAATCGTTCATTTAGGTACTCCTGAACAATATTTGCGTAATGACAAGGTGCCCCATCTTGTTGAAAGACGACGGTGTTTAAAATGCCATCTGAATGAAGCTGGGATTCCAGGAATTGCTGAAGCATGTCCAGATAAATAAGCCCTGTAACTGTAGCTTCAGCAAAGAAAAAGGGCCCATAAATCTTAGATTTGGTCATACCCAACCAGAAAGTAACTTTAGGAGAATCTCGTTCCCATTGATAGAAGTCAACTGGCTTTTCATTAGCCCATATGCGGCAGTTATGGCGATTAACCTTTCCACACGTGTGGAAAGTTGCTTCTTCACCGAAGAAAATGTGGTCCATTAAATTTTCATTCTGAATGTGTTCAACAAGGTCGGCACACATTGCACTTCGCTTTGGATAATCCTCTTAATGTAAGTCATGAAGCACCTGAATGTGATAACTTCTCTTCTTCAACGTCGATTTCAAAGTTCTGTGGACAGTTGATTTGGGTATCCCGAGTCTACGTGATGTGGTGCGAATTGACATGCTTAGATGTTCATCGATAACATTACGTACCGCATTTACAGCATGCTCAGAGACACTTGGACGTCCAGATCTTGACTCATCATGAACAGATCCCGTTCTTTTAAATTTATTAAGCAAATCACGAATTGTCTTGTCTGTAGGACCTGGCTTGTGAATTGTTCTTTTCAAACTCTCTAATTTCTTTGTATTTCTTTCCTTTAATCCGAAGTGTCACCACTATCACCCGTTCTTGTACATTCATTTTCATAGATTCTGCAACAAAAATAAACAAAAACTGTTAATTCAACGAAATAGATACGGAGTTTATAAACACCCTGTACAGTAATAAGGTTCCATTATGATTACTGAAAATCTATATCAAAAGCTACTACGATATAACTTTTTATATACTAGTGAATGCGAAATGTTCGCCTGCAGGAAATTTTGGCGTTTTTCGTGTAGGTTATAGTTTACGCGAAAATATCCAGCAGGCAAAATTTGTACAATTTAAACTAATCTTGGAAGACAGTAATAAAATAAAACTTAGATTATTAAAATACTTTATTTTATAAGTAAATTCAGTATATTGTAATAAAGCATTGTAAAGTAAAAGCAATAAAAACATTTTAAATTATATTGTATTATTACTGTATAACAAGAATGTCAAGAATGCCGTTAATTTTCCAACCCTTCCGAATGGTCTCACTCATTTTGTGTAGGTTATCCCATGCAGAGACAATCCATTTAGTATGAATAGGTTTCAGTGTGGAGAGCTTCAAATGTATCTTTCCGAGAGATTTATTTACGTTGAGTGCTGCTACACTTTACCCGCATACCAAGAGGTAAAACTTACCTTGATATACGACCTCAACCTCGACCAATCACAGTCCAGAATAAATGTCGTCATTCATGACGTCATCTGTAAGATTATAACTAGCAACTGTTGACCGCGAAATTATGATGCCGCGAACTCGCCCAAGGATATGAAAGAGCGAAAATTTGCTGCCGCGAAATTAACCTGGTTTACAGTGTATATACTTATAAACTCATACAATATTATACTAATGTTTGTGAAATGACATTGATGGGCCAAACCGAGGTGTTGACATGGTTACTGGCATGATCTATGCTCATACCATATTTCTACACCGTATGATGAACACCGACTCTGAAAATGAATCCAGCTCAAGATAAAATTGCACAGCGAGGCCAGATAATTGGTATACGTGAAGCAGGCCTCTCTGTAGCTGACATAGCCATGGAACTGGGAATTTCGAAGCCTACTGTTCGACGCTGGGTGCAGAGGTGAAGGAGACTGGGAATCTGCTAGATCATCCTAAGTGTGGGGCACCAAGAAAGACCACCCCAGTAAAAGACAGGAGAACGATCCTATCAAGAACGCAGTCGCCATCCAGGAGACACTACATATGGGCGTGTCATTGGGCACTGGACACCGTAAGGAGATGGTCGCATGAAGCAGGATATCACCACCGTACTCCTGGCAAAAAAGAGAGGATCGAAGAACGACATCGTCAGTCCAGACTCACGTTTGCTCGCCAGCATATAAATGATGATCTCGCATACTGGAGCAGAGTTATCTTCTCTGGCGAGATGTTTGCATATACAACTCACGGCCGTCTTCGGTGTTGGCGACAGGACAACACGAGATATGCCCGCCAAAATATTTACGAAGTGGCACGGAGTGGGCACGTGACGGCGAATGTGTGGGGACGGGTGCACCTGCAAAGACTTGGAGAGCTGACTGAGATCCACGGGAGATTTACGGCAGATCAATATATAGGGAGCATGGAGGAGGTGATGCTGCTTTCTGTACGCGCGTATGCCTTGCCCTATCCTGAGCAGATTATCTCTATGCAGGTATGTTGTATTTGTGTGTTATAGAATATTATACTATTACTAGAGTAAGATTTATGTATTACACGCATTTGTATGTCCGATTTCCACAGTTACATGGGACGAATAATGGTCATAAAATTATTCTTTAACTCTTTCAGTACTATGACAACACTTTAGGATTTTATTCTGGATAACTGCAGACTGTATTATTTGTATAACGGCGCACAATTACGTTTAGCTGAGAGAAACCCCTAATACATAGGGGTTAAAACCTATCTCGAATAGTGGGTTACTGATGAAGCGTATGGATGAGATATAATTCTACTTTTAATATTTAAAATCCATTTGCAGGAGAACCCTCCCATCCACACCGCCAGGATTGTTAGAAAGTTGTTCGAGGCCCAGCGAAATCTAGATGCTGGCCTAGTAAGAGGTGTGGCCCCAACCCAGCTACTGGATCACACTATGGCTGAGTGGGAGATGTTCCGAAGGAACCCACACATCATACATAACCATGTTGCATTTATGCCTCACAGATTACAAGATGTAATAGACAATAATGGGGATGAACCTTTTACTAACTATGAACTGGGTATAGCTGTGCCATTTATATTAATCTATGGCAAATTCTGAGCATTTTGTATGACTTTATCATTTTGTATGATTAGCTATTTAGTAAAACATTTTCAACCATTGCATATTTGTTGTAATAAAGAATTGATGTTTTATTGTATATATACAGTATATATTCCTTGTTAAGATGTAATAATATCTCCACATTGATAATGCAACAGGAAATCTGGAAAACATTAATGGATTTATCTGTCCATCGTAATTAAATCATTATCTCTCCACATTGATAATACAAATACAATCTGGAAAACAGCATTAATATAATAGGCATCAGCCACAAACCGGTGGTGATATCATGCTTCATGCAACCGTTACCTTACGCTTTTCTTTTTACTGACACGCCCATATGTAGTCTCTCCTGGACGGCGACAGCAAGTAACCATGTCATCACCACGGTTTGGCCCATGAACATCATTTCACAAACATTAGTACAATATTATGTAAATTTATAAGTATATATAAGTTTGTTAATGCTAGTATAACCGTGACTTATTCTTGTGATTCTGATAATCAGTTACTGTTATTCAGATCGAAACTGTTAACAAGTTCTTTGTGTAACAGTCGATAAGCTATTTCCCACTAACTCTGCCCCTCTACCTCGCTCTCTCTCACACTGTCTCAATCTTTTTCTCTCTTAATGTCAATACACACATATACATAAATAAATATACATATATATACAGTATATATAGGCTGACCATATTTCCTTGAGACAAAAACGGGACATTGGGATGGCAAAAAAGGGACGGGGGTTATGTAATATTCTGTATTCATGAAAAAGTAAGTACATAAACCGGGACAAAATTGACATTTTTATTAAAACGACGGGACGGCCAGGAAATATAAAACAAACGGTACTGTCCCGTTCAAAACGGTACGTATGGTCAGCCTAAGTATATATATATATATAATCGTGTAGATTCATAAGTTAGTAAAGGTTTAAAGCTGCACACGGACTCTACAAACAACTTTATTAGTATTGTTTCATAATGATTTAATTAATATACGCGAGACTGGTGGGTGGGAAAGGGGAATGGGGGAGTGTGGAGGATGGTTGTGTAATGTCTATTTTTTGTTCAAATTCACTAGTATATAAAAAGTTGTATTGTGGTATCTGTTCATATAGACTTGCAGTAATCATAATGGGCCCTTATTACTGTAAAAGACCAGTAAACATTTTGTTCATAAAGATAAACGATTAATATGATCGTGAACAGCGTTCAACTCCGACATTACAGTATAATTAGGGGTCATTCAAAACTTACGTAACGCTATTTTTGCTAAAACTTGATACCCCAGATCTCCCAAGAACGTCCTGTAACGCTAGACCAGGCACCCCTAAGATGTTATGTAACACTTCCCCCAACCCACACACCAAGGTTACGGAACGTTACAGGGGGTGGGGGTTCATGTTTTAGCAAAAATAGCGTTATGTAATTTTTGAACGGAGTCTTACCTGTATGTCAATGTTATATGTTGTTGAACTCGGTTGTCCCCCTTCCACCCCACCTTCCCACAATTGGAGTACCTTGACTATCGCTGCGGCTTCCCACATGTCCGGAGTTGCCTGTGAGGCGAGGAACATTACATATGTGGCAACTGTACATCCTTCTGATGGTTTGGAAGCACACTCTAAGCACGCGTGTATCGTTCACACAATAACGCTCACATTCATCTGTTTTGTTGTGAGGATTGGTGTCGTTAAAGATACTGTAATACCTCTCAAAATCTTCCTGCTCACTAGCACTGATACTGTCATTGTTAAAGTAATGCTTGGGTGGTGGTAGTCCTACGTAATTTAAAGTGTCTTCAAACTGGACATTATTCCTTATCTGCATTTGAATAATTTTGTTGCCTCTTTTCAAAAGATCACCTGTAAATATTTCTGAGGATTCGTATTGAAGAAGTTCCTTATAAAGAAACTGTGTGTCAAACTTTGCTGCGTTATGCGCAAGAATATATACTGTCATTTATTTGAATTGGTCCGACAGCTTGACAATATATTCCGCAAAGAGTTTCACGGGGGTGTCTCTTACAGTCGCCTTAAAAATGTTTGTCCGTTTACCACATTTAAGGCATTCATCACACTCAACGTTCATACACTCGTCACAGATGGTCTGGCTTACAAGTAGGTCGGGAATAACCTCTTTGGTTTCTAGGTTTGTGTATGTCGCTGTGTCATAGTATACAGTTACGCACGGATTATTTTTAGGCTTGGTATCTTTCATATAACAAACATGCTTTCCACCATCCGCCTTATATTTCTCATAGCATGTAGTACAGCGAATTTCATCGCACATGTACTCGAATTTTCCCCAACTGTCCATCATATGAAGCATGCCGCGTTCGCAAATTCTTATTTTCTTGCACGTCCCATTTGAGTTAGGGAAATCAAAACAGAAATTATTGAAAAATGTGCGTCTACATACATTACAGTCCCTCTTCTCAGCTTCAACTATCCGGCTTTTGCATTTGGGGCTTTTACACTGCTCGCAAGCCATGTGACAATCCTTACAATGTTTCACTGTATCATCCGTAAACTCGAGACACCCTTTACATAAATCAGGCGCCTGCCATACTTACGGCTTTTATCACAACTCGCGTAAAGAGTCCTTATATTGCGAATGGGAAGGTTCGTTGTCTCCAACAAACCTAAAGTAAGTAGAGGCTTTGTACGATCTCTCACACTGCTTTTAAAAACATATACGACGACGATCATCCAAACCAAATACAACTTTTCGCACACCCATTTCCTGCTCAACCATTTTCAGTCTGCAGTCTGAGTCTAGTTTACGTGCACGCTGTACAGCCGTCAGTAGCCAAATTTTTTGGGTAATTGTGTTTAGCACAGTAAACATATGGGCCAAGATTACTGTTATAAAGCCGCAACCACGATCGAGATTAGTGTGGTTTCTGAATATTTGATAACTGTCAAAGTAAAGTGTATAAGGTGTGGCCGATGTCCCACAACACGGAAAACGTGGTCAATATCGATCGTGAAGTTATCCATGTTAAATTCGGTGTTGCTTTGGGGGGCGGGGGCATGCATTATACGAGGGGCGGTCAGAGACAGAAAATAAGTTTACACGGCGTACAATTTCGTAACTAAAGGACCTACATTGATTATGTTTGTATCAGGTGAATTCGTTAATCTTATCATTGTTGGCAACACTGCACGTCGATTCGGCTGCCATCTACCGTACATTGGTTATATGAGCCAGTTGAACATGACGGCTCGACTGGAACAGTGCCCTGCCCTACGGAGCAGTCCAGGACGTTTACGTTTAATGGCCGTTCGTAAACGTTCCATTGTTGAACAATATGCAGCTGCATTGATTGTTGTGCCTTTTTGCTTGAAGTCTGCGAGCAAAACGCCTTTGTGGTCCCAAAACACAATAACCATCACTTTGCCAGTGGACCTCACAATCTTAAACTTCTTTGATCGCGGGGACCCAGGGTGTTTCCATTCCATTCTGGCACGTTTTGTTTCCGGAGTACGGTGATGAACCCATGTCTCGTCTCCTGTGACAATGCGCTCGAGAAATTCTTAACCACTGACAGACTCGGAATATCGTTGTAGAAATGACAGGGCACTGTTCCAGTCGAGCCGCCATGTTCAACTGATTCATATAACCAATGTACGGTAGATGGCAGCCGAATCGACGTGCAGTGTTGCCAACAATGATTAACGAATTTATTCACCTGATACAAACATAATCAATGTAGGTCCTTTACTTATGAAATTATACGCTGTGTAAACTTATTTTCTGACCGCCCCTTGTACCACCTACGCTTCTGTCTGGAAAATGTACTCAACTTTCCAAAGACGCGAAGGACACATTTTTAACTGCCGAAGGTTATCAGCTTAAAGATGAAAGTCATATAAAGAGTAAATTCAAAAAATCTAAAAAGAAAATTTACGACTGCTATGGACGGCTGCACACAGATTTCTCGTTCCAGAAGAAGCTGCTTGTGAATGGCCTCGATATGAAATTAAAAATCACCCGTCCGGGCCCTGAGATTTGTTTAAATCTGGATGCTGCCCAAGAAGAGAGTGCGAAGCCTTTGGTGATTCATATTATGGAAACATATCTTCCCGTACGGAGTGTGAAATTAAGCTCTGCTAAACAGATGGAAATGAGAAAAATTACTGCGTGCCACAGTCAAATACCTGATTAATAGAGTCCGAATGAAGGTGTTTACCGTCCCTTCAGGTTTAACATCCAAGCAATTAGAAAATGTTGCTCTCGGGATTCTGCCAAGAGTTCATGATTGAAAAGCTCGGATTGGAAAGAATAAACTCTCGATTGGAAAGGAGTATTTATAAACTTGAATTTAATAATGATGTTGTGGCAAATGATGCCCTCTTTGTGCGTGCTTTTGATTGTATTCTGTACGTGTTTAAAGAGAGTGATAACTTGCCAACCAATTGTAAAGTGGGCACAAAAATAGTATTGAACGAATTGAAGGTCCATTACATCGAGTATAGACACCCGCATACTTTGAGTGGTGAAATAATGTTAAATCGTATTTATTGCATACTACAAAGCAAAGATGATGTAACTGTAGACTCGATCACATGCGAGTTCAGTATGAACATAAAGCGCTTGTATTTTGATGTGTATATATTACCCATGTAATGGAATTCTTCTGCACTATTATTTTGAAGTTTATATATAAGTGTGTATTTGCTCATACATATATTAAATGGGGATATAGATTTCTCTTGTACTAATATTATTTTTGATGCTTATGTAGGTGTATATTTGCTCATACATACATTAAATATGTACTAATATTATTATTTACGAATATATATATATATATATATATATATATATATATATATATATATATTAGGGTGGAATGAAAATGGACAAAACGTTTTTTTTCAAATATCGAATTGGAATACCTGCGAAAGTTGTTAACGGGCTACTGTCAATGTTCATTCAAAATTTGATGTCCCTTGAATTAATTGTTCAGGGTCCCCGGCTAGAGCAAAAAATCGCTTCCTAATTTGAACATTTCTGGCAGCATTCCGCTACTTTGTGTATTATATACGGTATATATATATATATATATATATATATATATATATATATATATATAAGCAAAGTACACAGAACTCACCACGTGGAGGTAGCTGCACATCGAGTTCCAGCCTAGCCCATCCCAACCACCCAATCTTATTATGGACTTTTGTCTAAGTCTTATTCCTTTTCCTGCTTATCGAACTATGTTGTGATTTAGTATTGAAAATGGCATTATGTTTCTTGATTCCAATCTCATTCGAATGAATCCATCCCATCGTTCTTTTCCACAAACTGTAGCTCCTCCTTCTGTTACTAGCTTAACACATCTTTCTACGGCCTGTGTGTGACATGGCATCCCAAGTATGACTCCAAAATCTGACTGTTTGGAAGCGAGCTCTCTCAATTCCTTCTCCGTTAATTGCTGCAAAAGCGGAGAACTTAATTGCCCTTCTTATTTCCAGTTAATAAGATCAATGTATTCTTTTGCTCCAAAGTTCAGCCTTGATATTGTAAACTTTCGGATTTCCTTTTGTGTTTTGCTTCTTGCAAACATAATTCTTCGAATTGCCAGCTCTCTGATGTGCTCCTGATCATCGGTGATCATGGAGAGCAATAGGTTCTCTGGGTGAGCAAAATAAGCGTTGCGTTGTATTGAAGAATCCACAACGTTTCTCAGCTCAAGTGGAAGGTACCTTGATCTTGAAATGGTTTCCCAGACATGTCTTCCTTCTTCTGTGCATGAAGATTTTGACTTAATGGTAAACCACATTGGAATATAAACTTTCACTACAAAAGATGCTAATGCACGAAGGTTCTCTGATGGTTTATCTTTAGCAATGTATAAGCGTAGAATTCGATTTGCTGTAGTTATCCACCTTACATGAGATAAAGTTCCTGGATTTTTTTCAGACAAATCCTGAGAGCATTTACCTGAGCACACAGCTTTACAAATTTCAAGGAAATACTTCTGGGCTGTACTTAAGTCTTCATTTGCTATGTATGGTATATCAGCTTCAATTTTATCAAACCCTGCAACTGGAAGTTGTTCACAATTTTTCAGTGCTTTGCCAGTTGTTCCAGAGAAGGTATCAGGTCCTGTTGTGATCCCATCAGTGTGATATAACAAGTGGCGAAGTGGAAGTTCGTTAGCGTGCAATTGACATATTAGCCACTGTTAAGGTCTACCTAATGCCAATTCTAAGAGGCTAATAATTCCATTATGCCTTCCTGTGTTTACAGGAGTTCCATCACATCCAATAGCCACCAGTTCATCAATGTTTTGAACATTTTCTGATAAAAACTGAATTAACGAATCTTTAATACCATGAGCAGTATCAGAGACAGGTGCGATATGACCAACATAGCAAGACCCTGGTTCTCTTACTAAGGTTATGTGTTCTTCAATGACCGACTTGTAATAATATTTTTTGCCTTGCTTGATATGACATTTAGTTTTATCTTTTCTTCCATCAAAATATAGAGCTTTTAAGTGTTCCTCATTATCTTGTTGCATTTTACACCGTATTTTCGTCCTTTCTCTTCTAATTTTACTCCTGTTAATTACGAGGGAGGTATCCTCATTTCCTATTGGACCAACATCTTGCAGGGCAGCAGATGCCAAAGATGCACCTACCCGGTCAGATATGCCGTATCTATCACAAACTTGTGCAACATTTCCTAAATTAATTCTCATTTGTTGATGCGAGTTAGACGGTCTAACTTCATCACCAGCTCTTGTTTGGGTGGGGTTTGATTCTTTTCCTGAGCAAGCTGAAATGTCACCCTCCGAATCAGAAGAATCAAGGCCTAGGCCTACAGCATCATCATTAGTTGAAATGCTTTTGCTAATTCGAGAAAGTTCTACTTCTTTTCGTTTCATATTCTTTTTAAGTTTTTCAGTTGTTATTTTTTATAGTACAGGGTGTCCCAGAATTAACTATCTATTTCAATGAAATCGGACAAATTTTTTAAAAACACACTTTTATTTATGTTTATCATGTTTAATATGTGTTAAAAATGTATAAATTTCTAAATTTTTTTCATAATTTTATTTTCATAATTTTTTCATTATCTGGTCCAATGAAAGACCGTCTGAAGTCATAGAATGGCAAAGAAACTCTCCAAAAGTTAACGTGTGGCTTGGAATGACCAAATCCAAAATTTATGGCCCATTCTTCTTTGCGGAAGCAACTGTAACAGGTACCGTCTACCTTGATATGCTTCAGCAGTTTCTCGAACCACAGCTTCTTGATGATGGCATTCTTGATAATGTTGTGTTTCAACAAGATGGAGCACAATGTCATTATGCTCTAATTGTTCGAGAATACCTCAACAGACTCCTTCCGAATCGGTAGATTGGACGTGGAGGACCTCGACCTTGGCCTCCGCGTTCTCCGGATTTGACACCCCTGGATTTCTTTGCATGGGGTTTCATAAAAACAAAGGTTTATCGCCAAAAGATCAATGCTTCTTGTTGAAACACAACAGTATCAAGAATGCCATCATCAAGAAGCTGTGGTTCGAGAAACTGCTGAAGCATATCAAGGTAGACGGTACCTGTTACAGTTGCCTCCGCAAAGAAGAATGGGCCATAAATTTTGGATTTGGTCATTCCAAGCCACACGTTAACTTTTGGAGAGTCTCTTTGCCATTCTATGACTTCAGACGGTCTTTCATTGGACCAGATAATGAAAAAATTATGAAAATAAAATTATGAAAAAAATTTAGAAATTTATACATTTTTAACACATATTAAACATGATAAACATAAATAAAAGTGTGTTTTTAAAAAATTTGTCCGATTTCATTGAAATAGATAGTTAATTCTGGGACACCCTGTATATGTTCCCAATTGCCATTTTTCTATCTCTTCTTTGATCAGTGAGAAATTTTTGCTCAATGCGAGGAACCTTTTTAGTTTTATCACAGTAACATAAATCAAACTCACATTTGTAGCTAGCAATATCAAATAAATTTTTAGCTTTTTCTCTGAACATCTGTAATTTGTTTTGATAATTTGGGTTTCCTTTTCTTCCTTTGTATGGCTTTATCAACACCATATATTTATTATGATAGGAACGAATAAGCTGCAAAACTCTTTTGTGAGAAACTGTTGGAATTGAGTCCTTTACCTAAATATTTTCAATATCTAAAGCGACTCTTTCTGATACGTCAGAGACTGCAGGATCTTTCTTATTATTAGTGAACTTTATGTCAGCTCTTACCCATAAATAATGTCTAAACATTTCTTCATAGGCTGGAAGCCAATTGCTATTTAGTTCTTTAGCAGCGCTAAAAACTGGGCATATACTACACTGCCTTGTCTTTACTTTTTATCCATTTTAATATTTCTGAAAAAATAGAATTAATGTAATTAAATCAGAGAATTACAAGAAATAAATATTTATGCATGCAAAAACGGTTAAGTAGTTATACTAATAGGCTAAGCTAAACTGTAACACATCTCGGGCCTTTTTCGAAAATTGGACTGTTTCCTATTTTTTTGAAAATAAGATATTTAATGTAGATTTGTACGCTGATTTAAAAAATGTAAGTCTTTTTTTGGAGAATTTTTTATTTTAAAAGTTACGCGGTGTTCTAGTTTACGTATATATATATTTTTGCTACCCCACGAAGGGTAGAAAAAATAATTGAATGCCCCGTTAGGTTAATTGAATGCCCGGTTAGGTCAACTGAATATCCGGTTAGGTTCATTGAATGCCCGGTTAGGTCAACTGTACGCCCTTGACGATTGGTTAGGTTTAGTTATGATATTTTCGTTAGTTTTAACGAAAATATCACGAATGAACCTAACCAATCGTCAAGGGCGTGGAGTTGATCTAACCGGGCATTCAATGAACCTTACTGGGTATTCAGTTGACCTACGGGCATTCAGTTATATTTTCTACCCTTCGTGCGGTAGCAAAAATATATACAGTATATACGTAAACTAGAACACTGTGTAACTTTTAAAATAATAATTTCTCTATAAATAGACTTACATTTTTAAATCAGCGTAAACATCTACATTAAATATCTTATTTTCAAAAAATTAAGAAACAGTACAAATTTCGGAAAAGGCCCCCCCCACATTTCGTCACTGCACGCACTTTAGGAAGACTGAGTGACTGAAGGACTGAAGGGTTTTTCAAGGTCATTGGGGAGCCTCTTACTGAAATAGCAGCTATTTCAAATTTGGTGGACATTTAAATTAGCATCATTTACAACTTTTCCTAGGTATTCCAAATTGATATTCTAAAATTCATATTTTCGCTCCACCCTAATATATATATATATATATATATATATATATCCTTCCTTTAAAGTGTGTATTTTTTGCTGTATAGATTTCTTCTGAACTATTTTTGATTGTATATTTATTTTCTATATATTTCATGTATGTTAAATTATTTCCAATAATTCGTCTAAATAAAGAGAATAATATAGTTGTGTTTTATTATCGAATAAACGATTGAAACAAGTGCATTCCTAGGTGTGTGTATATATGTATATATATATATATATATATATATATGTGTGTGTGTGTGTATATATATATATATGTGTGTGTGTGTGTATATATATATATATATATATATATATATATATATATATATACACACACGATATTAAGGAATAACTGGGATGATGGAAATATATAAATGATGCATGTATGCTTCAATAAATATATATATGTATACAGTACGCCAAATGGCTGGTTATACCTTCTATGCCAACTGGCTGCTTAAGCCAAATGGCTGATTTACACCCTCTAAGCCAAGTGCCGAGGCCAAGAGCTTTATTATGCGTCTGGAGTCCCAGGCGAAAAGATGTTCTCTCTCTCTCTCTCTCTCTCTCTCTCTCTCTCTCTCTCTCTCTCTCTAGGTTAGGTTATGCAGCTTTAGGGAGTCCCCCTTGCTTGCATAATCTTTTTTAGGTGGCACTGGCACCCTTGGGTGAGGGGGTTGGCACTATGGGGGATGGGGTGGTACTGGCACTTAATTGATCAACATTGCATGCAATTGTACTCTCCCATTTTGCGCACATACTACTGGGCTCAAGATGATAACAACACCAAAATATGTTATATAACCAGCATTGCAAGGTTCAGCCCTTTGACAGCTTGACTATCATCTGGACCGAGAGTTTAATTAGGACTAATTTTACCAATAGCTGAGAACACTTCGCTTTCACTGATCGTAAAATCGTGAAGCTTTAACTGATCATCACTGAGCATGATTACGGGAACAGGAATGCTGTTCATATTTTCGTTAGTAAACATAGAAGAGAAGAATTTATTTAAAACTTCCGTCATTTGTAAGTCATCGTAAATTTTTTCTTTGTTTTGGCCTATGAGTGGACCAATAGTCTGCGAAGCTACGTTTTTATTCTTAACATAATTATAGAATTCCTTCGGATTCGATTTAATTTGGTTCACCATATATAGCTCATAGTTTCTTAATAACTTGTAAGCATTTCCATCGGGCAAATTTTTGTTTCTTTATATTTAAATTGCGTGTTCCTTTTTATCGTTAAGCTACTTTTAATTTCAGCATTCCACTATTTAGGTTTAACAGACCTCGCCAGTCTCTTTTTACTTAATTGGATATTACTTGATTGTAAACGTTTAAAATAATTGTAAAAAGAAGTCCATGTACCATCGATATTATCGTGCGTTAGAGCTTCATCCCAATTATGGGTCGAAAGTTGGTTTCATGTCACAAAATTTAGTTCTTAAAACTAAATCTACTGTAGAATATCTGCGTTCTCTTGTGAGTTCCTTGACCATTTGAAAAAGTGAACTTTCGAGCAAACCTTCGTACAGTCGACGATCGGAATTAGAGTGCAAAGGACCACCCTAATCCTTGCACAGTAAACTAAGATCTCCCATAATTATCGTATCATGTCCGCTACTTACATCAAAAATTAATTCCTGAAGCCTATTATCACTCTCTGAAAGGGAGGTCTATATACTAAACCTATAATTAATTTCTTTCGTGAGTTGTCTTTGATTTCAACAAACGTCGCATTTATATTATCAATTTCTGTAATGTTTTTAATTATAAGTTTTAAGTGTGACCGAATGTATAGTACTGTACCACCACCCCTTCTTTCTGTTCTACGTATCATTGTTAAACACTCATAACCAGGGATATGGATATTCTCCGAGGAAATCTCTACTCTCTGTATTTAACCAGGATTCAGTAATTGCTACAACCTCAAATTTTTGGTCAAAGACAATACTTAATAGCTCATCATATTTAAATCTTAAACTTCGAGCATTAATATAAAATACACTTATAAAACTTGAGTATCACAGTAGAATTTCGAGGTTCTTCGAGAAGGCAATCGTTCACTGTAAGGAAAATTTATGTTATGATGTTCGATCTCATAGGAGAGCGTTTTTTCAAGTGCTTTCGTTTCGAAAGGAAATTAGTTGCCCATGAAAGGCAATATCCCTCAGTTATCCCTCGCGGCCACAATCCCGGGCACCAATCAGTGAGAATCTACAGCGTGCCACATCCCCCATCTCCCGGAGTAACGGAAAAACATTCCGTCCACAGTTTTTTAGTCAAACCAAATACCTCTCTTAATTACCTTTTTGAGTCAATTTTCGGGCACTATCTTTTACCTACTATTAGTAACATGGCAACGGCAAATAAATTCCTACAACCCTGTGGGTACTGTAAAAAAGCAACAGATGAAGCAAAGGCAATTAGGTGCGACCTCGGCCAAATCCTATTCGAATTCAGGTGCTTGAAATGGCAACATGAAGAAATCTCTTTTATAACAGGCGCAAAACAGCTGAATGGGATAAAGTTTTTCTGCAAAAACTTCATGATCGAAATAAACTCTTTTATGATCTATAAAGCAGAAAAAGACTATGAGGAGAAAGAAAAAGAAGAAACTGTGAATAGCGATCAAAGTAAAATAGAAGAAACGAGGAAAGAATAGGAATATGAAATGCAAGAGAGAGTAAAAATGAAACACAGGCACAAAACCTAATCCACAAAGTTCAAACAAAGGACATTAGCACCAATAGGAAAAAACAAGTAGGAAATCAAGAAAGTAGACTAAAACCGTAAAAAACAAAGCCCCGAAAAAAAATAGGGAAGGAATTATATGCAAATATTATGTGAAAGGAAGTTGTAGATATAAGGGAGAACAATGTATATATGAACACCCTCCTTTATGTAATTTCTTCTACAATAAGGATAACTGTAAATTCAGTGACAACTGCAGATTCTACCATCCACAAATTTGCAAGACTTACTCGACATATAGAACCTGCCATTGAGGGAAAAACTGCTACCACCATCATCTCCTGACAAATTCAATTCAAAGGACAATGGACAAGGTTCAAAGGACAACAGGAAAAATGTACAGAAAATTATGTAAGGGGTTCCAAAAAACCTTAGCCCTCCCCCATTTGTAGCTTACATGTTTACTTATATCGAAATAGTTTTTAGTGATTATAAAAATATATAAAATTCTTTATTTATTGCAGGTATTAAAATTACTCTAGCTGATAAAGTGATAATATAATGGCTTCTCAATTAATTGGTGATTCGGAGAGGCAACGTGTGATAGATCGCATACGAGCAATAACAATTCCGGAAGCTCGTGATGCTGGAGCCACCTTTATAACACGTTCATGGGTTGTCAAAAAGTTGCGAAGAAGTGAGGACTTCTTCAAAAGAAATTGGAATAAAACTTTGGATGAATGTGAAATGGATACAACCAAATCTGGGCGCCCAAATTTGTTACTCTCTCAGGAAACAAAGGACATCATTGAAAGCGGTACGCGTAAGCGGAAAAACAGCTGTGCTAAACTTTCCAGAGAGATCGAAGTGTTGAGAGGAAAGATCGTTAGTGGTGAGATCATTCGACTGTATCGTCATAGGCAAGATTTAAAGCCTTGGCATGAACTTCCAAAGCCAAGAAAAACTCAACTTAACATCGATGACAGAATGTGGTTTGCCCATTATCTTGAAGATTGGGATGTGGATGATTTCATGCATTTAGCTGTCTCCGATGAATTTTTTGTTTACGTAACACGTCGGCCTAACTACCAAAATGATCGAGTGTGGGCCACAACACCAGATGAAATCGATGACAATGAACATTATCGCGAATTATTAAAAAGTCCAGACTGTGTTGGTGTGTTTGTTTTGTTCACTGCAAAGAAGCTCATGTGGGTGCTGAAGCCAAATGGTCAGAGTTGGGATGGACAGTATTTTCGTGATATTATTCTATCCCAGCATGTCATTCCTTTTCTAAGAAACCCAAACAATGTTATGGATGTCGATCAGGTCACACTTCTGCACGATAAGGCCCCCTGCTTTAAGGCATTAGCCAATCAACAGTTGTCGAGGAACCATGAGATCGATTTCTTTGGAAATGAAGAATGGCCAGGAAATTCTCCTGACCTGAACGTCTGTGAACACATTGGATCAGTTATAAAGGACAAGGTTGAATGTCCCTTGTTTGAAGAACCTGCAGCAAATCGATTTTCGAAGGATACAATGACGCAACACATTGAAACTGTTTTAGCAAATTTGCGTAATAATCAAGATCTATTCACGTCACTTTTGGCAAGCTACCCAAAGCGAATTCAGGCTGTCTTGGAAGCCAGTGGCGGGAACAATTCTCTTTTGTAAGGTATGTTTAGTTTTACTGTACCTCTAATGGTTTAGGCCATGGGCGGGGGTGGCTAAGGTTTATTGGAGCCCCGTACAGTAATAGTGAACAAAATTTTTTCAACATCGTAGAAACGATACGGCTGCTAAGTCTCATACAGCGCATGCAGTTAACA
Source organism: Bathynomus jamesi (assembly GCA_023014485.1). Lineage (NCBI taxonomy): Eukaryota > Metazoa > Arthropoda > Malacostraca > Isopoda > Cirolanidae > Bathynomus > Bathynomus jamesi. The sequence continues at coordinate 374,633 of JAJOZX010000491.1, forward strand.
CAGATGTGAACCCCCGAGCCGGATCGCTTCCTGGGAAGATATCAGAACAGGTAGGCGGAAACGGATATCTCTCGGAGGACCACAGGGTTACTAAACACGCGATACCGAACGAAAACGAACTGGAAATGCAGAAGCAGCAGCACAAAACAAAGCACATAAATATTGTCCTGGTTAATATTTAGGGAATATTCAGGGAAAGGGTGCATGTCGATGATTTCAACCTACTAAGTGCGGATAGATCAGCGAGACGTAAAGGTGGCTGTGCTATTTATGTACATGAGAGTCATATGAGAGAGACGGTAATAAGTAAATCATACATTTTCGTGGAACTCCAAGCAGTGAAAATAGAGAAACTAAACGTGATACTAATTGTCATCTATAGCCCTCCAAACACTCCAACTAAAAAATTCTCGGATGCCAATGATGATATCAGAAACTAATAAAGTCCTTAAACTCTCCATCCCCGATATAATATTGTGCGGAGATTTTAATTTTATACTTATAAAATACAAAGAGGTGGGCAGAAATATATATATATATACATATATATACACAAGAGGACAAGGGGGGGCACGAGAGAAAACCAGGAGGAAGCAAAAATGTTGATGGCTCTCACAAACGAGTTTATGTTGACACAAGAGATAGCAGAAAACACCAGAGAAAATAACTGTCTAGATCTGGTATTCACGAATAACACGAACTTGATTGATGATATAAAAATAACCCCAACTATTATCTCAGATCACAACATAATCGAGACATCAACAAATATGGTAAAAACACAAAGAAAGAAGCAAATTTGGGACTTTTAACTTAAACTTCAAGACTATACATTGGGAAACATTCAGATCACACAAATAGGGTGGAAAACAGTTTTAGAGAATAAAACAACCGAAGAAATGCCAACAATCTTAGAAGAAAAGACGCTGGAAATTTCAGAAAAATATGCTCCGAAAGCACAGCCGAAAAGAAAGAGGAACTGGTTCGAGAGTCAAAAGCGAACAATTTTCCGAAAAAGAAAGAGAGTAGCGGAGAAGTCAGTAAATTGCAGAGGTAACAATACAATGAAAGTAATACAAGAAAAACTGCAAGAGTATCGATAAGGCAATACAATACCTGATTCAGGCCCATACACAGAGCGAAGAGGAAAAGGCGGTTGAAGTAATAAAGGATAATCCAAAATACTTCTGTAGCTATACGAAAAGAAAAACAAAAACGAGCGCCACTATCGGACCCTTAAGGAAAGGGAATAATGAACTATCCGACGATCTAAAAAAATATCTAAAACATTGAGAGCCCAGTATGAATCAGCTTTCAGTACCCCAGAAAGTGACAAAGCGATACCTGACATAGATACTTTCTTTGAAGAGAAATTGCAAAGAGACTGTATAGCAGATTTTGATTTTACCCCAGAAGATATAGCGCGAGCTATAGAACAAATGAAATCACACTTAGCTGCAGGTCTGGACAAATGGAACGCATTATTGATTAAAAACTGTAAAAATGAAATAGCCACACCCATATACTGGATACGGAGAAGATCCCAAGACTCCGGGAAAATACCGAGCATCTTTTGTAAGAGCAAACATTGTCCCTATATTTAAAGGAGGAGCTTGATCTCAAGCAAAAAAACTATAGACCGGTGTCTTTGAAATCCCATCTTACCAAAGTATTTGAAAGAATAGTTAGAGGAAATCTATGACTTCTTGGAGACACTGGAAAGACGCAACGAAAATCAGCACGGATTCCGATCAGGAATATCATGCCTATCACAACTTATAGAGCACTATAACAATATCCTAGACGCACTTAAAGGAAATGAAAACTATGATGCCATATACAGGAATTTTGCTAAAGCTTCTGACAAATGTGATCGTGGTATAATAGTGCATAAAATGAAACAGATGGGAATAACAGGCAAAGTTTGAAAATGAATCTACAACTTCCTCAGAGAACGTCTACAGGTCGTTAAAATTCAAAGTATAACATCATCAGAATCAGAAATAGGCAGTTCAGTACCACAAGGAACAGTATTGGCCCCATTCCTTTTTATTATCAATAACATCCTTTGCAGACGATACAAAGATCATCAGAAAAATCAGCGATGCAAAAGAGGTGGAGGCCTTGCAAAGGGGCACAAACAGAATATACAAATGGTCAAAAGAGAGCAACATGACAGTGAACACTGAGAAATTCCAGCTCTTGAGATATGGTAGAGCTGAGGAACTTAAACAGAGAGCATATTATACCGCGGACAGAAGGAAAATTCAGAGAAGCACGAAAGCGATAGATTTGGGGGTTATAATGGCCGATGATGCGAAATTCGAAACACAAAATCAGATAGCGATAAATAAACCAAAAAGAGTCGTAGGACAGGTACTAAGAACCTTTAAAAGAAGGGACAAGACAATAATGATCCCTCTGTTAAAAATACTGACCATATCAAAACTTAAATACTGTTCAGTCTTGACGTTTCCATATAAAAAGGAAGAAATCAATAAACTAGAATATATTCAGAGACATTTCACAGCTAAGATCGATGGCTGCAAAGAAATCAGCTACTGGGAAAAACTACGTAAACTAAATCTGTACTTCCTGGAAAGAAGAAGAGAGAGGTACACCATAATCTACATGTGGAAAATGATCGAAAAACTGGTACCAAACCTAAAACTAGACCCAATTACCATTCAAACAACGCTGGAAAATAGGAAAAGCAGAATGTGTAGTGTTCCCAAATTAAAAGGCCGACAACGGACTCACTCAACACTGAAGGAAAACAGCTTTGTTGTCAATGGGTCAAGACTTTTTAACCAGCTTCCGAAAGACCTCAGAAACGTGACAGGGGTCAAAGTTGAAATCTTCAAAAAAAGACTAGTTGCCTGGCCAGGATGGTACCAGATAAGCCGGGTGTACCTGGCTATGTGCAGTGGATAGCGCAAGAGAGCAACTCGCTCGTCTACCAAGCCAGGCCTAGAGGCGGAGCCACCAGCTTGACCTTCGTGTGAAGAGAGACCAACGCACGGAACTGGTACGAGGTTACGAGATTTCGTCCTTATTTTCGAAATTTAGTCTTTGTTGAGGGATACTCCTGGAATGTGTTCAGATTAGTAAAAATATAACTCGACTTAAATTTTATTCAAATTAAATGATGTTTAGGGGTCGCTGCCAGAGAGTGAAAATAACAATTTCACTATTTTGTTGTTGATGTCGTGACATTTCTTTTATCAGAATGATCCAGAAGTTTTTGTTCTTCTGTTCCAGATCTACCTAATATATCGAAAATACAGTATAATACTGAATTAGATTTTAAAAGCTTATCAGGTACAAAGTAGAAAATAGTCACTGACATATTATCTAGTGTAACCCAATCCCGAACGCTACCAGTAAGAAATGAGGGGAGAGGATTCTGGCAGAGTTCAGTGAGACATTATCAGTGATCAGGAGCAGCTGTGCTGGTAAGTTCGCTCTATAGTAATGCTTGTTGTGGGTTAACAGAATTCTGGGTTACCAGAATTTGAGGTGAATTTGATCATATAGAATGTTTAATTGTGTTGTAACTATCATTAACCCTATCTGTTTCAAATTTTAAATATTTCAAATCTCACGATGCTGATTTTTCATATTTAAAGTTTTCACTATTGATGTTTTTACTATTTAAGCTATCACGTAGCCCAGCATATGTCACTTGCATAAATTGCAGTCCAGTGTAGATTAAAACCAGAGTTACGATGGCTCAAATCATCAAATAATAAACTTAGCAGTAATAACAACATAAAAAGGGAAATTGATAATTAATCAAATTGATAATAGTATAAATTATTTAATAGGCTATATAAAACACCTTTCTATGTAGATTTTAATTTATTTAATTTATTTAAGTACGCTAACAAATGCATGACTACTGGAAAGACAGTTGTAATATTTTTGCTAGATTAACATTTTAATTGGACAATCATAGTAGTGTGTTAATTACATGTTTAAGTAGAAAATCTACGTAAAGAAATGTTTCTGGTCTTCGCTCCCAACGCGGCTAGCTTCAGTATTATTGATGTTGCATATTATTATTGATGTTATATTAACAATATATTTTTTGTTCACTTTCAGATTGTTATCATGGCACCTACTACCCGGAAAGACACCCATGCATGGCTTATTTGCTACTCATCTCCTGTGCTTCACAGAAACAAGTTACAATCGAAGCGGGAAGTAATGGCACTCTTCTGCCATTACCATATCAGCATATCTATCAGAAGAAACCAGTGAGAGAGGCTGCAACTTGAGTCGCCGAACACATTATCGCTCATTTGGGACAAAGCACGCATTCCTACTCGCAAGAAACCACGTCATTACTGCAGTAGAAAAAAATTTATACCGAGTGGAAAACCCTAAAGAAGACCCAAAATAACAAGGCAAAACGGTCAAGAACTTTACAGGAAAAAGAAGAGAAATTCAAGAAGAGTCTGGATCTCCTGCTCGATATAGCCTACGAAAAAGCTTTGGACATGATTAAGGTTCCAGAAGACAAGATGCTTCTAGAGACTCAACGAGAGGAAATGCGTCAGGGAAAAATTGGCTCCGTAGATAAGGCACTCGCAAGGAAAGAGGCTAAGCAAGTGGTTCATTCATCATGATTGAAGAGAAGATGGGATAAAGAAGATGACTCTATAAAAACTACTTTCAAGAACGTTTCTTTTGATTCTTCTTTTAATTCCAGTGATATTTCAGGAAATGAAATGGATAAAGATTTTACTACTTCATCTGCATCAGTGGTGACTAAACCGAAACGAGCAGTAAAACAAGCACTGTATCCTACATTGACTGCTGCACTTGACTGCTCAAAGCCAAGTGACAGAAAAGCAACAATTTTACTTACTTCTGCTGCAAGAAGTTTTGGAGTATTGTAGAGTCAGCTGAACTTACTATAAATACTCGTGGATCATCCGTTCGTCGGAATTGCATCAAATTCAGAAAAGATCTTCCCAGCAACATTAAGAAAAACTTTCACTCTGCTGTTCCACTGCTTGTGCATTGGGATCTACAGATCTATAGAAGCTAAGCTAACAAATACCCTAAGATCCACTCTAAGGTTAGCGCGAGAGAAAGACGAGAGTAAGGGGTTAAAAGAAGAGAATAGGGAGTTAAAAGATGGTAAACGTTTTCCCGACGTAACTGGAAAAGAGTTCATTGCCAGATTGCCAATCATTGTAACAGGTAATAATATTGAACAACTCCTTGAAGTGCCAAAACTGGAGTCGAGTACTTGTGAAGATATGGCCTCCGCCGTCGAAAAGACACTCGTTGAATGGCAGAGTCAGTCAAGTAAAGGGACTATGCTTTGACACAACAGCATCAGAAACTGGACAAAAAAAAAGGTGCTTGTATACTTTTGAAATAAAAGCTAGATAAAGATTTGCTCTACTTCGCTCTACTTCTACATCATATACTGGAAATTATTTTTTTCATGCATGGGTCCATCTTCAGGTCCACAAATCCAAATCTTCAAGTGTTTTGCAGAAAAGTGGTCACTGATACACAAAAATAAACACAAAACATCATTGAATGATGAATTCACGGCTGCTTGTTAAATTCAACTTAGGAAGCAGCAATTTCGCGATGATTACAGGGAGCTGCTGGAGATTTCAATTACATTTCTCGGAAATATTCCACCTCGCGGTATACACTTCAAGGCACCTGGTGCGCTACATCGTGCACGTTGGATGAGGAAGGCTATTTATGTCATAAAGATGTGAATGTTTCGAGCCGAATTCAAGCTATTAATGGCAAGAGAAGAAATGGGATTAAGAGACATCTCGCTCTTTATCGTTCGGCTGTACTTACGAGCGTGGTTCACAGCTACTAGTGCTACATCTTCCCTGGCAAATTATCTAAATTTGTTGAAGAGACTAGATGAGTACAGAACAGAAGACCCTAATTTGGCTGATGCGGCACTGAAAAATCTTTGTGGTTAACTGTAGTACTTATCTAGAGAATTAGTAGCACTGGCATTCTTTGATAGGAATCTCCCATCAGAAACAGACAAAAATGGTTCGAAAGCTAAACGAAGAAAGTCAAGAACAAAGTCTGGAAAAAGCAGCAATAGCTGTTGAAGATATTCAAGGAATGGATTTAGAAGATTTAGTCTCTACACAAAACATAACCTTCTTCAACATTTTGGAAATTGCTGGCTCGTTCTTGACTGAGGATCCGGAGACGTGGCCCACCAACAAAGACTACCTCACATCAGAAGCAATTGTTTAAGCACTGAAAGTTGTAAACGACACCGCAGCGCGAGGGGTTGCTCTGATCACTGAGTATAATAGCATCCTTACAAGAAATGAGGAACAGAAGCAGTTCATCCTACAGGTGGTAGCGGAACACCGAAAGAAGTATCATAATGTCAAAAAATCAATACTATAAAAATTGTGAGATTTAATACAATTAGTCATATAACCATAATACGTTTTTCTTTTGCAAACAAAATATCTTTTCAGTTTTTTAAGTGTTTCCTTTTAAAATACAGTATTTACTTTGTTTGACATGACATTTTATTTTCATATAACTTTGTAGTCATTGACAAAGTGTAATTAATGAACATTCAACATTACTATAAAAACATGAATATTTGAAATGTTCATCCTTCGGTACCGACCTCTAAATAACATCAGATTTTCAAGTCTTTTTTATGCATTGGTTTCGAATACATTGTAACAAAATGGGAGGGTGTCCCGGAAAATTTCGCAGTTTTTTTTAATCACAAATAAGGACCACCCTAATATATATATATATATATATATATATGTGTATATACGAGATCGGCTACGTCGTGGCCGATGTCGTAACACCGCTTCTCAGAGATCAGCGAAGTTAAGCAACATTGGGTCTGGGTAGTAGTTGGATGGGAGACCGTCCTCCGCGCCCAGATTATGTAGCGACCCGTGGTTCGGATCCCACGTAAAGCTGTAGGTCCCCTCCTTCATATGACTTTAGATGTTGCGAAGGAGGTTAAACAACCCCCAATAAAAAAAATATATATATATATATATATATATTTGACAGAAGGAGATTGTAGACACCAATCGACCAGGGAAATACTCCGGGGTAGATAATACTCCGGGGTAGATGTTATGCAGGAGTCAGGGAGTGCGGGAACTCCAGTTTCTCCTGTCACTCTCCTCCTTAGCTGATCTTTTTCCGTGTCTCATCTACCCTATGAGCAGTTCAGCATGCTCTGAAACACACACTTCTCCCTCTATTCCTCACTGCACATACATGCATCTTACACACTACACAACCTTTTCAAAATTAATATTAAAAAAAAAGGCATCATTCAGCCTCCGAGACCTTGTTTTTGGCTCTCTCCGTCTTCAATGGAGGGGTAGGGTGTGTCAATTTGGGAGGTAAAAATTAATTTTTGCCAATTCCTTCACTGAGGGGTTTTAAAAATATGTTTTTGGATGTGAAGAATTCAAATCTGCTATTATTTTTGTGATTTCTCAACACTTAGCTTGGTAAATCTACGTTTGATTAAAAAGCACATAAATTGCTCTCGGAAAACAACATTTATTAATTTTAGCTTCTCAAAATGTCAGGTAATGCTATAAAAATTTTAGTTTCTCTGCATAAAACATATCCTAGTAATCATAAAACATATCCTTGTAATCATAAAACAACATTAGAAAGTAATGACATCAGTAAAAAAAATATTTAAACAACAAGTTTCAAGTCTTGCTTTGATTCGTTCTTGGACATCAGCCGCCGACTTGTTTCTTGGCCTCTGATATAGCCCTCACGTTTCTCATGTGTATACACCCTGCCTGCTGCCTCTGTGACTGTTTCACACACCTCTCTATTGACTGAGCATTTAGGGTGGAGCGAAAAATACCTTTTTTCTAGTATGAAGTTCTAATAGTGATTAAAAGTTGCATTTAGTGGACGAAATATGCCTGCCAAAATATGAGTTCATTTGTTTAAAAGTTTCAGCTGCCACCAGGGGCTAAAGTTAACACAATTTTGTGTAAAAAGGAAAAAAAATGCTTCTATTTTAGGTTTGTCAAACTATTATAAAGGTTTATCTTAGAATTATCTAATAGTTTGATTAAGATTCTTAAATGATAGGAATTCGTTTTGTAAAAATGCCTTTTCATATGCTTAATATCTTCAGCTGCCACAAGAGAGCTGAAGTTAACACAATTTAGAGTAACTGAGTCATGTTGAGACTACACTGAATGTTGTGGGGGAGGGTTTGGGGAGGGTTGTGGGGGAGGGTTTGGTGTGAAGGAATTCTTTCTGTGAGTCATTAGAACAGTGTGTTAACACTTGTCTTCTTAGGTAGTAGGCCTAGTCGCTCAGTTGATCGGAGAGTTTTTAATATGATCGGAATATTATAAAACTTTATTTTAAAATGATTATATAGAGATAATATTGATTTTATTATAAAATGCTTGTTATAATGTATTATATAATTTAGTTTATTATAATATATTATATATTTATATAATATATTATATATACTTTATAAATATATTATATATATTAATTATATAATGTTTTGATGTTACAGGATATTTTGTGATTGTGAATTTTTCTTAAAAATATTATTGGCATCAAATACTAAATATAAACATTTCACTAGAGAACATATGAAGTGTGCCATATTTGAAGTACCTTGGGAGATGAGTGATATGCAACTACCAACTTATAACTGCATTATGAAAGATTACCTGTTCACAAAACATTTAGTGAAGGAGCAGATGAATAACAAGGAGCCTTCATTTTCTGAAATAGCAGAGGCAGTTTCCAAAAAGGTAGAAAATATTTGGAAGAAGGCCTCTTTGCCAATAGTTTCACATACACGCGTTTTACAGATGATGCGAGTGTACCATGATAAATACAGGTCCTTATTAAAGCCATACAAGTCACGCAAGGATCAGCCTAAGTACAAAAATCAGCTTGAAGAATTTGAAAACTCTTCAAAATGCACTTTGTTTGACACCTGCACCTGCAAATGTAAGGAGTTTAGGAGATGCTCATGTGAAAAGAGTAAGAAAGTCCCTCCAAAAGAGCAGAATTTTTTAAATGACCAACGAACACGCAGAATAATGGTGATAGGAAGCATTGACATAGCACACACAAGACGATTACAAGCAAGAGAACATCGAAAGGAAATGGAAAAAGCACGTCTGGAATCCTCACAAACAACTGGTGCTGCTATAACCAATACGTCCAACTTACAAATCGAAACAGAGACAAGTGAACTTCAACAACTAGAAGAGATATCTGAAGATAATGAGGAAGATACAACCTCGACTCAATATGTAATATCAGAACAACAGATGCGTGAGCCACTGCCTTCATTAGCAATTACTTGTGATAGATTTAAAATGTCGGACAGAGCTGGGGCTGCTATTGCTTCTGCAGTATTGGCAGATCTTAAAATTGTTACTCCCGAAGACAAAGGGAATATTATAGACAGAAGTAAGCTAAGACGTGAAAGACAAAAACAGAGAAAGGAACTACAACAGATAGGAGAGCCAAAAAACCATGCGGGGATTATACTTTGATGGCAGAAAGGATAAAACAATGATTCAAGTCCAGGAGAGTGATGGCTCTAACCACCAAAGAACCAAACGCGAAGAGCATATCAGCATAATATCTGAACCACACTCTCTGTACTTTGCACATGTGACACCTTCCAGTGGCAAAGCTAAATACATTTGCACAGCGCTAGTGAATTGCTTGAAAGAAAGGAATGTTGATATAGGGAACATCGTTGCAGTTGGCTGTGATTCGACAGTGGTTAACACTGGTAGTATTGGAGGCACAATAAGATTACTGGAAAAGCCTTTAATAAGCCATTGCAGTGGCTGATATGCCTTTTACACCTTAATGAACTTCCATTGCGCCATCTGTTTCATCACTTGGATGGTACCACTACTGGACCAAGAGCATTTTCAGGAGAAATTGGCCGAGCACTTTCAGACTGTGAAAAGCTTCCCATAGTTAACTTCAAACCCATTGAAATTCAAGAGGACATGTGTGAAGTTGATGTAGATGACATAAGTACTGACCAGAAATACCTTCTTGAAATTCACAAGGCTATATCAAGTGGAACATTCTCAAAGAGTCTTAGTCATAAGAGTCCAGGCAATATATCACATTCAAGGTGGCTCACCACAGCAAACAGACTCTGCGGTTATATGCAAGCACAGAGAATCCTTCAGGCAATTTACAAGAATTAGCTACTTTCATTGTTAGGGTATACGCACCAATGTGGTTTCAGATAAAGCGTAAACCATTATGCCAATATGGTGCTAAACATATGTGCATATGATTGCAAGAAGCCGGTATCTCCGTGAAGAGCTTAGGAGAGTACATGACTCAGTCATTCAGCGAAATGCATATTACTCAAATCAAGAAAACATTCTCATTGCAATGATAGCTGATGAAAGGGAGCATGTGCGTCAGTTGGGATTTAGGCGTATCATAAAAGCAAGGGCATGCATTCAAGAAACAGATGTTATCAGGTATTTTAAGGTGCCAGAAATAATTTTTTATGCCAAAGACTATACAGATCTCATTATGTGGCAAGATTTTCAGATAGCAGAACCACGATAACCAAAGGAGTTTCTCTTGATGATATTGAATCATGCATCAAACATGGTACTATTCTTCATTCAGAATTATTTCAGTTTCCATGTCATACACAAGCCGTAGAGAGATGCGTCAAGCTCGTTACAGACGCTGCTGGATCAGTCTGCGGACCTACAAACAGAGACGGTTGGATTTGTGCTACATTAGAATCAAGGAAAAAACAGCCAAAATTTGACACAAAAAGCAAATTACTAATAGTCTTCAGCAAGAACCCTTTCTAGAGGAGGTTGGTTGGAGAAAGGGTGGTAACTCCGCTAAGGCACGAAATAACGTTTCTTAACTGTCTCAAGCCAGTATAAAGGAGGAGAGACATCCTAATTTATTACTGTTCCCTTTTTCAAGTAAATACAGAATCATACTTAATTGTCATTTTTAAGTTAACTTCAGCCCTCTTGTGGCAGCTGAAGATATTAAGCATATGAAAAGGCATTTTTACAAAACGAATTCTTATCATTTAAGAATCTTAATCAAACTATTAGATAATTCTAAGATAAGATTTTATAATAGTTTGATAAACCTAAAATAGAAGCATTTTTTTCCTTTTTACACAAAATTGTGTTAACTTTAGCCCCCTGGTGGCAGATGAAAATATTAAACAAATGAACTCATATTTTGGCAGGTATATATCGTCCACTAAATGCAACTTTTAATCACTATTAGAACTTCATACTAGAAAAAAAGTATTTTTCGCTCCACCCTACTGAGCATGACAGGGCCACTGTGGAACTTGCATAGGCTTGTCAAAGAACTTCTTTACTTCCGCTGTAGTCAGTTTACATGTCAAAGGAGGTTCAAATACCCCGTCAGACCAGTCTGTCAGCTCCAACACGGAAGAAGCACTGGGGTTGATGGAAGGTGTCTTCCTGGGACGTACAGAAAGATCCCCAAGTGTGTCATCATCTCCGCGGAGTGAAAAACTCATTTTTCGAATTTTCAAATTGGCTAGTGTGGACAATGTGTGGAGTAGTGAGAAAATAAGCTTGTATAAATTTAAAATCATAACATTAATATCTTCAGGTGCCACAATGACCTTCAATATTGAAAAAAATTGAAAAAAGCAGATTTTAACCAATAATTACAGAAGAGTCCACGATGCACAATAGACAAGAATTTATTCACACTTGTATAAAAATAGCTCAGTCAACCTTTAAAAAAAATTTCTATTCTCTAAAAACAGTTTTCTATAGTCAGCTCACTCAGCTGTCACGTGAGTACCTCGGTTCAGTGTAGCTGTCGCTCTCGTAGCAGGTGGGTGTTCTGTTGTTGGCGTTACTCAGATAGTCTAAACTATATTTCTTATATATTTTGCATTTCTGTATTGTGTTGCCCTAAGTTTGCCATGTACTATTAACTGAAATTAACGTATAATTGATATTAGCTCTTTCTTTTTCAGATTTGTATACTTTCAAAATGTCTCGAGTTTGTGCAAAATCAACCAGGGCCTCAACTGAGTGCCCCATGTTTGGTATGGGGGAAGATTTGTGGCACAGGAATCTTCCTACATACGAAGGAGTTTTTAAATATTACTTGTTTGTAAGAAACGATTTGAAACAGAATACTAATAAAGATCCTTCAATATCTCAAATATTAGAACAAGTTGTTGATAAATTGAAAACAATTTGGGAAAGTGCTTCCGTCCCAATTCTGTCAGACAGGCGAATTGAAACAATGTTCAGAAGCTACCACGAAAAGTATCGTGTCATTATGAAGCCATACCAAAGCAGAAAAAATTCTGAAGCTTACAAAGCAAAGATTGATATGTTCAAAAAAGAAGCACACACGAAACTTTTTGACATTGCAGCGTGCAAGTGCAAAGTACTAACACAATGTTCTTGTCCCAAAGAAAAAACGGTTCCAAAGGAAGAAGTGACGTTCCTCTTAGATCAAAGGAGTGAAAGAAAACTGTTTATTGATAGAGTAGATATTACACTCTCAAAGAAAAAAGCATCTACGTTGCTAAGAAAGCAAAAAGAAGCTGTGAGGCTCACCAAAGAATCTTCACAGGAGAAATTGCAGGATACAAATGTTGAATTATCATCATCGACATCAAATAGTGAAAGTGAATCTGGCGAAATATCAGACGATACATTTCCAGAGCCAGTTAGCTCGAAGAGAAAGCTCGAACAACCTGAAGAACAATTATTCAAGAAAAGGAAAACTACAAGTCTACCTTCAGTGGCTACTGCTTGTGACAGGACTGCAGTTTCAGATCGAGCTGCAGCATTCATTGTTAGTGCAGTATTGCAAGATATTGGAGAAGTTTCTATTGACAATACATCTGAAGTAGTGGATAGGAGTAAAATCAGAAGAGAAAGACAAAAGAAGAGATCAGAAATTATGAAAGATCAAAATCAGGTCCCAATCAGAGGAATCTATTTTGATGGTCGAAAAGATTCTACACTCTTCCAAGAAAAAAAGAGTCCAAAGTATATCAGAAGAAGGTAACAGAAGAACATATCACTTTAGTGAGAGAACCTGGTTCAGATTATTTGGCCATTATTCTGTGAATTCTGGATCAGCTGAAGAAATATGTAAAGGAATGTTTGAATATATTGGAAATAATGACATGAACCTGGAAAACCTTGTTGCCATTGGATGCGATGGTGCAGCAGTCAACACTGGAGAAAAGGGAGGCGTTATAAGGCTTATAGAATTGAAGCTGAAGAAGCCAGTTCAACATTTAGTGTGCCAGCTCCATGCCAATGAATTGCCATTACGCCATTTAGTTGCAAAGCTGGATGGAAAAACATCTGGCCCCCGCGGATTCACCGGTCCAATTGGCAGGGAATTAGAGAACTGTGAGAGTCTTCCTATTGTCGAGTTTGAAAGGATTGATGCTGAGGAACCAACTGTAGACTGTGAAGATCTTAGCACAGACCAAAAATATCTAATTGATATTCATCAGGCCATAACAAAGGGATATTGCTCTCCAGATCTTGTTCATCGTAGTCCAGGCAAAATGGCACATTCACGATGGCTGACTACAGCAAATCGTTTGCTTCGTCTATACGTTTCAACTGTAAGTCCATCTGAGAACCTCATGAACATTGCTTCTTTTATAATGAAGGTCTACATCCCAATGTGGTTTTCTATTAAGCAAAGTACGTCTTTTGTCAATGGCTCAAAACATGTTTTCAAAACTATTGAACTAACAAGAACACTGAATGACGAAGTAAAGGATATTGTAAACCCTGTCATACAAAGAAATGCATTTTTTGCAAATCCAGAAAATATTCTAGCATCAATGATTCATGATGACCGCAGCGCCATAAGAGAATTAGCGTGGAGGCGAATAAAGAAAGCAAGGCAAACAAACAAGGAAAAAGTTGTGAGGCGTTTCACAGTACCTGTTATTCAATTTGAAGCTACTGATTATACTGATTTAATTAATTGGCAAAAATGCATTGTCACTGAACCACCTGTGACAAGACACCTGACAGAAAATGAGATTGAAGAATTCATAGAAAACAAGAGTACCCCTCCATTCGAGAAATTCCCTTGTCATACACAAGTAGTAGAAAGAATGGTAAAATTAGTGACTGAAGCATCATCAAAAGTATTTGGATTGAACGCGCGAGATGGCTTCATAAGATCAACACTTCAGTCACGTAAAAAAATGCCATCATTCGAAAGTAAAGCTGAATATAAAGTTTAAATAAAACGTTAATAGAAAAAAACATGCGCAAGGATGGGTGGTTGGGGGGCATGGGTGGAGCTCGACACGCAGCCACCTCCTCGTGGTGAGTTCTGGATTATTTAGATCATTAATCAAAAGAACATTGATCTAAATAAACTAAGAGCTGCGTAATTCAGTAACTATTTTGGTAATTGGAACACTTAATATATAATAATAACAAGTAAGTTTTAGTTATTGTACTAATGCAGAATATAAGAAAATCATTATATTTCAATTTTTTCGACGGCTTTGTGGCACCTGAAGATATAATTTCGCAGGACTAATATTTATGCACAGTCATTATCTATAGCACCCACATATTTTCCGCACTAGCCATATTTGAATTTCGAAATAAAGTTTAAAAACCTCATTTTCGATCCACCCTAATCTCCACCCCTCATGTCAACAATCTTTTGGACACCAGCTCTCCTCTCCTCACTGTCATTTGAGCACAAGAGTGTGTGGATTATCATTTCGCTGAATGCATACCATGCTGAGCGCTTGATGGTTGGCAAAACAGCATCCACTACAGCTTTCTTTTGCAGCCTAACTAGCCGCAGCTGAAACAAGATGTGGCGTGGGCCTTCCACCCAAGAGTGTTTTACTTTGATGTTGAACCAACAGGGGTAGTACACACCAACAATGTATTCCACTGTCAGTCTTAAGTTGTTGAGGGTTTGCCTTTAAGGCCATGTTTTGAAACCCATATGCGAGAAAGCCTGTTTGCTGTTGTCAACCACCTTGAATGGCTCACTGGACCAATTTCAAGAAGGGCCAGATCTGTGGGAAGTTCTCCTGTCCTTATGGCCTGTGTGATCCTATACCCGTACGCTTGATCAGTAGAGAGATCCTTTACGACATTGTCACTCAGTGAAGTAAGGGGCTCTCCAATTGAGAGTTTGGTGAATGAAGGATCAATTTCAAGTTCGGTTGCAGTGTCTAGCATCTTGCCAATGTTACCTGTCCACTTGTTGTTAGACAAGGTCTTCCCATCCAGTGCTGTGATCAAGTGTCGCAGGGGTAACTCGTTAGTGTGGAGGGCACAAACCAACCAGATCAGCTTACGGACGGCAAAGCTTGACCTCTACCCAATGCATGGAACCACCCTCCCAGCCAGTGTTAACATTTGTAGAATCACCTCCAATGGCCTGCAGGCTTTTATCAATGCCCTTCTTCTTCATGAAATCTACAAGATTATCAGCAATAACTTCAGCAGGTTTTTTTCTCGTTGAGCCTTTCTCAGGAGTGAAGTGGTAGAGATATCTTCCACCTGGCTCACTGCACACAGAATAATGCTCTTCTTTGATGATGCTGGGGAACTGACGATCTGAATTGTCTGCTTTCAGCATAAATTTAGTTGTATCTTGACGGCCGTCAAAGAAGATGCAGTCAATTTCACCCTTCTTACAAAGATCATCAAATTCCTGATCCAGTGATCTCATAACTTTTTCTTGGGCCCTCTTGACTTTATTGTGATCAACTACAAGTCTCTTGTCTTCTTCAGTGATCAAGCCAGCATCCATAAAGGCAGCAGTGGTGATGGCAGCTGTGGCACGCAGGCCAACACCATATCTGATGCTATGCATAGCAACATTAGGTATTTCTAATGTGTTATACTCTGGCTTTTTATTGGAAGTTGAAGACGTGCTTGGTATTTCTAATGTCACTTCATAACTTCCATCCTTTCCATCTTGAGCATCAGCTATTTGTTCTTCATTTTCATCATCATCAGAGAAAATTATTTCATTTGATGGCATTGAAACATCCTGCTTACTTGTCTGCTTATATTCAGCAAGCCTTCTACTTTCGTCTTCTTGCCGCTTCTGCTTTTTGACTTGTCTGTTATGCTCAGGTTGATCTGGCAAGCCAATCTGATGTGGTCCAATTGAACCAGACTTGTCTCTCTGACCTTTAATGAAAGCAAGTTCCTTCACAGGGATCTTCATCTCCCTAGGGCATGTACAGTTAATGTGAGTTTCGTTTTTGCAACCAGCATCTGCAAGGCAGCCAAATTCAGAGCAGAGCACAATTTTACACTTGCAACTGAGGATGTCAAAAAGCTTGTCAAGTTTTGCAATGAAAGCCTCTTTGACATGTAGCTTTCCTCTCCCAAGAGATATGTTTTTGGCCCGCTCCCAGCTCTCTTGGATCTTGTTTAAGATTGTGACTCGTGAATTTACAACGGGGGCTACAAAAGAACTGTTTGCTCGTTCCCACTTTTCAAGCACTTTAGGGTAAATATCCTTTGCAAGACTGGCTGCTGGGTAGTTTCTCACATCCTCACCAGTTTGTTCTCTTAGCAGTAGCCCATATTTCAGAACGTCTCGCAGAGTTGGGAGTTCAGAGGGCAACAACTCTCTACCAGTTCCAATTAGGTTGCTCATATGTGTGAATGTCCCCAGTCTTGTCCTCCTTTTAGAAGCCATTGTAGGTCAATTCCCACTGGTTAGGATGGTAGCACTGACGGACAAGTAATCTTCAGCACACTGATGAATATGTTTCAAACTGTGAAATAAGCAAAAACAGCAGTGCATTATATATACAGCATATATAATTATTAATATAATAATTATTATATAATTCCACAAAAAAGTAAAAAAAGTCACTATTTTTATGTAGCTTCTTAACAAGCAAAACTAAATTATATTAAATTAACAAAAATATCTTTAGAATTCCTAAGTCATGCTGCAACTTTTTAGCACCCCTCATATTTGGAATTTGAAAGTTGAAAAATTCGACACACCCTAATGGAGGGGTGGAGGGGTCACTTTTGCCGGCGCTCGCACTTACCCCCCTCCTTTCTACAAAAAAAAGAAATATATATACATATATATACACATTTTAACTGCAAACAACACACAGTATAATTAATGTAAAGAACAACCTCCTTTTTCATTTGCTCGTTCTCCCTCCTCATCTTGTGCGGAACGCTCTTCTACACAAGCGTCGTTCTTTACATTAATTATACTGTGTGTTGTTTGCAGTTAAAATGTGTATATATGTAAGGCATGCGAAGGTGCCCCCTCAGGGCATTTGATTCCGCTCGTATGTAGGAGAATTACGAGTACTGACTAATCGGGGTTCTTGGTGTAGTGGTTAACATATCCGACCGTCAATTGGATGATCCCGGGTTCAGTTCCTGGGAGGTACCTCATTTATCATTTGCTCGTTCTCCCTCCTCATCTTGTGCGGAACGCTCTTCTACACAAGCGTCGTTCTTTACATTATATATATATTAGGCCGTTTCGAAAAATCGAAATTTATGATGGCTCAACGCACACATACTAAAAAAGTAATATGTCATGAATAAAGACTTCATGCCAAATATTAAGACAAGAGCTTATTGTTATCCCACCCCTCAATGCATATCTATTTTACCCCATGAGAAAATTTTCATTTTTCTGGCAAATATATTTATTTATTTGTGATGTCCTCTTAAATTTGGTATATAAAATTCATAAATAAAATTGGAAGATAAGTAGGTCATTTTCAGGAATGGTCCAGTAACCCCCCTATATTCTTTAGAGAGAATTCTAGAAAATTCTTCCTTCAGGATAACTATTCTAGAATTTCCATTTTTTCCCTTTATGGATTATATGATGTTTTATTTGCTTTTTCATCTATAATTACTGATATTTTCACAAGTTTACTGTTCTAGAAAGGTTACTTCATGTTACTTTACAACTTTCTTACAGTAATCAAGTCATAATATAATTTAGGTGAGTGATTAATGATTATATTATATTATTATTAAGACTAACAGGTGGTAAAACTTTTTCCCTCAGAATTATGGCAAAAACCAGAAACAAGTGTGAAGTCTGGTTGGTCGGACAAGTGCTGGAAGAGTGTTTTTCTGAGAAGCAGCTTCCAACTAACAGTGATGTCTTTAAACGTCTTTTTTATCACATTAAGGTGGGAAAGCAAAATGTCTCTGTAGCTTGCGCAACTGTAGCCAACGAAGTTATTGCTATGTGGGAAAAAGCCTCCTTAATTACATCCCACAAGCCTTATATTGTCTCAAAGCTTAAAAGGCTTTACAATAAGCATGAAGGGCTGGTCAAGAACCGAACTCGACGAACTCCTACCCAAGAGAAGAATGAAGCAGAATTTGTCACCAGCTTAAAGACGCTTTTCGATGTAGCTCATTCAGAAGTGGAAACAGAAATAAAATTGCAGGAGGATAAAGATTTTCTTAAGGATCAAAGGAACGATCGGAAAATGATTATGGGTCCAGAAGGCAAGGAGTTTTCAAGAAAGGCAAAAGCACGACAAATAAGCATGGAAAGAATGGAAAAACTTCGCAGGAAATCAAAGGAAGAAATGAGGCAATTGACAAAGGTTGTGGATCTCAACCAATGTGAAAATTCCGGTTCAGGAGGAAGTGAAGAATCATCTGGTGATGAATTGTTCTACAGAGCACTCTCATCATCATCTTCAAAAAAGGAGAAGCTTGAACCAGGTGTAATTGTTAGGGATAAAAAGTTCTTGGCTGCTCTGGACCGCACTGGAACATCTGCAAGAGCTGCTATGCACATTGTGGCACCTGCCCTTTCAGCTGCTGGAGTGGAAATTGAAGAGATCACACTTTCATCATCCTCTATCTACAGGTCTCGGCGATCAACACGGATGCAGATGGGAGAAGACATTAAAGCCAGTTTCCAACCAAATACCCCTTTAATAATTCATTTTGATGGAAAGCTTCTTCCATCCATGCATGGGGGTAAGATTGATGTAATGCCCATTGTTGTGACTGGTGCAGGCGAATTAGAAAAATTACTGTCTATTCCAAAGCTTATTTCTGGAACGGGAGAAGAAATGGGGAGAGCAGTTTTAGATGTCTGAAGCAATGGCCACAAGTAAATGAGTGGGTAGCAGGCCTTTGTTTTGATACTACTGCAAGCAATACAGGTATCCATGCTGGGGCTTGTACCATCATCCAAAAGGCCCTTCAGAGATCACTCCTTTTTCTGGCATGCCGCCACCATATCCACGAGCTTCTTATCACTGCAGTTTTTGACATGTTTTTCTCTTCTTCGGGTCCACAAATTCCCTTATTCAATCGATTCAGAGATTGTTGGGATAACATTGATCAGCAGAATTACAAGCCCTATGAACCCAATAATCTCACCTCAGAATCTTTAGATCATTGGATCTTGAAGCACAGAGACAAGCTTATTTCTTTCATCAACTCCAAACTTCAAGAGAGCCACACTCGAGGTGACTACAGGGAATACTTAGAACTTGCACTTATCTTCCTTGGTTGTCCAATGCCTAAAACAAATAAAGGCTCTGATAGCAGATTCCACTACCCAGGAGCTTACAGCAGAGCTAGATGGATGGGAAAGGGCATCTATTCCTTAAAAATTTACTTATTTAGGAACCAATTCCTTCTCACCCCTCATGAAAAACAAGCTCTGATACGAATAAACGCCTTTTCAGTGACAGTTTATCTTCAAGCTTGGTATACATCTCCAGTTGGAATTGATGCTCCAGCAAATGATTTGGCCCTCCTCAAGATGCTACATATCTACAAGATCCAGGTTGATAAGGAAGTGGGTGCTACAGCCCTCAAAAAACTTCAGAACCATGGTTGGTACTTGAGTGAGGATCTTGTAGGATTTGGCTTTTTCTCAAACCTCGTGACTGAAGATGATAAGGTTCTAATGCTCCACAACCTTCACCACGCGCCTCCTCGAAAAGTGAGGGCAAGAAAGGTGGACCCCCGAATGTTGCAAAACCCCAATGACTTAAAGATTACCAGTTTTGTCACAACTCAAACACAAGACTTCTTCAAGTGTTTGAAAATAGAAATTCCCAAGAAACTTGAAGACATTGAGGAGCACCGTAATCGGGTCATGGCAGTCAAAGTAATCAACGACTGTGCTGAACGAGGAGTCAAACTGGCTACAGAGTTTAATGAGAAGCTCACAAAGAGTGAGGAAGAGAGACAACTGGCCTTTCAAATCATTGAAAATCAGAGAAAGGAGGTCCCTCAGCCACTGAAATCCCTATATTCTTTATCAATATATGTCTTAAATAGAATTTAAGTCGCTTTGTTTTAAAACATATTTTTCGTTCAGTCTTATATTTGCTCTAATTATCCATTAATGTAAAAGAAGTGCCATCTGAGGGGTGCCTTTTTATCATTCAAATAAAATATTTTGTCTATTTGTTTTTCTTCCTTTATATAAAAAAATAAAAGTGTGTGCGTTTATCAAAATTAAATTTGAAAAATTACCATATAATCGTGAAACGGTCTAATATATATACACACATAAAACTTATATATATACTGTATATATAATAAGATTTAACAGAATTACTTTCGTTAACCTTGTAAGATATTAAACATAAATATTACAAGATTAACATATGTTTTACACCTAATTTTAAGTTAGTAAAGTTGTTGGTTGCTGGACTGTAAAAATCACCATATTATTAGATAACTCTCCACAAAGTCGTCTGGATAATTACAGCTGGAAGCATATTCATAAAGAGTGGCGCTCATAAATATTGGTACAGAGAAATATTTCACTTATATTCGTCCATACCTTTTGTACCATGCATAATAGGGTGTCTCACTTATGACCTTTTTTTTCAGATCCATTGAACGTACCTTTTTTCCAATTAGAAATGGTTCACTTTTACTAAATATATCAAAAAAAGATTAAATTTAATAATTTTGGGGTCCCCGACCCACCCCCGAAAATGGGCCCCCCTGAAAATGCTAAAAATACCCAATTTTTGTATTGTAATCAACCTATTGTGTCCCACTTATGGCTTTTTTTCGGATTTATTGAACATATCTTTTTTCCTATTAGAAATGGTCCACTTATACTAAATATATCAGAAAAAGAGTCAATTTCAATATGTTATGGGTTAAGGTACACTAAAAGGCACTTGATCAGGTTGTGGGGCTCAAATTCTCAACTAAGAAAGGGGCTTTTTTATTTTAGCTAAGAAAGACGCAGTAGCAAGAGTTTATTGTGGAATTAAACATTTTGTGATTTTTTCAGGTATTTAGATAATAAAATATGTTTAATTATGAGGTATTGTAAGAATGAATAAAAATAAAGTTGTATTAAGAAACAATCCAACAAACTTCGACTGTTTGCTTGGTGCATTAAAGGATGATCTAAGTGGTCAAGAAGGATGCATGCTTCCATGAAAAGGAGACGTTTTGAAGCATTTTTTCTACCTCAGAAGAAAACAAATGCAAGGCCTTAATATTTCCAGAGAGAAAAACATTTTGAATGTTTTGAAAAAAGTTCAAACAATTTGGGAAAAGGCGAGCATTCCATCAAAGGATGTCGTAAGACATAAAACCCCACGAACCATACTACTAAACTTGATAAAATTACATGAAACAGTAATAAAGAGCAAAAAAAGCGAAATGTTATGAAACCAAAAAACAAAGTTACTTGGGTCAGTTGAATGATCTGTTTGATGTTTCTACACAAAACGTATTTCATGAGATAAGAATGGATTCCCTAAGAACTCAGGACCAAATTAAAAAGGACGTAAATTTCCTAGAAGACCAAAGAGGGGAGAGGAAGATGTGTCTTGGCCCTTTAGATAAAGCTTATGGGTTAAAAGTGCAAAGGAAAGAAGTAAGATTCGATGAAGAAAGAAAGCGACAAATGAAAGAAACTGAATGAAAAGCATTAGAAAAGAGATCAGGCAATCCAACCATTACTGAGAGTGATGACACAGATAATTCTTCGGGTGAAGAATATTCTCCAGAACCCCAGCCAGGCCCATCAAAACCAATACCACGTAGTTTTCTTCAATCAACACTAGTATCAAACACAGCAGATCGTCTTGGACTCTCCATAAGGCAACGTACAGTTTTTGCATCAGTTGTCGCCGCAGAGTGTGGCAAAAACATAGAAGAAATGAGTATATCCAAAACTACTTCAACTCGAGCAGCTACAATATCAAGAAAAAGAACGTGGCAGGACATCCAAGGTGATTTCGTTCACCCTCAGTATGTTCTGATCCATTGGGATAGCAAAATGATCTGTAATTTATCAGGTGGAAAGGAGGAAAGATTGGCAATACTAGTTACTGGGGAAAATGATTTTGAGAAATTACTCTCCGTAGCAAAAGTCAAAGACAGTACCGGGTCAGCTCAAGCGACAAGCGTGTTTGAAACCATCTCAGAATGGAAGCTAGAAGACAATGTGTATGGGCTAGTATTTGATACAACTGCCTCAAACACCGGATGGGAAAAAGGTGCATGCCAAAAGGTAGAAGAACTTCTTGGAAAAAAATTATTGTGGATGGCATGCCGTCATCATATTTCTGAGAGGATTTTGGCTACTGTGTACATCAGAATATTTGACAAAACTAATTCACCTGAAAATGAAGCCTTCTAGAACTTTAGAGAAAGTGTTTGGAAAAATATTGACATTAAACTGCCTCAGAGACACCTTGAAATAAAAGATAGGTATTTAAGAGATATGAGAGAATCCAGCATCAGTTTCATGAATGATATTCTTAACCAAAAGAGTTCCCTTCCTCGCGATGACTATAGAGAACTGGCAGAGACAATTCTCCTCATTCTGAATGAAGTACCTTCCAGAGGAATTCATTGGATTAAGCCAGGAGCCTTCCATCATGCAAGATGGATGGCTTCAATCCTTTACACCAATAAAATGTACACTATGCCTTCTTTCACCAAGCTGGCTACGATGATGCCACTATTCAAAAACTTTAAAGATTTTGTCAGTTTACATCCCTTTTTTATGGAAAATATTGGTTGTCCTGTACTAAATCATCCGATGCTCCTGTAAATGATCTTAGATTCTACATTGAATTGATAAAATAAAAAAAATAGACAGTCAGGTTGCCGAATCTGCCCTAGCCATTTCTCGAGGTCATTATTGGTACTTGACTGAAGAGTTCGCCCCCATGGCTTTGTTTGGTTCTGTTAATAATGAAGAAAAGGTTAAGATGGCCAAAGAATTAACAAAATATGATCCTCCTCAAGAGTTCACACCAGGTCAGCCTATCTTCCCTATTCTGAAGCAGGGTGTCAGACTTCATCGCTCATAGGTCCAAGATCTTGGTACCTATTCAGACTTCTCAACTCATCTAGGGAATGGATTAAAAAACCCACATCATTATGGAAAGAAGGTGAAGATGGTAAATGACACGGTAAATGACACGGTAAATGACATGGCAGAGCGTGGCGTCAAGTTCATGCAAGATTTTCATGGGCATTGTAAGGATGAAAGTGAGTTTCGTGTTTCAACAACTTTTGCAGATCGTTGAACAAAATAGACATGCAATCCCAAACATGAAGAAGAAAAATTTGGTCACTGCTCTGAGGTTAAAATGTAACTAAAATTATTTGTTTTTGTTTTTTATTTTAAATTTTGTTTCAAGCGAATAAAAGTTTGTTCATTGCTTTAAGTGCAAAGGTTCCTAAGATTACTTTCTTTTGTTTTAACCTTTATTTTCTTATGTTGTTGGTAAAGATCTTTTTTGTGTTATTTTTGAGAAATAAATAAAAAAAACAAAAACGCTGGGGCTTTGTTAACATTGTCAAAAGCTTAAAGTATTTTAATTTGTATAATTTTAACCTAATGTTAACCAAGTTCTTCCCACTTCGATTCGATAAGATAAATAAAGTTCTTACTCGTCTTATCCCTTCGAGGCCCGTCGCCGGAGAGCTGCATTGGGATGATGCTCTTAGGGGGGCGGTAACACCCTACTACTGTTTCTTGCACCTTACTGAATAAAGCTTCGAATTACCTTTCTTTTCATATGAAATATGTTGATATTTGACAAAAATCTTGTTCATTTAGATTGATTACAATACAAAAAATGGGTATTTCTAGCATTTTCAGGGGGGCCCATTTTCGGGGGTGGGTCGGGGACCCCAAAATTGTTAAATTGAATCTTTTTTTGATATATGTAGTAAAAGTGAACCATTTCTAACAGGAAAAAAGGTATGTTCAATGGATCTGAAAAAAAAAGGTCATAAATGGGCCACCCTAATGCATAAGATTGTTAGGAAAATTTATAGTTCGTTTAAAAAATTTAACGTATAAGATAATTAGTTTAACTTCAACATATATTGTAAAACATCAAATAATTTAAGGAAAATAAAAAAAAATAAAATGCAAAAGATTTCGTACATTTATTTACAAAATTATTTAACACTTTCTCTATTTGTGTATTTAATACTTTTGTTTGAATGACTTCAGTGATTCATTTTTTATATTTTTCTACCAAGTTTCGACATCTCTCAGTGGATATTTTAGTCCATTCTTATAATGAAAATTGTTGCAATTCATTCAGATTCGAAGGGTTTGCCCTTACAGACAGCATTTTTAAAATCAAACCATAGATTCTTGATTAAATCGAGATTTGGGCTTTGATTGGACCACTCGAGAAGCTTCAAATTCTTTTGTTGAAGCCATTTCATGGTGCTCTTACTTTTTTGTTTTGGGTCATTATCTTGTTTCAGTATCCAATTGCGACCCATCCGCAACTCTCGAACTGAAAGCTATACATTTTCTTCTTAAATTTCCTGATATTTATTTGAATTCATGATTCCAGTGATGACAACAAGCTTTCCTGGACCAGAAGTACTAAGGCATCCCCAAAGAAGGAAACTCCCACCACCATGTTTAGCCGTGGGAAGGATATCTTTTTTTCGAATGCAGCATTTGATTTTCGCCAAATATACCGTTGTTCGTTGTTCCAGAATAATTCAATTTCGGTCTCGTCTATTCAGAGAACTTTTTTCCAAAATGCAAAGCCATCATTTTGATGATACTTAGTGTAGTTTAAACAAGGCTCTTTGTACATTTTTCGTAGCAGAGGTTTTTTCTTGCATCTCTTCCATTCTTTCATGCAGACCATTCTTTCTCAATGTACGACGTACAGTAGAGGGATGGACATCGATCTTAGTCTTAATGCTTGGCAAATATCACCTGCAGTCACTCGTGGATTCGCAGCAGCCATTCTTTCAATCCGTCTAGCTGTACGTTCTGAAATCTTGCAAGGTCATCCACACCTTGGTAGAGTTTTGATTGTTCCAGTCTTTCCATTTCTTTATAACTGCAGCAACCGTCGTAAATGGAATTTGAAGTTCTTCTCCTACCTTCCTATAGGTAGGAGACCTCTTAAGATCTGTAGACAGCCCTTTACCACGACGACCCATTGCTTACTCATGGCTTGTACAGTCATCCATCTTCCATGAAGATTCAAAGAGAAAATTCTAGAATTCCAAATTGTCAACAGTTTCTAATGAATAAACAACCAACTACTGACAAAAAATGTAATTTTTCATTCTTTATTTTGTAAATAAATGTACGAAAACGTTTGGACTTTACATTTTTTATTTTCCTCAAATTCCTTGATATTTTCATTATATGCTGGAGTTGAACTAATTTTTTTATCTGTTATTTTTTTCCAAACGTACGGTAAACTTTTTATAACTATTCTATGAATGGTACACAGCGTGCGAAATTCCCGCTGGTTCGTTGGCCCGAGACCAGTTGTTTTCACATCGGATCAGTAATTTTCATGAGACAACTGGTCCAAGTGGCCAGCGATGTTTTCACTTGAAACATCGCTGGCCACTCGGACCAGCTGTCTTATGAAAATTACTGACCCGATGTGAAAACAACTGGCATCGGGCCAACTGGCCAGCGGAAATTTCGCATGCTGATGGTACAAAGGATAAGAGTGAATATAACTGAAATATTGCTCTGTACGAATACTTATGAGCGTCACTGTATACCTGTATATATATATATATATACTGTATAAAATATATAATTGTGTGTGTATATATATATATACACACACACACTGTATATTTGAGATTGAGCACCAATAAGTCGCAAGCACCAATGAATAAGTATACAGTATATATATATATTATATATATATATATATATATATATACACACTACATATATATATATATATATATATATATATATATATATATGTAGTGGTGGTGTAGTGGTTAGCGTCGCTGACTACGAATCCATCGGCCCCGGGTTCGAGACCCGACGGCAGCCGGCGCGCAGCAAAACCCAGCTGTTCATCCTTCCACACAATAAAGAAAGGGGTTGGTAGATAAATGGGTACCCTAGGTGGCCTAGTGGTTAAGACGCTGGGCTGCTGATGGGGCGTGGTTCGGATTCCACGTTAAGCTGTAGGTCTAAGGTGGAGTGAAAAGCTTGACCTTCGTCAGAATGAAACAATTCGGGCGGAAGCTAACCAAAGGTTAAAGGTTATATATACCGAGTGTCCCAAAAAAATGTTGACACATCATATTAACATATGTATCAATAAGCAAAATAGGCGGATAGTAAATAGACAGCGAATAGGCTTCTTTAATATTTAAATGCTCGAAATATCAGCCAGCAGCGTCAATACCTTCATGGTTGTGCTGCTTACTTTAGTGTTTTAAATGTTCAAAATGTCCTCCACTAGCATCAATACATTCTTGACAACGGCGCGCAACAGATCGGCATACTGTTCGGATTGTTCGGAGTGGAATGTTGGCACGGGCTATTTGAATGTCGTGACTCAAGGCCTGTAGTGTCCTTAGTTTTTCAGCATGCACAGTGTTCTTCAGAGTGCTCCACAATTAAAAGTCTAAGGGTGTTAAGTCAGGAGATCGTGGTGGATACTCCGTACATCCCCTACGTCCTATCCATCTTCTAGGAAAACAAACTGAGAAAATTTCTAACGTCATTGTGGCAATGTGGTGGCGTGCCATCCTGTTGAAAGTAACACTCTTCTTCTTAAAAAAGCGCTCTGATTGAAGGTACAATGTTGTCTTGCAGCAGTGATAAGTAAGCAGCACCTGTGATAGTGTCCTCAAAGAAAAATGGCCCTATCAGTCCTCTGGAAGACAGACCACACCACACTGACACTCCTGGTTGATTAAGTGCTCGTTCTTCTGTTACGTTTGAATTTTCGGTGGCCCAGTACACACAGTTGTGTCGATTGATAGTACTATTAAGTTTAAAAGTGGCTTCATCGGACCAAACAATGAAATCAGTAAAAGATTGTTTTTCATCACACATGTGCAAAAACCTCTCGCAAAATTCTTTTCGACGATCTGGATCGTCCTCATTCATTGCATGGAGCAGTCTAGGTATGTACGGTTTCCACTTTTCACGTCGCAAAATGCGATGAACGTTGGATTTAGAAACACCAGTCTCACGAGAACATTGCCTTGTAGACTTATTTGGAGAGTTTGTGAAGGCCTGTAACACGGTCTCAACACTTTCATTGTCAGTTGAAGTGTGACGTCTTCCAGATCGGCCTTTGTTGACGTTTTGCACTGTTCCGTCAGTCTCAAACTTATCACGTAATCTTGTAATTGTTACCCGTGATGGTGGTAATGTTCCAAACTCATTTCTCGAATGTCTCTGTACCTCAGCCACATTCTCCGTCTTCCAGTAGTGCTTCAGAATCCACTTACGTTGCTCAAACGATAACTGCAATGCCGCCATTTCCTGTAACAAGGGATACTACTGTTATTTAAGTACAATACACCATTACTATACTACTATACTACTATTACTAAGTACTATAAATATACTAATACATCAGCACATATTACGTCCTATCATCTAAAGTGTGCATGTTGATATATATATATATATATATATATATATATATATATATATATATATATATATATATATATATATATATATATTAGGGTGTGACAGTTGCCCCAACTTTGTCCTACAACGCTGTTCAAAATTTTGGTGTTGCATATTGACATCAAAAATACCCACATGCAATATTTTGAAGATTCATGCATATTCGAGTGAGCACCAGCAATTTGAAAAATAGCAATTTTGCTTATACGGCATACGCGCCTATATATGAGATTACACAACCATCATAAGGGATATTAACACAAATCATTTGCCTGTCCTAATTAAAAGCTGTTATCACTAACACAAAAAAGTTAATCATTCTTATTCTCTCATGGTACATTAAGGGGTTTTATCATATATTCACAAGGTATTATTTCTCTGGAGCAAGAAACCATGATTTCTGTTCGGAAACAGATGATCGTTTGCGCTGATTAGGAACGCGGAGTCTGTCATTTTCAACTACTTGAAGGACTTCTTGAAAGCGCTCCTCATCCCTGGCAACATTAAGAAAGTCATGGCAAAGTTTTACACCACGCTCTGCAGCCTCATTGACGACCTGAAGCTTGTCCACAACCCGTTTCATGTTCATGTAGTCGTCATGATCCACCCATTCACTGGCTGGACTGTGGAGAAACTGATAGGGCATGCCTAAAATGGTGAAGAACCGGCTTGAGTCAGGCCCAATTAGGTCCACCAGGGCAGTGCCACTTTCTGGGACAGGGGGAAGATATGGCTTTCCATAGCCCCCATGATTGAGCCCCACTCTCTTAGTAACTTCAGTGCCTTCATGACAAAGAAGGGCCTTCCTCATCTCCTCTTTTGTCCTTGGGACGAGAACAAAGCCAGTGGGGCCAACTCCTCAGTTAGGTACCACGTGTGTCTACCGAGTGCCACACGTGCTTTGTCAACTATTGTGGCGTCATATGGGGCAAATTCAGCCAAGGTTTCGACCAAATTCAAGTCATTCAGTGGCGCACTTGCTGGAACGGGGCAAACAATCCACCATGGGACATAAACAGCGACTCTGAACACAGCACACCGTTCTAACTTGCTGATTTGACTTTTAGTCACAACCTCGGCTTTGGGAAACTGCTCTTTGATCTGGCCTGACAAAAGAACAATCTTGAGGGTATAGAGCAGTTTAGCCATCCACCTTGCTTTGTGAAGTGCGCCGGGGTAGACCATTGTCAAGTTCACTGGCTCGGATCCTTTAGTTACAAGCAGCAGACAAAGCTCTACCAGCTCCTTGTAGTCGCCACGTGTAAATGGTTGGGCTAGAGATTCACGGAAGAAGTCAGCCATCTCCTGCTGGCGCTCCTCAAGCACTCCAGGCATTGCGGGGTAGTAGTATTTCTTTTTTTCATTGTACGCCAGTTGAGAGAAATGGTTCTTGAACCTAGAAATGTAATTATTGGGATTATTGTATTTCGTACTAATCTATAATATTGTTTTAGGGGTATTAAGATTAATATGATCGATCATTTGCTTGGTGATAGTATATCTTATAAGTCTAATAAAAGAAATTCCACTAAATTTGTTCATTAGATAATAATATTCCTTGTTATTTTGTAAAGCTTATGACTCACCTCTGGAAAACCATTATGTTTGGACTTGAAGAGCCCTCCACTTTCAAGCAATCCCAGCAAACACCTAGGATGACTTCGCCCACATGCCTGCGACAGGCGCACCAGAATACAGCACGCTCTAATTCCTTTTGGAGGGAGACGCAAGCAGCTGTTTTTTGTCCTGAAAAAAAATATAATTGTAGTTTAAGGCCACCATTTCAGGCACGTGCTTTTTGCAGATTTCTGTTAAATCATTCACTGTATTTTGGTATTAATGTCGTGATAAATTCACGCTGATGTTTGAAATAGGTTTACCTGTATTGGATGAAGTTGTGTCGAAAACCATACCAACGACATTCTGTTCACACTCCCAATCGACCAGAAGTTGTTTGGTTGCTGTTGATATCAAGTCTCCTTGAACCAGGCAAGCTTTTTGAGTCAAATGCGGAAGAGGTGGGACTCCAAGAAGCTTTGTGCCATTGACACCAGACACAAGAATGGGCAGGCGGTCATCAGTGCCTTTGGAATCCAGCGTGTCCATAAGTTTACCATCCCAGTGCACCAGTACTTTGTCTGATGGTTGCCATTCATCCATGATTTTTAAACTTATTTCTGACACGATGGAAGCTCGGTATCGGTGGGCCGTCCTTGCATTTAGACTCAGCTTTGATATATCTCCACCACATGCAGATACAAGGGAGTACACAATTGCACTCAGCTGGGTCGGCGAGATGTTGTTTCAAACACTGCATGAAACAAGTTCTGCCGACTTCAGAATATCATGGGGCACAAAAATTGAAACTCCCTCTTTCACTGTTCTCCGATGTTTTCTCTTTGGTTCAGCAGTGCTGGCCTCATCAATGTCATCGTCCTCATCAGAGCTAATAGGTGAATCAATATCAGCCTGTACATTCTCAGCATGATCACATTGCTCTCTCTCTTGTCGCTTCTCTTCTCGCATCTGCCTTTTCTGTCGCTTCTGAACCTTTTCTGTGAGTACTTTGTTTACCCCAGAGTAGGTAGCTACTCTGTCACTTAGCATGCTTTTCATAAAGAGTATGTCAGTATCGATGGCATCTTGTTCGGCCTGAGTTTTCCCCTTTTTCGCAGCCGCCATGTCTTTCAACACTGTGTTCTTATAAAATTTTATTGTCAGGCTCAATTCTGATTTAAACTTCATAATTCCAGGATCATCAGCCCGTCTTCTATCCTCATTCTTTTTCATAAGCATCATGTAGTCTTTGTCATAGTAAGTTTTAATCACTCGGCCAATATTGTTCCTGCCTGTAATGGTCAGGACATTCGCCTTCTGGTAATGCAAAAGCACATTGTCAATGGTGGCAGATAAAGCCTGGTCGCAATGCATATCCCGAAGGTTTGCTAACAGACATAGTAAGACCTGCCTATTAGTTGGCAGTTTGCAGCCCTTTATTTCCTTTTCTTCTTCTCGGGGTACGGTGCCCAATAACATTCTGACATACTCATCATCTTGCCGTGTATCCATGATTAAATTCTCTATTCGCAACATCAAATCACTGTCAAGGGAAGAGAAAAGAGCATCATTAAAATTAAATGCAATAAAATAATACGTGGAAAATTTGTGGGTCAGCGTTCCAGACCCGGAAATGAAAATCTGATAAAATGTGCTATTTTCACACTTATTTATGAAGTTCATAAGCTGAAATAGCAATACTTGCTGGTACGACGGTGCTAGCTCAAACATGCACCGATCTCCAAGAAAATTTACAGGGGTGTTTCCTAGATAAATACACAACACTAAAACTTTGAACAGCATTGTAGGACCATTGTTTGATTTTTGGAGGGCAACGGTCACACCCTAATATATATATATATATATATATATATATATATATATATATATATATATATATATATATAGGGTGATCCAGAGAAATGGGACCCAAAAGAAACCCCGGTAACTCTTAAAGTATAAGTCCTTTTATAAAATCATACGCATCATTCGAAAGAGGATAGTTACAAGTTTGTACAGGATTGTATAGGTTTTGACAATACAAGACAAGATAAGATATAAAACAAAATAAAAGTGTTAGTTAAAACTACCCCTTCAAGATGACTGCATGGACTGTGGAACAGCTGCGTTTCATCACTGAGCAATATTATGAGCATGGAAGAAGTGTAGTTTCAGCTCTTAGAAGGTGATTTTGACATCTGAAAATTTGTCTTGAAAGATCTTTGAGCTGAAACTACACTTCTTCCATGCTCATAATATTGCTCAGTTATGAAACGCAGCTGTTCCACAGTCCATGCAGTTATCTTGAAGGGTTAGTTTTAACTAACACTTTTATTTTGTTTTGTATCTTATCTTGTCTTGTATTGTCAAAACCTATACAATCCTGTACAAACTTGTAACTATCCTCTTTCGAATGATGCGTATGATTTTATAAAAGGACTTATACTTTAAGAGTTACAGGGGTTTCTTTTGGGTCCCATTTCTCTGGATCACCCTTTATATATATATATATATATATATATATATATATATATATATATATATATATATATATATATATGATGTGCAAACATTTTATTGGGACACCCGGTGTGTGTATATATATATATAGGTGTGTATATATATACACATATATATATATATATATATATATACTGTATATTTGAGATTGAAGCACCAATGAGTCGCGAGCACCAATCAATAAGAAGTATACAGCGTGCCACATCCCCCACCCTCCGGAGTAACGGAGAATACTTTCCCTCACTTAGCTTGAGTCAACCCTCACCCAATACTTCCCATAATACCCCTTTTGAGTTAATTTTGTACACCAGCGGCTACCCTCTATTAGTAACATAGAAATGGTAAATAAATTCCTGCAACTCTGTGGTGTCTGCAATGATGCAACAAATGAGACAAAGGCGATGAGGTGCTATCTTTGTCAGCTGCTTTTTGATTTTAGATGCCTAGAATGGGAAGATGAAAAAATCTCCCTTATAACGAACGCGAAGCAACTTAATGGGATAAAATTTTTCTGCGAAAACTGCATGACCGAAATAAACTCTTTTACGGTATTTAAAGCAGAAGGAGACTACGAGAAGAAAATGAAAGAGGAAAGTGGGAATAAAGAACAGAGGAAAACAGAGGAAACGAAGAAAGGTGAAGTAGAAAAAAATCAAATACCGTCACGCAACGAGGCCGAAACCATGCAGGCGAAAAAAAGTATAAAGACAACAGATAGTATAAGGGCAACGAAGGACATTAACACAAATAGGAAAATACAAGAGGGCAATCAAGAAAACGGAGTGAAACTGTCCCCCAATAAGGAGCATAAAACAAAGGCCACGAGTAAATATGGGGAAGGAATTATATGCAGATATTATATAAAAGATAATTGCAGATTTAAAAGAGGACAATGTATATATGAACATCCTCCAATATGCAATTTCTTCTATAATAATGGTCATTGTAAATTTGGAGACAGATGCAAATTCTACCACCCAAACATCTGCAGGACTTACGCAAAATATGGAACCTGCAAATACGGGAAAAAATGCTACTATCAACATCTCCCGAAGAACCCAAAGAACAAAGGACACAGTTTAAATGACAATAGGAATAACAATAACAGTAGGAACAATATGAACACAATAAGCGAAGAAAATTTTTTTTTCAACATCGCAGACACGATACGGCTGCTAAATGTCATCCAACGCATGCAGTTGAAACAGCTGGAAACCCCCGAGCCAAACCGCTTCCGGGGAAGAAGCTACCAGAACAGGTAGGCGGAAACGGATCTCTCTCGGAAGACCATAGGGCAACAAAACAAGTGACACCGAAGGAAAACGAACTTGGAATGCACAAGGGGCAATGAAAACCAAAGAATATAACTACTGTCCTGGCTAATATTCAAGGAATAAGACCAAACCAATTACTCAACAAAGTTTTGTACCCGAAAGGATTTATGGACAAAACAAGGGCGGACATCGTATGCCTCAGAAACTCATCTTAACGATTGCCAAGGAAGTTGTGAAAACTGCGAACATTGTATTGATAAGAAAGAGATAAATATAGAGGGCTTCAACTTACTAAGAGTGGATGAACAACGAGACGTAAAGGTGGCTGTTATATATGTACATGAAGGTCATATGACAGAGACGATAATAAGTAAATCAAACAGCTTTGTGGAACTCCTAGCAGTGAAAATAGAAAAACTAAACTTGATACTAATAGTCATCTATAGACTTTCAAACACCCCAACCAAAAAATTCTCGGAGGTCATTGATGATATCAGAAAGCTAATAAGGGCTATAAACCCTCGATCCCCGAATATAATGATCTGTGGAGACTTTAACTTCCCATTTATAAAATACAAAAAGGTGGATAGGAATATATATATATATATATATATATATATATATACACCAGGACAAGGGGTGGCACAAGAGAAGACCAGAAGCAAGCAAAAATGTTGATGGCTCTTATAAATAAGTTTATGCTGACACAGAAGATAACAGAAAATAACAGAAAAACTCAATGCCTAGATCTGGTATTCACGAATAACAGGAACTTGATTGCTGATATAAAAATAACCCCAACCATTATATCAGACCACAACTTAATCGAGATATCAACAAATATGACGACAGCATTAAAAGACAATACACATATTGAGGAAAGAAACAAGACTATAAGACTATAAATTGGGAAGCAATCAGATCGCACATGGCCCAAATAGAGTGGAGAACAGTTTTAGAGAATAAAACAACTGAAGAAATGCTAACAACCTTGGAAGAAAAACAGCTGAGAATTTTAGAAAAATATGCTCTGAAATCACAGCCGAAATGAAAGAGGAGCTGGCTAGAGAGACAAAAGAGAAGAATATGCCGCAAAAGAAAGAGAGTGGAGGCGAAGTTAGCCAACTGCTGAGATAATGCCAGGAAAGTAATACAAGGAAAGCTGGAGGGCATCGATAGGAAAATAAATACAAGCCCTGATTAAGGACCATACAGAGAGGAAAGAGGAAAAGGCGGTAGAAGCAATAAAGAAAAATATAAAATACTTCTATAGCTATGCGAAAAAGAAAACAAAAACGCGTGCCGCGATTGAGCCCTTAAGGAAGAGAAATAATGAACTAAGTGACGATCCAAAAGAAATATCTGAAACAGTGAGAGCCCAGTATGAATCAGTTTTTAGTACCCCAAAAAGTGACAAAGCGATACCTGACATAGATGCATTCTTTGAAGAAAAATTGTAAGGAGAGTGTATAACAGACTTTGATTTTACCCCAGAAAATGTAGCGAGAGCTATAGGACAAACGAAACCACAATCAGCTGCAGGTCCGGACAATTGGAGCGCATTATTGATTAAAAACTGTAAAAATGAAATAGCTACACCTTTATACTGAATATGGAGAAGATCCCTAGGCACTGGGGAAATGCCGAACGTCTTGAAAAGTGCAAACATTGTCCCTATATATAAAGGAGGGGACAGATCTCAAGCAAAGAACTATAGACCAGTGTCATTGACGTCCCACCTCACCAAATATTTGAAAGAGTAGTTAGAGAGAAAATGTTTGATTTCTTGGAGACACTGGAAAGATTCAACGAAAATCAACACGGATTCCGATCAGGTAGATCATGCCTCAACAATATCCTAGATGCACTGGAAGGCAACGACAACTACGATGTCATATACACGGATTTTGCTAAAGCTTTTGACAAATGTGATCACGGTATAATAGCACATGAAATGAAATATATGGGGATAACAGGCAAAGTGGGAAAAATGGATCCATAACTTCCTCACAAGGTACCACAAGGTACAGTACTGGCCCCACTCCTGTTCATTATCATGCTAACAGACATAGACAGCCGAGTAAACAGCAACAGTATAGTAACATCTTTTGCAGACGATACAAAGATCAGCAAAAAGATCAGCGATGTTAATGAAGTGGAGGTCTTGCAGAGGGACACGAACAAAATATACAAATGGTCAGAAGAAAACAGCATGACATTTAACACCGAGAAATTTCAGCTCTTGAGATATGGTAGAAACGAGGAACTTAAACAGACTGCATATAATGCTCCAGATAGACAGGAAATTCAGAGAAGCAGGAAAGCGATCGATCTGGGGGTAATAAGACTGATGATGCAAAATTCGAAACACAAAATCAGATAGCGATAAATAAAGCAAAAAGATTAGCGGGACAGGACAGTAATGATTCCCCTGCTAAAAACACTGATTATAATAAACTAGAAGAAACTCAGAGACATTTCATAGCAAAGATTGATGGCTGCAAAGAACTCAACTACTGGGAAAGACTACGTAAACTAAATCTGTACTCCCTGGAAAGAGGAAGAGAGAGGTACACCGTAATCTACATATGGAAAATGATCGAAAAACTGGTACCAAACCTCAAACTAAAACCAATTACCATTCAAACAACACTGCAAAATAGGAAAGGCAGGATGTGTACTGTGTAGTGTTCCCAAATTAAAGGTCCAACAAGGGACCTCCTCAACACTGAAGGAAAATAGCTTGGTTGTCAGGGGGCCAAGACTTTTCACAAGTTTTCTAAGGACCTCAGAAACGTTAGAGGGTTACGAGGTTATATATTCAGAACTAAGCATATGGATCCCACGGGATTTGACCATAAAACAGGAAGCAGGTACTATAAGTTGAACGTTAAAGAAGTTTAGCTTTTGTACATTTAAACTTATTTAGAAGTGTAATCCATAAAAGGTCATTGACTCTGTCTAACATCATTCGGTCAGGCACGTGTCAGGTAGCATTCGGATTTAAGAAGAGGATTAACTTGTGTGATGGAAGGAAGTGAAATAAAATATTGTTCGTAAATTTTTGTAAGAACGAAATATATTTGCCGTTTTCATTCGTTTCTTTTCAAATGGTTTTTAACAAGGTTTCAGAAGTGTATGAGTAAGGTGACAGGTAGCATTCGCTTTTAAAACGAGGACTAACTTCCTTTTCAGGGAAAGAATTGCTATAAATTTTTTTTTTAAGAGCAATATTTGCTGTTTTTTCACATATAAGAAAATTGTAAAGAATAATACAATCCATAAAAGGTCATTAAACCCATCAACCATAAATCTTAATCTTCGTTGTTTTAGTAACCTATACTTCTATATATATATATATATATATATATATATATATATATATATATATACACAGTAAGCCTATTTATTAGCCGGTTGAGGTGATAATGATTATGACTGATAATGATTTGATTGTTAATGACAAGGCTGGGGTCAACAATTTACAATGTCCTACGGTATCACCGGTTTGAGGTGGCCAATGAAGTAGGCTTACTATAATTACTTTCTGAGTGGGACGAAATGATTCGAGGTCATCAGCTTGGATTACACCCAAGCAAATAATATTAATAAGGTTAGAAAAATCACCTTGTTTTGTGATTAATTAAGAAAATAAATCAGTTATTTCTTCACAGTGATTAACATGGCAAAGAAGGTATTTACGGTGATTAAAAATTATATAACGGCATTTATAGTATGCTAAAGATGACTGAGGATTAGCAAGTAAGGAAATGGTTATACAGATTAATTGTTAAGTAATACACTAATTTAGGTAGTCTAATGATATGCAAAAATGGAACATAGAATAAATGATGCAGCCTAATGATAATAGAACTAATGCACTGACGGTCGGTACGGTAAATGGATTAGGTCGTCAAGAATGAGATTCTTAAAAGATCACATAAACAAACGGATGCAAAGTAAAAAGGGATTACATGAAAGAATACAATAACAGTGTGATACAAAATTACGGTATTGGAATGACACTTGAAATAGGGCTACTGCGGTTTTGGGGACTACTTGTAGAGAACAGACAAAGAAACAGACAGAGAAACAGACAAAGGGCAGACAAAGGAATTCTTTTCCCCGCCATTCTCAAACATCTTGGAATCATCAGGACTCGAGAAACACACGTGGTTTTGTCAAGGAGAGAGAAACAACAGGACGCTTATAGGCGTCTCAGAAAGGCCCGCGAAACTTAGCGTCCTAAGACTCTATAAAAGGCAGAGTCCAGTGAAACTCCACCTCACACCTCAGATCACACACCTCAGCTACAAGTCAGCTCACAACTCACTCCTCACTCCTCGGTTGTCATTGATTCGTTTTGGTCGGCACGCCTCACTCTCAGCACCTTTGTCAGTAGCACCCATCGTCAAGCAACCCACTCTCCGGCCTTCGCCGGAGAGCGGCCTGCTGTTCCTTCAAGGCTTTGGTCGGGCCTACACGAAGTCTATCATCAAGTAAGGCTCTCTACCAACCCTCACTCCGCTCGTACGTCCCCTTCGAAATTCTACTCTCTCTACGCAGCGCCATCATCGACTTTAACCGGCTGCATTCCAAGTCACACTTCAACCGTTATACCAGAACGAAGCAACACTTGAAATACGCTACAATTACTACCCGCAAGAAAGAACATTACTGCTGTAGGCGTCTAGTTGGCCTCTTTACTACAACCCCAACCGGTTCTCAGCACATCAACCTCATCTAGGTCTATCATCTACAAGGTTAACAACGGCTCAACGCAATACGGTCAACCTTCAAGTATGTTTTCCATCTCCAGAGGTATTCAACATTGTCAGTAAGCTCTCTGTGCCTCGTTCTTAAGCAATTCTCGCGAAGCCTACACAGTGTAATCGCAGAACCGCGTTTAGGATATACCCAAAAGTGTCTTCAATACCGTTCAAATTAACTCTTACCATCAAAACCGCAATAGGCCTGTTTCAAGTGTCATTCCAATATCGTAATTTTGTATCACACTGTTATTGTGTTCTTTCATGTAATCCCTTTTTACTTTGCACCCGTTTGTTTATGTGATCTTTTAAGCATTTCATTCTTGACGGCCTAATCCATTTACCGTACCGACCGTCAGTGCATTAGTTCTATTATCATTAGGCTGCATCATTTATTCTATGTTCCATTTTTGCATATCACTAGTCTACCTAAATTAGTGTATTACTTAACAATTAATCTGTATAACCATTTCCTTATTTGCTAATCCTCAGTCATCTTTAGCATTCTATGATATAAATGCCGTTATATAATTATTAATCACCGTAATTACCTTCATTGCCATGTTAATCACTATGAACAGATAACTGATTTATTTTCTTAATTAATCACAAAACAACAAGGGAATTTTTCTAACCTTATTAATATTATTTGCTTGGGTGTAATCCAAGCTGATGACCTCGAATCATTTCGTCTCACTCAGAAAGTAATTATAGTAGGCCTAGTTATTAGCCAACCTATCATGGGAAGCATCATAATTTAATCACTTAATCACAGGTTAGTTAACTATATTCAACTGGCACTCCATCCACCTTTTCCCCATTAATCCACTCCCCATTCCTCCATCCCCCATCACCTCACATTACCTCCCTCGGCATTAACGTAACCATACTACTTACGCTTAACGGCCTAAAATTGCGATATTCTGATTACAGAACTATACAATAATTGCGCAAATCTAGGTATGTGGGCAGTAAAGGCGGGTTTACACGACGAAGGTAACTTGCGCAGGTTGACTTACGTAAGTAGATTTTCGATTATTACGCATGCGTGGAAGTCATCCATGAAGGTTACTTGCGCAAGTAGCACATGTTGGCTAATTCCAACTTTTGGTGAAAGTGATTCGTGCAGGTGACTTCTGTTTATTCAAATTTGTTAATTATTTTCAGATTGCAAATAAGTGGAGTAGTCAAGAAACGATAAAATTCATCGAGTCATATGGATCGTATCCATGTCTGTGGGATTTTAATGATCCGTTATATAACAATAAGCATGCTAGAAACACTGCTCTTAGTGAATTGGCTAAAAGTATGAATTTAGAAGATTTTGATGCATCGGCAGCAAAAAATAAAATTTATAATTTGAGAGCCACTTACACTTCTGAAGTGAATAAGATAAAGAAAAGCAAAAGGTCAGGAGCAGGTACTGCCGAAATATATAAACCAAAATTACTGTGGCTCGTAACCGCAGATAGGTTTTTGCGGAAAATAACTGAGAAACGGAGAACTTCATCTAACTTGATAAGTAAAGACGTTAGTCTTCAGCAATGTTTAATGTATATAGTACGGAGCTCCAATAAACCTTAGCCCCCCCCCCGCCCATAGCCTAAACCATTAGAGGTACAGTAAAACTAAACATACCTTACAAAAGAGAATTTAATCCTGCATTTAATGAGAAACAATTAAAACTTGGTGTTCCCGTCATCGGCTTCCAAGACAGCCTGAATTCGCTTTGGGTAGCTTGCCAAAAGTGACGTGAATAGATCTTCATCGTTACGCAAATTTACTAAAAGAGTTTCAATGTGTTGCGTCATTGTATCCTTCGAAAATCGATTTGCTGCAGGTTCTTGAAACAAGAGACATTCAACCTTGTCCTTTATAACTGATCCAATGTGTTCACAGACGTTCAGGTCAGGAAAATTTCCTGGCCATTCTTCATTTCAAAAGAAATCGATCTCATGGTTCCACAACAACTGTTGAGTGGCTAATGCCTTAAAGCAGGGGGCCTTATCGTGCAGAAGTGTGACCTGATCGACATCCATAACATTGTTTGGGTTTCTTAGAAAAGGAATGACATGCTGGGATAGAATAATATCATGAAAATACTGTCCATCCCAACTCTGACCATTTGGCTTCAGCACCCACATGAGCTTCTTTGCAGTGAACAAAACAAACACACCAACACAGTCTGGACTTTTTAATAATTCGCGATAATGTTCATTGTCATCGATTTCATCTGGTGTTGTGGCCCACGCTCGATCATTTTGGTAGTTAGGCCGACGTGTTACGTAAACAAAAAATTCATCGGAGACAGCTAAATGCATGGAATCATCCACATCTCAATCTTCAAGATAATGGGCAAACCACAGCTGTTTTTCCGCTTACGCGTGCCGCTTTCAATGATGTCCTTTGTTTCCTGAGAGAGTGACAAATTTGGGCACCCAGATTTGGTTGTATCCATTTCACATTCATCCAAAGTTTTATTCCAATTTCTTTTGACGAAGTCCTCACTTCGCAACGTTTTGGCAACCCATGAACGTGTTATAAAGGTGGCTCCAGCCTCACGAGCTTCCCGAAATGCTATTGCTCGTATGCGATCTATCACACGTTGCCTCTCCGAATCACCAATTAATTGAGAATCCATTATATTATCACTTTATCAGCTAGAGTAATTTTAATACCTGCAATAAATAAAGAATTTTATATATTTTTATAATCACTAAAAACTATTTCGATATAAGTAAACATGTAAGCTGCAAATGGGGGGCTAAGGATTTTGGAACCCCTTACAGTATATATTTATGTATATCTAGTAAATATATGTATATATACACATATAATTATAGTAAGTACATTAATGAATCATCTCATTTTTCCATGGCATAGCCCCTTCCTCAACAAAGTAGCGAAGTAATTCATTTCTGATTTGTGATGCCTCACGTGTGTAATTATTGCTCTCAGCAAATGCTGTGACCTCTGTTAAACCAACTGAATTAACAGAACGCCAAGACCCTTCCAAGATTTCACGTCTTTCATGATCTTCTCTATCTATTGCGTTTGTTTGTAAATAATCTCCTGACGTTTTCCGAAGCCAATTATGAAGGGCGCAAGTTGCTTTAACCACTTTGTCTACTGAGCTTGTCTTCAAGGGTAAAGATTTTTCATATATTCTGAATTTAGAGACTAATATTCCAAAAGTGTTTTCGACTACTCGTCTTGCCCTTGATAACTGATAATTGTAAATCTTTTCTTCATACGAAAGGGCACCATGATGAGCAAATGGTTTCATAATATGTTTAGTGAGTGGAAAGGCATCGTCAGCAACAAACAAAAGATCCTCAGGTATATCTAACAAATCCTGATCCATTGCTGTTTTAAGGGATGAATGATTGAATATACCTCCATCTGATGACCTACCTGCATAAATGCAAAAAACTTCACTTTTTTCTACGTGAAGATCAAAATATGATAATTAAAACCCACTCTAATAGACAGAGTTTATTTCCACAACAGTTTCGATGCCCACTGGCATCCTCTTCGGGTGGATACAGTAAAACGAAGAGGATGCCAGTGGGCATCGAAACTGTTGTGGAAATAAACTCTGTCTATTAGAGTTGGTTTTAATTATCAGACCTACCTGCACTTCCAACATCTGTATATAGAAAGCAGTAGTTACTGTCCCCCAAAACCAAAAGCACAATGCTGAAATTCCCCTTATAATTATAAAACTCTGATCGAAGGCGTGGAAAATTCCATCGGATTTGAAAATCCTGAGCAATTTGATGCCATTCCTCTTTTGTTTGAGGTACCTGTCGAAATAAGAATATAAGTATAATATATATATATATATATACTATATATACACTATATATTAACTGGTGTAACTGATAACCGTCATATGTTTTAGGATACTGTTGAGGCAAATACGATGACGGAGGAGTCTCTCTCACAGGGTACGCCAAGTGGAACAGCCGATGGAGCAACAGAAAGTAATGCAATGGATGGAACATCAGCAAGTGGTGTTAGTGATGAGACAACAATGGTACAACTACCACAGGAATATTCTTCAGTGAATAATGATAATTTACAAGGCAAAATTTCTCTACCAGTAACAGTAACGCCAAATAATGGGACAACAGGGGTACAAAGACAATCAACAGGCACAAAGAAAAGACGCCAGCATGATGACTTTTCTCATTTGGATCGCGCTGTTGAAGCCTTGAGATCGATTTCGCAACCAAAAGAACCAGGAAAGGAGGATGAATACGACTTATTCTGTAAAACCATTGCAGCGCAAATGAAAAGTTACCACTGAAAGATATAATAGAAGTTCAGATAGAAATTCAAAATGTAATAACCAGGAAAAGGTTAAGCTTATTACAGAATTCGTCGGAAGTATCCTGTCTTCCATTTATATTTA
The DNA here is from genome assembly GCA_023014485.1 of Bathynomus jamesi. NCBI lineage: Eukaryota > Metazoa > Arthropoda > Malacostraca > Isopoda > Cirolanidae > Bathynomus > Bathynomus jamesi. The sequence continues at coordinate 417,145 of JAJOZX010000491.1, forward strand.
ACGTTCCACAAAGCTCCCCATCTTCAAGTTCGTCGTCATTGAGCGACATACATTCCGAACCCGCTCCAAATGATCAAAATGTGGCCACAGATACTTTATCTATGGCTTGGCAATGTTCAATTGACATTTAATAAATACAGCTTTCATTCATAAAAAATACAATGCTTGTCTGTTTTTGACTTACTCGAACGAATTCGTGCAGCGCTTCATAAATTGCATCACAGACTTCAGGCACAAATTTGCTGATTGTACACTTAGGAATTCTGTACAAACTTGCCAAACTCGAGAAGGAATCACCAGAAGCCAGATATATCAGCGTTTTATGCAGTTTATCTTCAGCAGAAACCGCTGATCGCATGTTTGTATTATTTCTTTGGATCAAACCTTTTATTTTTGTTAGCAGAAAATTAAATTGCTCTACAGTCATTCTCAGGTGACTGAAATACGATCTGGGATCTTCGGTCTGAAATTCCTTTAGCAACGTATTTGATGCACCAAGTAAGGTTCTACAGCTTATCCTCTGACGTTCCCAAAGCCTTTTCCTTTTCTTGCTTTCCGCACGTTTTCAATTTCACATATTAATATTTCGCTGAGCATTCCCGCAGCAGCAAACACTTTACCTTCCATGACAATGTGACCTCAGACTGCTACTTGCGCAATAATGTACTTGCTCTGTGTAAACAGGCAGCTGATTTTTACTTGCGTAAGTGGCGACTTGCGCAACTCAGCCAGCGCAAGTTACCTTCATTGTGTAAACCTGCTTTTTAGGGTGATTCCATGTGGTGTTGTATGGGATATTCAGAAGCATTATTTGCCTATATATTCAATACTAATTATAGAGCTGAATGTTATATGTGGTTCAGAGATGATCCACTACCTAGGCAAGCTAAGGGCATACACCATGAAAAGATCATTTGTAATTATACTTTGATATTGGAAAAAAGTGTGTTGTCGTACGGGACATCAAAAAGGACGCAGGTTTTGACACTAGTGTACTTAGCCATAAAAGTATGTGAGCTCGCTTGAGTCAGAAATTTTTATTTGTTTTTATTTGCAACCCAAGATATGTCTCTAATTACCAAATGCTTATTTATTCATTTTTCTGCTATACTTTTCAACCAGGAAGTGAATAAGTGTAGTGTCGTACGTGAAAGTAAAAAAGTGTTGTACGTGACATATTTGTTTACAACCCTTTAATTGAAATAATTTTGCTTCTAACATAAAAATGCTTATGGGAAAGCATTGTAATTGATGACAACTGGTTAACAGAATTATACAAAGATGATATTAACAGTTTATTAAGCAAAGGAGCATCACATAGCAACAGAAGAACAAATGGAATAACTCAACTTGGTCAATGACGTGAATGAACTGTTTAAGAACACCTTGCACATAAACAACTACTACTAAGTAATTTTAATGGCATTTTTTTAAACTGCACCGGCTTCTGTGGTGAACATCTACAACTAAAATATAGTTGGATCTTTTAATGACAACATTTACATATACATACACTTACACATAACTATTTTATTCTATAGAAACTCAGAAAAGCTGAACTAGCCTCTATGACCATCATCTACAGGTGGTTGGATCTTTTTCTCAATATTTTCAGGCAAATAGTAGATACTGTCTGCCTTGTCTGGCCATTTGAAGTATCTTCCAGCTCTGTGCATGACAGATACTTGAACTTCAAGGTTTTGAATACCAACTATTTCACCTGGGAATCTAATCCCTTCATAGTTAACAATGCACCAGTCTCAGACTGATAAATCTTTGACAGTTTCTGCCTCAGTATCAGTTGTGCCCATGGTAATGGTAAGAGTAGTTTCCATTACATCCTGCCACAACTTTGTTACCTCGCTCTCAGTATCATAATGAATAAGATGAAATTTTTGGATGCCTGAGATTGCTGCAGAGTTCCCATTCCAGGGAATTTAAGGAATTTAACATGAAAAGTGTTTAATTCTTGTTCTGTAGATTCCTAAATTAGAGTGATAAAGGATAAAGATAAAGGCATAGATAAACTATAATACAATTTACTTTTTGTTCACCGGTGCATTTATCCATACCATGGGGTGTTTGAGGATAAAAGTTGAGAATTGATGCGGAAAAGTCAATGTCGTACGGGACATGATGGTGTTGTACGGGACAAAGTGTAATACAGGACACATGAATAATTGGAGATTTACACATTTCTAGCAGAATTATCAAAGTGAGAATATACGACCTTGTTGCTTAGGGCATGAAGTTAGGAAGCCCTGACTATCATGCTTATGCAACATCCAGTATTTTAAGCAAAATAATGGAATAATCGGTTTGGAAAATTTCAATTTATAGTATTTGTGCATGAAGGCTGACCTATCTCAAGCATATCATAATGGAAAATAACAGCTAGAACGATGGTGGTGGAATGCAGACTGTTTTTAAATTGATCGAAAATTCTAGAACTGAACTAAGACAACTACCACGGCTGTTAAAGGGTTAAACATTGACAAAACACTAATTTTGCAAAAAAATGTGACTGAATTCAGAAAATATAGCATTTTGGGCTTTGCAAGAAGATGAAAGCCAAATAAATTGAAACACTTTGATTTTCTCCTGTTCATGTCCACCTTTTCACGGAATCGCCCATTAGCTTCATTTTATAATATTTGTACTTAACCCTTTCACTCATTGGGGACACAATTGTGTAGCTGAAAAATATACCATATTTACCCTTATGTAACCACATATAAAGGCAAATTTCTTTTTTACCCTACATCATAATTCGTGATTGAAATTAAGCACATACAGTATTTCATATGAAAATCTTTAATTGCAAATATTTTACACATTAAATGTAAACAACCGTTAAGAAAATGCCAAACCTCGTTAATCACATTTTTTTTCGAGACCTGTAAAAATAAAAGAGCAAATTATATTTGTTTTTGGTATATCCATTATGGAACACCCTGTATATGACAAATTAAAAAATACTATGACCAATCAGAGCTTTCAAGTAAGCCTCATCCAATCAGCAAACGTTCTTAATTAAGGGTAATAAGAGTTTGATGGAATTAATTACTGATATTAAACAAACTTAAAATCTGAATTTTAAGGTTATTTGTTCCTGGTTAAAATTAATTACGCGTTAAATTCCATATTTGGTCGAAATATTGTAATCATATGAAGAGATTTAAAATGGAAGCGAGAAAAAATTATAATGAAAGTGATAAATAATAATAATAATAATAAAATAATAATAATAATAATAAACGGCCTAAATCTTTGTTTTGTCATGAATAAATTTTGTCCTTTTCTCTGTGATATGTTATTTTGGCTTTTCCTATTATCCAAAACGTCGTCAACGCATAATGCTATTCCTGTTTTTATTCTTCTCTTCTTCCTTCCATACTCCATGTTATTTTCCCATATTAATAATAATCCTCTCTTCCAGCTGTATTTCACACCATTTACCTCCATTCTAATAAGAAAGTTTCAGCTCTCGTGAATTTTAATTCACTATGGTCATAAATCATCTCTACCCTTGCACTAGCCATCCATAAACCTTTATCTATTTACTCTTACAATTTGAAAAAAAAAATATACGGGTTTCCTCCCAACCACGCATCTTTCGCTGAGTGACATGTCAAGCGATTGCGCATTATCATCACAAATATTTTGCTAAAAAAAACTTTCGTCCCCACTTTATGTCAATCGACTTTACCACGCAGGCTTTCTTCCTTTATGTAGCCTTTTGGTACTCTTTTTAAAGCTAAATTAAAGCAATATTCAAACCACTCTTTTCAAAGGATGACAATTTTGTCACAAATGAAAAAATGTTTTGTCAATATCAGCAAAGGAATTTATGATTCTCCAAAGTGAGAAGAGAATTATTTGATTAATTTTAGTGACAGGACTGTATACTGTATAGCTGCATTCTTGCAAACACTGCCACAATAGCATGAGCGTGTTCGCAGGAGACGTAAATATAATTATGTTACATAACATACACTTAAATTGTCCACAAAATATGTAAAACAAATCAATGTCGACTAGATTTTGCGCACAACTCATAAAATGTTAGGGTATACGTTTTAATTAACATAAAATTAGTTTTTGTATCATGACACGGTCAGGAATTTGAACTGAAAGGTTTAGTTAAGCAAACCAACAAAAATCCTTTAGTCTTCTACAATAAGAAGTTATTAAAAAATGAAGTTGTTTGATGTTCATAAAAGAATGAAATTAAACAGGATAAATTGATAAATTTATAAAGGAATAAATTGGCAAATAAATTAATTCCGTCATATGACCTTAGAAGTTGCGAAGGAGGTGAAACAAACAACAACTCTAATTAAACATATAGTTCAGTAAACCTTTTATAATATCGTATGAACCAAATTATACTTGAAAAATCACAATGAAAATTTTCATATAAATCTCATTTATGATCCTATTTATTTATACTATTTATCCTATTTATATATTGTATACAAGAATAAGATGAACTATATATATCTATATATATATATATATATATATATAGTGACCGAAAAGTCGCGCAACCCGCATCAAAGGTAAATGAAAACATTTAACGCTTGATACGTGTATTTTTTTTTTTTTACAAAAGCCCTACAATACTTTGCCAAAGACACAAAAGGTGCTGCAAATGTCCGCTATTCTCCCTGCAGCATACATTTACTAGTTTTATTATATTTGCCGAAACACGATGAAGTGTGGGCTATGTTATGCTGACAACACAGTTTTCAGCGTTCTAACGAAGTTGGTCATGCGTATGATAAATGATAATTGCATGCACTTTTCCTTTCATGAACTCCTAAGAAAAAAATCAGGTGATAAATCTGGTGATCGTGGCGGCCAGAGGATTTGAAATAATGCGCTCATTGAAGAATTCCCTCAACATTTCCATGGTTGTTTTAGCAGTGTGATCCGTTGCTCCATCCTGCTGAAACCAGCAGTCCCGTTCATCGTCTTTAAGTAGCGTAATAAACTGCCTTACAAACTCTTAGTATCGTTCTGCATTTAATGTTTCAGTGAAGAACAGAAGTCCAGTTAAACGTCGACGGGAGGTCGCACATCAAACATAAACAATTTTGGAATGTAAAGGCACTTCGTGAATGGCGTGTGGATTCTCAGAACGCTATATTCTGTTGTTCTGACTATTAACATACCCACTGTGGTGAAACCATACCTCATCCTTAAAAAAAATGTATCCAAAGCACCTACTTCATTCCGAATGAAATTACAGAACCAGTGGCACTGCACTTTTTGTACATTTCCATATGACATATGAATTTGCTGTCATAATTTTCTTAGAGACTTACATGGAGAATTCTGCAAACATTGCCTCACCTCATCTAACGACCAGAATGCTTCCTGTCACTGACATTGCCCATATCACCAAAAAATTTGATAAACCGATGTATAGTTCATTTGTTTGGTGGAGTTACCTCCAGAAACGCTCGTCTAAATGCATTCTGACATTCAAGATAAGATTTGGACATAAAATAATGTTTATCACTTAAACACGATGCTCCTGGAAAAAAAATCATCTTTCTCCTCGCAAAGTTACCTCTCAAATAAACTAAGCTAAGCTTAGGTTAATCGCACTTAATCAAATCTTGATTCGGGTCACGCGACTTTTCGATGACCCGTTTTATATATACAGTATATATATATTTTTTTTTTTTTTTTTTGAAGCTGGACTGTTAACACGAAAGACCATGTTTATATTAAACCAATGATGTTTCTCAAGGGAGAACTTTCGTGGATTTGTTCCGGAAAATAGAAAATTAAACCCTTTTTCGAAATATTCTGTATATAGAGAAGGTCTCAACAATCCGGAATCCGGTGGTTTAGTAGTGTTTAATCACTGCCTGAGGAATTACAAAATTACAGTGTTATTTTATGAAATTAATAAAATTTCTACCGTAAAATGAAAAGTTTTGCAGCTAGGAAAATTCTGACTTTTTATCTTTATTCCCAATTCATAATGTACAGTATTTTGTCCCTTTTCCTTTTTTTTTTCTTTTTTAAAAAAAAACAGGTTAAAAAAAATATTTGAGTTAAAACAAAAACTTATTTGTTTTACAAGAAGGTAATTTTCGAGCAAAGTCGTCTTTGGATTTCTGCTTTAGTTCAATATTCTTATATTTCTCTACAGTTTCGTTTATAAAGTTCAGGAACTGAAGTACATTATATTTACACACACACACACACACACACTCACAAACGATGTGTGTATATTTATATATATATATATATATATATATTAGTGGTGGACTGGATGTCAGTTTTTCAACATCTGCGGATGAGGATGCGGATTTTCAATTTCATTATCCCCGGATGCGGATGCGGATGCGGATATTTAGTTAATCTATCAATATAATATAGAATTAGGAATATATGACATAATTTTTCAAATTTCGTGATATTACTATTATGGCAGGCAATGCATAAGAATTAAAATTAATATTAATGTTTTTATTTTTGCAATGTGTTTGCTATAGAAAATTAGCATTTTTATTTTTGCTAAAGAATTTACTATTTTTTGTATTTATTTACAATAATCTTGTTCGAAACACGATAGACTGCTTGATCTTATACGAACAATTTCATTCTGAAAAGTTACTGTGTTGCTGTGAAAAAAAATCAGTGGGGTATGCACAGCGGCACAGGCTGTTGTTGGTTTACGTCGTCGTCGTTGGCCTAGGCAAGCTACGGCTTGGGACCGTAGCGCATCTATCCGGTATAGGTTAACCTGGATGATGTAGCCATAAGCACTGCCGCTAGTTAAGTGCCAACCAGTGATTATCTCACTAGCCGTATTGAGTCCGTTAGGCGAAACTGCGACAGTACCAAAGGTGGAAAATATAACCCTTGGATTTCTATTGTTTATTTGTAAAATGGACATGGTATTAGATTAAAATAATTATTTGAATATAAATAATTAACTGACAATTGTGATATATAATTAATTATGTTTACATACAATAAAATAATACAATATACATAAAATTAGTATTAATGTGGTTCACAATTGAATTATGATGGGTAACTAATTTAAAATGAATTTATAGCTATTCCGAAATTCAAGACGGTAAAATTAACATTTATCTTGAAACTAAAATAAGAGTATTCACTACACTGTGTTTGTTGATTTATGCAAAAAACTTCACTTTTCTACGTGAAGGTCAAAATATGATAATAAAAACCCACTCTAATAGACAGTTTATTTCCACACCAGTTTCGATGCCCACTGGCATCCTCTTCGGGTGGATACAGAAAAACGAACGTTCTTCTGTATCCACCCGAAGAGGATGCCAGTCGGCATCGAAACTGTTGTGGAAATAAACTCTGTCTATTAGAGTTGGTTTTTATTATCATAGTTTGTTGATTTAATGGTGTTTATATTTTGGGGTTTATATATTTGTTTGTTCATTAATAATTAATACTTTACATGAAATGTGCATGACTGGGCCTTATAAGCTACTTCATAAGCTAATTTAATTGTAAATTGCATAATTTATTAGAGGTAATATCCGCATAACATCCGCAGTCAGAAGTGCGGATGCGGATGCTAAAAATGATGCGTATATCCGGTCCACCACTAATATATATTATAGCGGGTTCGAGCCTTGGATTTGCTGGACTTCAATATAGATAATTTATATGCAGCTTTCATGATAATTTGTTCTGCGTCAGTACCATGTTCGTATGAGTGCATGATTATTTTCCAACTTTCTTTTGATATACTGTATATACATGGTTTGTGTGTATGTGTGTGTGTGTGTGTGTAAATATAATGTTGCTCAGTTCCTGTTATTTACATTTGTAGCATGTTATCTTTTTAACGCTAATATAGGGATCATATATACGGTGATATATATATTATATATATATATATATAAAAAACCTTAGTTTTTATTCCTCCCGAATTGTTCATTCTGACCTACAAATTAACAGAGAATCCGAACGATGACCCACCACAGGTGGCCAGAAATTACAAAGACCTTGCCCGGACTCGCTCTCACGATCGACCGTTCAGCAGCCCAGTGTCTTAAATACTAGGCCACCCAGGATACCCATTTATCTATTTATCTACCAGCCTATTTTTTCTGGAAGGATGAACAGCTGGGCTGCGCGCCGCCTGTTTTTGCCGGGAATCGAACCCGGGGCCGGTGGATTCATAGTCAGCGATGCTAACCACTATATCACCGAGGCACACATATATATATAAACTACGGTAACATATATACAGTATATATAGTGTTACTGCCTTTTTAAACGCAGTTAAATATATCTATTAAGAGTACTTATGAAACAATACATAAAAATGATTAATTTCATAGAAGAAAACAAGAATTGCCTGGAAAAAATAGAGCAATCCATAAATAGCAGGCCTGTATCTTTCTCGGTGGTTAACATTGCTTTCCTATAAGTCAAGGGAAGATACTGCATGAGGTCGAGGGTTCGAATCCCGATGGTGCCGCATGAGTCTAATCTGAGCACTGTGCTAGTTTCTCGCTCTCCAAAATTATCATATTATTATTATTATATATTAAAAGAAGTACAAATTGACAACTATAACATACTCCGAGCCGACGGAACAGTGAGACGGAAAGGAGGATGTGCTATCTACACACGCGAAAGACAGATAGCAGAAATAACTACAAACAGCTACGTAAAATGTGTAGCAGCAAAAGTTGAAAAATTAAATATGGTACTAATTGTAATGTACAGACCCCCGAACACGCCAACTTCAAAATTCTCAGATCCCATTACAGAGGTCAGAAACTGGGTACGAGATCTACATTCTCCAACTCCAAATATTTTTCTCTGTGGTGATTTTAATTTTCCATTCTCGAAATATAAAAGGATAGGAAAAAATATATGTATACACCAGGACAAGGGGGGCACACGGGAAGACTAGGAGCAGATGAAAATGCTACTAGCTCTATCCGATGAATTTATGTTAACACAAGCAATAACAGAAAACACAAGAAAAAACAACTACATAGATTTGGTATTCACAAACAACAGCAACCTGTGATAACGTAGAAATATCTCCAACTATAATATCAGATCACAACATTATTGAAATAAGAATCAATATAAAAGCAACAGGAAAGGAAAGAACACGAACAATAGAAAGAAACAAATTCGAAATCTTTAATTTTCATTCAAAAGCTATAACCTGGGAAGGTGTTGCATGCATGGAAGTAATAGACTGGAAAACCATCTTCAAGGCCAAGACAACGGAAGAGATGCTAATGACCTTAGAAGAGAAGACGCTGGAAGTTGTGGAAAGACATATCCCAAAAACACAACAAAGAGGAAAGAGAAGCAGGTTCGAGAGGCAAAAGAGGTCATTGTTCCGAAAGAGAAAAAGAGTGACTGCAAAATTAAGTAGCTGCAAAGACAACATCAGAAAAATATTAAATGATAAACTGCAGAGTATAGATTGCGTCATACAGGAACTAATTGAGAAGCATACAGAAAAAGAAGACGACGCTATGGAAGCGATAAAGACTAACTCAAAGTACGTCTATAATTTTGCCAAAAGGAAGTCAAAAAATCACACGACTATCGGACCTTTGAAAAATGTTGACAATGCTTTATCTGATGATCTAACAGAAGTATCTTTCAGTATCCCAAAAACTGACAAACTGATATGCGATAGAAATGCGTTCTTTGAATAAGAACTAAAAGGGGAAAATATTACTAGACACGGGAGAAATACCTGCATCCTGAAGAGCGCGAGCATAGTCCCAATATATAAAGGAGATCGATCTGAGGCCAAAAACTATAGGCCAGTGTCGTTTACATCTCATCTCACTAAAGTATTTGAAAGAATAGTTAGAGAAAAAATCTATGACTTTTTGGAAACTCTGAAAAAATTAAATGATAACCAACATAGATTCCGGTCAGGCAGATCATGCCTATCACAACTAATGGAACACTACAACAACATTATTGATACATTTCAAAGTAATGAAAACTTTGCTAAAGCGTTCGACAAGTGTGACCATGGAATCATAATACATAAACTGAAATATATGGGAATAACTGGAAAAGTAGTGAAATGGATATATAATTTCCATAATGAGCGGAGGCACGTCGTTACAGTTCAAGGAATATCTTCATCAGAATCAGAGGTCCTCAGCTCAGTACCACAAGGAAGAGTATTAGCTCCACTACTCTTCATAACCATGCTAACTGACATAGATGAGGACGTTACCAGAGACAGCACAGTAACATCCTTTGCCGATGACACAAATATTAGTAGAAAAATAAGAAACCCAGAAGATATAGAATCTCTACAAACCGACATGAACAGAATCTACAATTGGACGGAAGACAACAATCTGAAGTTTAACACGCAGAAATTTCAACTGTTACGGTACGGAAAAAGGGAGGACCTAAAATCCATGGAATACTATACCCCAAATGGACTGGAAATTCAGAGAAATTCTAAAGCAAAAGATTTAGGAGTTGTAATGACTGATGATGCTAAATTTGAAACACAAAATAAGATAGCAGTGAACAGAGCAAAGAGAATAACTGGGCAGATACTGAGAACCTTTAAACGAAGGGATAGGAATATAATGATTCCTCTATTGAAGACACTGATCATACCCAAGTTGGAATACTGACCGGTCCTCACATGCCCATATAAAAGAGAAGACATTAGACAGCTAGAAGAGATTCAAAGAAGCTTTACAGCCAAGATCAATGGGTGCAAAGAACTAAATTACTGGGAAAGGTTACGCGAATTAAGCCTATATTCACTGGAAAGGAGGAGCGAGAGATACACCATTATTTACACTTGGAAAATAATGGAGAATCTAACCCCTAATCTTACTCTGAACCTTATAACCCCCCAAACAACAGTGGAAAGTAGTAAAGGAAGACTGTGTCGTATTCCCAAATTAAAGGCTAGACAGGGAACATCCTTAACTCTGAAAGAAAATAGTTTTGCTGTGAGAGGACTAAGACTGTTTAATCAGCTGCCCAAGGAACTAAGGAACACGAGTGGTGCTGCGGTGGAAATCTTCAGAAGAAGATTAGACGCCTGGCTCAGAACAATTCCCGATGAGCCGGGAGTACCTGGCTATGTGAGGCAGAGAGTACAAGAAACCAACTCTCTACTTCACCAGGCCAACTCGAGAGGAGGAGCGACAAGCTTGATCTTCGTTAAATGAGGAATCATCGCACGGAACATTTGAGAGGTTCAAAGGTATCTTTCATACAAAGCATTCTTATTTATGGAAATGAGATTAAAAAATAGAGAAAAAAGAGAAATATTTAATTGTAAAGGAAGATGCATAGATGATATTCGTACTATTAACCCGTAAGCTGGGTAAGCGACATGGACCACGCACCAATTTGAAAGAATGTTATACTGTATGTATCTGTCGGCAGTACTTACCGGTTAATATACATAGGTGAGGTAGCAAACCGGGTTTATCGGCAAGAACAAAAGAATAATAACGCAAACCAACATTTTCTTTACGTATACGTAAATAAATAAATACAGGATATATATATATATATACACATTAAAAAATTAATGCATTATTACAACTCAAGTTTACAAGAAAGCTAAAATAACTCTACTTTTAACTTTCCCTTCGGGAAATATCTCATATAATGTAAGGTCAGTGAGGAATTCAACTAGATGTTCATAAAATCTGCGACAGTGCAGATTTGATACTCCTGCAGGAGCACTGGCTACCTAAGCAAGAGCTAAAATTCCTCTCTACCATCCATGATGACTTTATGTACCATGCGTCATCAGCAGTAGACTTGTCAGATGAATTAATGTACGGTAGGCCTTTTGGTGGTGTTTCTTTCTTAATAAGGAAAAATTTGTCAAAACATATAAAAATTTTAACAAGCGATAATGTAAGGTTGCTTGGCATTGAATTACAAGTGAACAATGATTGCTTATTAATTGTAAACTGCTATTTACCATATAACAACGGCAGTAATCTAGATGAATACATTGATTTGCTGTACAAAATTAAGTCATTATCAGTTAACCCCAAATATTCTCACTCTATAATAATGGGGGACTTTAACGCACATGTGAACTCGGAATTCTTTGTAGAATTGGGTAACATGTGCGAGTCGGCCAATTTAAGTATAAGTGATGTAGATGTATTAGGGGTAGCCAGTGGTAATTTTACATACGTTAGTGATATGAGTGGTACCACCAGGTGGATTGATCATTGTCTTTCTAGTAATAATCTAAAGGATCGAATTGTTAGAGTTCATATTCTGCATGATTTCCTTCTTTCTGATCATAAACCATTAGAAATATTAATTAACGTTACCAATTTATGCGCAACACGACTTAACAAGAACTCAATAGGTAAGAATAATCGCGTCGATTGGTCCAATATTACGATGCAGCAGAGAATAGAATACAAAGACAGAACAAGTCACCTCTTTAATAATTTAGACATTTTGCACCTTGCCTGCAATAATCCTTGCTCAAATGATTCTCACTGTAAACTCATAGGTTGGTATTATAGTAAGATAATATCCCTGTTAAGAGAAGCAGGAAACCCCCTGATTAAATCTTACAACTATCATACTAAGATTATTCCTGGATGGAATGATTTTATTGCCCCCCTGAAGAGGGAATCGAAAGACGCTTATGATTTGGGGTGCTTTCATGGTAGACCCAGATTAGGACCAGTATACTTGAATATGTGTAGAAGTCGGGGTCAGTATAAGGAGGCCATAAGGCGATGTAAACAGGAAGAAGAGTCTATTCGAGCATCAAAAGCCTGTGAATCTCGCATAAATAACGATAATAACAAATTTTGGAAATTTGTTAAGAATCAAACGGGTGTCAAAAATGTCCTCCCTACGACAATCAATTGGGTGTCAGGGGAGGATGAAATTGCAAAGCTGTAGAAAAACCACTATTCTAACATTCTTAACAGTGTGAGCAGGGCTAATCTTAAGATAGATTGCAGCGAAACGATTGTGGGAGGGACAAGGGAAAATACTTTGATATCACTTTCTGAAGTAAAGAGGTTAATTAAAGAGTTAAAGACTGGTTCTGCGTCAGGGGTAGATGACTTATCGAATGAGCACTTAAAATATGCAAATTACGTAGTATGTCTGCATATATTATTGCTCCTATCAGCCATGCTTGCTCATAGCTATATCCCTGCAGAGTTCATGAGGGTATATATCTTGCCCCTGGTCAAAAATAAGTTCGGAGACATTCTGTCCTGCAATAATTACAGGCCTATTGCTGTCGCTTCCTGCTTCTCGAAACTACTAGAAAAACTCTTGTTACGCCGATTAAAGTTTGGCTTTAAAAGGTCCCACTCAACTGACCTCTGTATATATGTACTTAAAGAAACAATATCTAAATATATTGACAGTAATTCAACTATTTATAGCTGTTTCCTAGATATAAGTAAGGCATATGATAGGGTGAACCACAATATTTTATTTGCAAAACTAGAAGACAGGAAGGTTCCCATGTACATATTAAATTTATTGAAATTTTGGTATTCCCACCAATCTTTCACTGTTAGGTGGGGCAATGTACTATCCGAGTGTTTTGGCTCCTCTTGCGGGTTAAGACAAGGCTCTTTGCTCTCCCCTATGCTGTTTAATTTGTATATTGACAGATTAATTGCTTCACTCAATGAGGCAACAGTGGGATGTTGTATAGATAACACAAGGATAAATAATTTAGTTTATGCCGATGATATGGTGTTAATAAGTCCCTCTGTTAAAGGTCTGGATCGGCTACTAAAAGTCTGCGAAGTGTATTCGCAGAAACATTATATTCTTTTTAATGTTACAAAAACTAAGGTTATGCAATTTCATCCTAAAAGCTGTAATCAGCCAGCTGATATAAGGTTTAAAATGAATGGTGAAGTAATTGAGGAAGTACAAGAGTTTAAGTATTTGGGTCAAACTATTACCAGCTCCTTGAGTGATGACTCGGATATAAGAAAACAATCTCGAAGCCTGTGTGCTAAAGCGAATATAACCATAAGGAACTTTCGATTCTGTACAAGTGAAGCTAAAGACACTCTCTTTCGTACTTTCTGCAGTAATATATACGGAGAGCAACTGTGGGTGAATTATAAAAAAGTTTCTGGCAGAACTCTAAATTTGCTGTACAACAGGTCTTTTAGACTCTTACATAAATTACCCACGAGATGCTCAGCTTCGCAAATGTTTGCTACCCGCAATGTCCCGAGTTTCCCGGAGGTAACAAGACGTGCTCAACACAGTCTAATGCAAAGAATTAAAAATTCAACCAACCCGATCATCCAAGCTATCCATGGGTCCTGCCATTTATCCTCTAAGCTATGGACTTCTTTGTACGAAAACGTCTGTCTGTAGCTCCACTTAACTTCGACATTACAATATAATTTCTAATCAATTGTATATATTTCTATCCTTAGTATATGAACTGTCATTGTATTAATAATATTTGTCATATGGACTATAGTCTGCCAATAAACCTTTTCATTTTCATTTTCATTTTCAATAGCAGGGATATTATCTTAACAAATATAATTAGATGTTTGCGAATAGGAAATACTCTAAATTATTGGAAAATTTTTGAAAAAGTTTTAAACGTAATCAACTTTTTAATTAAAAGAGAAAAGAAACAAAATAGCGAAAGATTATCTTCGAAATACTGAAATCTCTTCTACAATTTTAAAAAGGTTAATACAAAAAATCAGTCAAACATTTGTTCGTATAAATCAAAAGAAGACACTGTGAACCAGTGGTGAGCAAAAAGTAATCGATTACAAGTAAAAATTACTGATGTCTGAAAAGTAACTAAAAGTATAAAGTTGAAATTATTTCTCTGGATTAATTATAATATAATTAATCCAGAGAAGTAATTTCTACTTAATTTCTACTAGGGTGGGCAAAAAAAAACTGATGAAGATTTGCAAGCTGTTTTTGCACATGATAATGATCTAATAAACTTAAAATTTTCACAATATTAAATATACCCTTTTATATGATTGCAGTAATATTTATTTCTATTTTTCTTTATTATTTCAGATTTAAGAAAGTAAAATATAACTAAGATCCCCTAAAATAGGTTAAAAAATGCCTAAATACAGTGAAGACGACGAAATGCTTATAAAGAATCTAAGAATTGGCCATGGTCTGGATACCAGAAGAATGATACAAATGTTACCAAATAAACCGTGGACTGAATCAGGAGTTCAGTATATCATTAGAAAGGTTAATAAAACTGGAGATGTTAAGAGACGTGATGGAAGTGGTCGTCCCAAAAGTGCAAGAACTCAGGCAAATACTGACTTAGTGGAAGATTATATCTTAAGTCAGGAAGGTAAACCAGGAATGCACATTTCACCGAGGGAAATCGAAAAAGAAACAGGTATAAGTCGTAGTAGTGTTAGAAATATTGTGAAACACGATTTGGGTTTAAAAGCTTATAAACGTATATCAGGGCAAAGTCTAACCGATGCCAGTAAGGTTAGGCGGATGACATGTGCACAAAGCCCGATAAACAGATTCTAGGGTAACTCAATTAGAAGATTGTGGTTCTCTGATGAGAAATTATTTCACATTGTGCCACCGATTAACCAACAAAACGATCGGGTACACGCAAATGTTGCAAGAAAACGTGATGTTGCACCGGAGTGGTTAATAAAGGAAACATCTAATTTTTCGCCTAGCATTATGGTAGGAGCTTGCGTCTCAAAATTAGGCAAACAAGAATTGTTGTGATTCAGCCGTAAGCTAAATTTAATGCAGAATATTATTGTATACAGGTCCTTCCACAGTATTTGGATGATATTCGTCAGATTAGTGGAAATAATTTCACTTTCCAACAAGATCGAGCACCTGCACTCAGGGCGAAGCGTACACTCGCGTATCTGGAATGAGAAACACCCAATTTCATTGAGCCGAACATGTGGCCTCCCAATAATCCAGATCTTACGCCGCTCGATTATAACATTTGGGAAGCTTTAAAATCAAAAGTTTATACGGGGCTCCAATAAACCTATGACGGTACAGTCGAATGATCTCACCACTAACGATCTTTCCTCTCAACACTTCGATCTCTCTAGAAAGTTTAGCACAGCTATTTTTCCGCTTACGCGTACCGCTTTCAATGATGTCCTTTGTTTCCTGAGAGAGTGGCAAATTTGGGCGCCCAGATTTGGTTGTATCCATTTCACATTCATCCAAAGTTTTATTCCAATTTCTTTTGACGAAGTCCTCACTTCTTCGCAACTTTTTGGCAAACCATGAACGTGTTATAAAGGTGGCTCCAGCATCACGAGCTTTCCGAAATGTTATTGCTCGTATGCGATCTATCACACGTTGCCTCTCCGAATCACCAATTAATTGAGAAGCCATTATATTATCACTTTATCAGCTAGAGTAATTTTAATACCTGCAATAAATAAAGAATTTTATATATTTTTATAATCACTAAAAACTATTTCGAGGGGGCTAAGGTTTTTTGGAACCCCTTTCACCAGGTGAAAATATTCGCAATGTTAACGAGTTACACCTTAAAGTGTTGGATGGCTGGAGTCAGGTGTCTCAGCGATATATTGGCAGATGCATCGATGAGTGGATCCCGCGTTTAACCAAATGTATTCAACAAGAATTGGGTCACATAGAACAATTTTTTTATATAAATTAAGGATTGATAAAGGAAAATTTATATTAAGTTTAACAATCCTATCTTAATTTTTTCCAACAATAAATACATGTTTACGAGCGTAATTAGTTTTTTTTGGGCACCCTGTATTTGTTTAGAAAAATACATTTTATGGTGGAGAAATGTAAAATGGTTTAACTAGAATAGATTGAAAATTGGGAAATGTCTGGTAAAATTTTTCAAACAGGTCTTTCTTTATTTGTGTTCTTTCGAATTCGTAAAGATAGGAATTAATCATTTCATGTTTGGTCCTACTTTGCCGTTTATTGCGTCTTAACACATTCCAAGTGCTCTCGATTTATTGTTAGGCTAGGTTAAGTTGTATTCTAGGTAATTTATCTCTTACAAATAGTTGTTATAATCAACCACAGTAGAGTGATTGATCCCAAATTCATTCTCGCAAAATTTTACGCTTGTAAATAAAAATATAATTCACAACAAATATTACATTCAAATAGTATATTTCTCCAATAAAGAATGTACTTTTCTTTGGGACTTTGATAAAGAGCCTGTCCAGCTGGTTCTGGAAATTATGCAGTATATACAGTACTACGGCCGTGATAATTTTATTAGTTCCTGCGAGGCTGTTATTATCCTTCGGGCAATACAGATTTACTGTAGTTCTTTCGAGTGATGGCTTCCTTTTTCTTGCCATGTTCAATCCCTAAAATTTTTCGTCTGGATTAAGTGTACAAAATATTCCCAAAATATTTTTCAAGCAATAAAATGAAAAGAAAATTATTTTACGAATATTCTAAGCAAGATAGAGTTTAACATTTACAATTAGCTCACGAATCACTTAAATTTTAAATGCAGCTTCACAGATTTTACGCAATATTTCACTTGAAGCTCAACTTCAAATACAACTTGTCACACGTTTTTTACCTATCATGGCTTCCGATGCGAAGCTAAAAATTTTTATGGCTACATTCTTTTCTAAATTTATTCACCAACTTGATTTTCTTCATTCCACGAAAGTGCATGAAACTCTGTAGAAGCGTTTTGGGACTTGGACTTTTATAGAAGTGGACTCTTCTATAAAATTTTATATTTTTATAACAGTCAGAAGACAGATCAACAAGTTCACGAAAGAAAGCAAATATCAAAACTTTTAGTTCTACAGTATTTACACTTGGAAAATAATGGAGAAACTAACTCCAAATGTTACTCTGAACCCTATCACTCCCCAAACAACAGTAGAAAGTAGAAAAGGAAGACTACGTCGTGTTCCCAAACTAAAGGCTAGACAGGGAACATCCTTAACTCCGAAAGAAAATAGTTTTGTTGTGAGAGGACCAAGAGTGTTTAATCAGCTGCCCAAAGAACTAAGGAACACGAGTGGTGTTGCGGTGGAAAGCTTCGAAAGAAGATTAGACGCCTGACTCAGAACAATCCCCGATGAGCCAGGGGTACCTGGCTATGTGAGATGGAGAGTACAAGAAACCAACTCTCTACTTCACCAGGACAACTCGAGAGGAGGGGCGACAAGCTTGACCTTCGTGAAATGAGGAATCGTCGCGCGGAACATTTGAAAGGTTGAAAGGTATATATATATACTGTATATATATATATATTAGGGTGGTTCACAAGCATAGGGAAAATTTAGCATCTGAGATTTCACTTTTGGGTCATTGTTGCTTTTGTTCCTACACTTAGTGTGAATAACTGTGTGAAGTATGGTTGGTCTACGGTGTCGTTAAGAGGTCGCTCAATCATGCATTTTGTAGGAATGTGTAGAAATGCCGCCGAAGCAATCAAAAACACGGTCTAGCAGTGAGGTGTGGTTACTAGGGAAGGCGGAGGAGAAGTTAACTAGGGCAGGACTCCCTACCAAGCTTCAAGTCCTCCGGAAATTCATGTTCCACCATCTGGAGGAGAGGAAGACAAAATATAACAGTGCGGTGATGACCATTGAGGCTTTGATCCCGTTTTGGACAAAAGCAAGCGTTCCAATGACGGATACCAGATACACTGAGAAGCTCCTGAAACTGCATGAGCAATACAAGGGGCTGAAGAAGAACCGCACAAAGAATTTCCCATCCTACGGAATGAAGGAGGACATATTTCGCGGAGACCTTGACGATGTGTTCGATCTTTCACGTCATGACGCCCTCGAGACCATGATGAATGAGAAGGACAAGAACTTCCTTGTCGCTCAGCTCGATAATCTCATTTCCTCCAGCTTTGGCTCGATTGATAAGAAAATGGCTGACCACCAAACGAGGAAGAGGATTCGGTGTGAGGCGGAGATGAACCGAGAGGAGAAGGCCAAGCGCGAGGCGGATGCGAGATGGTCCCAGGGAGAACTGGAGGCTTCTATTTCAAGCATATTTCAATCATCAGATTCAGATACTGTAGTTTTTAAGGAGTCAGCACGAAAACGTTCCACTCCTAAGCGATTGAAGTCTGTGATCACGCCTGACATTTCCTTAGCCTTGGATCGCCACAACATCAGTGACAGGAAAGGAATGGCAGTGGTCGCAGAAACTATTAAATCGCTGGGGCACAACTTGGACGAAGTGTCAATCTCACGCAGCACTATTCGTCGCGTGAGACAATGTACACGTGAAGCGGTGTGCCGCGAAGATCAGGCCACTTTCAAGACCCATGAGCCCCTTCTCTTGCACTGGGATAGTAAGCTGCTTACAGATATCTCCCATGGGTTTAGAGGTGGTGGACCGTGTGGCTGTGCTTGTAACCGGTAACGGGGAAGAGAAACTCCTTGGAGTTCCAATGGTAGCTGCTGCAACTGGAGCATCTCAGGCTCAGGCGTGCCTGAAGCTTGTGGACGACTGGTCTTTGAGGGGCAACGTTCGAGGTCTTGTTTTTGATACAACTGCGTCCAACACGGGACTTCATGCTGGAGCTTGTACTCTCATTGAAAAGGAGTTGGGTATTGATCTGGTGTGGATCGCTTGCCGACACCACGCGGTAGAAGTCGTCCTTGCTGCGGCCTTCGGTGCTTGTTTCGGAACATCCAGTGGACCTGAAATTGGCCTATTCAAGCGCTTCAAGCAGCACTGGGTTTTCATTGATCGCAGCAAGTTCGAGAATGCACCCGACAGCCTGTTCATTGAAACAGCAGAGCAGAGGAAGAAAATGGTCTACTACAAGGAGGCTGTCAAGAAGAAGAGCCAGCAGGACGACTATGATGAACTGATGCTTCTCTGCCTCCCTTTCTTGAGAGGGAAGCTTGACGGTCCTGTGAGAATTCGAAGCCCTGGAGCCATGCACCATGCACGATGGATGGCCAAGGCCATTTACACGATCAAGGTGTTCCTATTCAGAGATCAATTCACCTTGCTTCAGACCGAGAAACGGAACATCGAGGAACTAAGCCTGTTTATCACGCTCCTTTACGGCCGCTACTGGAACGAGGCCAGTGTTGCATAATTGGCTCCATTGAATGACCTCACTTTCTTAGCGCCATTTGTGTTTCATTTCTGAGCACTTAATCCCCTTGGCACTCTTTGATCCTCGAGTTCACGCGTCCATGAAGGAGAGGATTGCTCACAACATCGTAGCTGTTCCCGAAAAAAGAAAAGGACTCAAGCGCGTGGACGGAAAAACGTTCTCCTCGAGCAATCCCTTGGAATTCTATGCCACCAAACTTTCAGCAATCTTCTTCAACCTCGTCATGCAGCACGCAAGTGAAC
Source organism: Bathynomus jamesi (assembly GCA_023014485.1). Lineage (NCBI taxonomy): Eukaryota > Metazoa > Arthropoda > Malacostraca > Isopoda > Cirolanidae > Bathynomus > Bathynomus jamesi. The sequence goes on from JAJOZX010000491.1 coordinate 437,512, forward strand.
AGGCGCAATCATTCCTGTCCAAGACACCAAATGATTGGAACACAGATCCAGCTTACCAAGGAATGAAGGAACGTGTAGAGAAGATGGCAGTGGTTAACGATTGCGCAGAAAGAGGAGTTGCGATCATTAAGGCTTTCAACAGCACAATCACGAAGGATGAAGTACAAAAGCAATACCTTCTCCGCGCAGTCGCTCAGCACCGCAAGGAATTCAAAGAGCCGATTAAAACTGGTCTCAAGAAGACCTAAAGATCTTCAACTGGCATTATTTGTTCCGCTGTTATAATTTCATAATATATATTAATATATAATATATATATATATATTTATATTATATATATATGTAATATAGTCATAAATTGTCAAGTCATTATTCAAATTGTTTCATTTTGAGCGAGTGCATAAAAAGGTCCTAGAGCAAAGATAATTGGAAGGTTTATTCTTGTAGGAAAAATAATAAAAAAAAGCAAAACAAAAGCTTTTATTTACAGAACGTGCTCAATATGTCCACCATTGTTTTCAATACACAAATTCAGACGTGATACCCAGTCAGCAAGCACACGGTGAATGATGTCAGGAGTAATGGTGTTACATGCCCCAATAATGCGCTGCCGCAAATGTTCAACACTCCTAATTTTCTCTGCGTATACCAGCGCTTTCAAGTGGCCCCAGAGATAAAAAATCTAGTGGCGTGAGATCCGGGCTTCTAGCTGGCCATTCCACAGGCCCCCGACGTCCTATCCAATGACCAGGGAATTGTTGGTACAGGTATTCCCTTACTTGGGTGCTGTAATGTGCAGGAGCGCCGTCTTGCTGGAACCATGTTGGGAAATTTCCTTCTTCGTTCAAGACACTGGGAAATGCTTCTTCCTTGAGCATACGTAGGTAGGTGCCTCCAATAACATGTTCATCGAAAAAGAGGGGGCCTATGATGCGATCCTTCCAAATGCCACACCATACCATCACCCGAGATGCACCTTGTTCCTTTGAAGAGGTATATCAGTGAGGGTTGTTGTGAGACCAGTAGCGGGTGTTCTGTCGATTTACCTCACCATTTCCATAAAAACAGTCTCGTCACTGAACAGAATGGTGGATGGGAAATTGGCATCCCGAGCATATTGTTCCGTAGCCCATTCACAAAATTCCATCCGCCGGTCGGGATCATCTTCGCTTAATTTCTGTAGGATCTGAAGTTTATATGGATGCCATTTGTGAGCCTGAAGAATGCGATGGATGCTACTTTTCGACACTCCTGTCTCGGCGGACAATCGCCGAAGAGACTTATTGGGACTTCTGTTAAAATGAGCTAGGATAGCAGTCGCTGTATCATCGTCAGTGGACCTCCTTGAAGGTCCACTGCGTGGTTTATCTTCTATGGATCTTGTTTCCTTAAACTTTGCAACAAGTCTGCTAGCACAACTCTGTGTTATTGGCTCGCGGTCTGGATGCAATCTCTTAAATTCAACAGCGGCCTCTCTTTAACTCCGATTCCCTATGAGTAGAATTATCTGGATTCGTTTTTCCTTGCTCACAGACATTATGGCCTGTAGAAAGAGAAAAATATGAATTATGGTTTGTAGAAATAGAAAAATATGAATTTCTCCTATGATGCCGGACTTATGGGACACCCTGTATATATATATATATATATATATATATATGTCATTCATTAATGAAAAGTCGACTGAAGATGAAAGGTTTCAGATATAATTAAATATTTAATATCTTCCATTAATTACTGTAATTATTGTTCTTAAATAACAAATAAAGAACTGAAGTGGAAAAAAGAGATGATGATGAGATTTTGGTGTGCATTTAATATTAATATTAATTTAATAATATTAATTTTGAAGAATGAATGAACACAAGATAGAGGAAGGTACAAACATAATAAAGTTCGTAAAGGCTTCAAGCGCAAGTACTTCAATCGTGTTTTTGCAACTTTAATGTTACGAGTAATAAAAGGTTCCTAACTCGGACCATACAGAAGGTTGACAAAAGTAAATAGACACCACGATGATTGTCCTCAAAAACAAATGGCAAAGGTCATCAGTGGAATGCCAGAACGTGTGTCATCTTTACATAATGGAAAGGGGAGAGCAACATCATTCTAAATATACTGATTCAGTAAATTTGTCGTTATTTATTGACTTTTACTATCAAATCAAAAACTATGCAAAAACCAAGGCTGTCTCTTTACTTTTATCGACCCTCTGTAAATAGATTCCCTTTTTGGTATATTGGGTCAAATAAGAGGACCAGTAAGTTCCTGATTAATGTCTATGCGGCCCCAGTTTTGAACGTAATCCTTAATGTTAATTAGTCAGACTCAGGTGGTTTGGTGCCAAAGTTTTTAAATCTAAAATATGAACTGAAATGCGTAAACAGTATGCAGTCCTGTATATAAAATGGACAGTGACATCCTACGTAGATACCACGTTTTTGATAAAGGAAGCCTCAGGTTATAAATTTATATTTATAATTTGATCGTAATTTTGTGTGGCCTTAACGAGGAAACGCCATTTTCTGAGAGGAAAAAATTACTGCCTTAAAACACCTATTCCTCCGTTTCTGCACGAAGTTTAGAGTTTTGACCCCTGCAGAGGGTCTGTTTTGGCATTGGGCTATTAAGCCTGCGCGCGCGCACACACACAGACCCACACACACACACACACACAATAATGATATCTTACGCGGATCACCTTCCACCAGCTCACCACAACGCGCCTCAGTCAGTGTCTCTCCACACTACCAATGACATTTAATATTGGCAGCAATGTTAGCAGAAGGAAGGGTTACAGTCTTCAAGAGCGGATAATTTTCACACCTTGTGGTGAGTATAAATTACTTAACTATATTGAACTGTAATAGAAAAATACTGTATGTGATGGTACGCAAGTTGGGAGGCCAAACAGTGGTTACAGGTAGCGACGGAGTATACTGAGTTAACCGTGAAATAGGGCTAGCCGTGATCATGGACTGCCCTTCAGTCGCGGATAATTGAGTGAGTAATTTTTTATATGCAGGAAGGAGGGGCCAAAAGAGAGCCAAAATCAAGGTCCAGTGTTTTCAAGATGCCTAGACACTGCGTTTGAAAGAGTGGAAGTCATAGACTTGGGGAAAGATGGATTGAGGAAGATTGTTGCAGAGTTTACCGGTTAAGTAGATGAAAGATTGAAAATACCGATTAACTCTTGCGTTAGAGAGTTGGGCAGAAAAAGAATTAGAAAGTGTTGAAAGTCTTGTGCTGCGTGCCCTCCTTAAAGGAAGAGGCATGCAGTTAGAAAGTTCAGATGAGCAGTGTCCGTTATAATAGCGATAGTAAAGAGAGAGTGAGGCAACATTGAGACGAAAAACTTTTGATTCCACCCAGTCAAGTATAGGTGTGTGGGTTGAGCCATCACACACGTGAGAAGCGTACTCCATACAGAGGCGGACAAGACCAGAAACAACAAGTGAGTGGGGGTGAAGAAACTGCGGAACCAGTACAACACACTAACCTCTTAGAAACTGTTCTAGAAAGAGAGTACATGTGATCATGAGAAAAGGAAACGCCAAGAATGTTAAGAGAAGAGGAAGTATTGAGTTGTATAATGTTGAATGTATGGGGATAGTCGTGTGGAAGATTGTGACGAGTAGAAAGATGGAGGAACTGAGTTTTGGGGTTATTGAGAGCTACAAGTCTTCTCTGCCCCAATCAGAGATAGCAGAAAGATCAGAGGTAAGGTGTATCATAGCCGTCCTACGCAAATCATGGGGTGACTGTTGATAGGGACGCTTTGGGTAGCCGGTAGTAAAGTGAAGAAGTGAAGAGTGGAATCATTGGCATAGGAGTGGATAGGACAGGAAGTGCGACTTAATAGATCATTGACAAATAAAAGGAAAAGAGTGGGTGAGAGGACAGAACCCTGAAGACTACCACTGTTAATAGCTTTAGGAGAAGAACAGTGGTCATCTACAACCGCAGCTATATAGCTGCCAGAACGGAAATTAGAGATGAAAGCACAGATAAAAGGATAGAAACCGAAGGAGGAGATGAAGGATTTGTGCCAGACTTTATCAAACGCTTTTGATATATCCAGCGCAATAGCAAAGGTTTCACCGAAATCCCGAAAGGAGGATGGCCAAGAGTTAAAAAGATAGGGAAGAAGATCGCCAGTCGAGCGTTCCTTGCGGAACCCATATTCACGATCTGAAAGAAGATTATGAGAAACGAGGTTTTTAAGAATCTTCCTATTTGGGATAGATTAAAAAACTTTAGAATGGCAAGAAATGAAATTAATTGGACAATAGTGGAGGGTTGAGAGCGGTCACCCTTCTTTGGGACATACTGAATGAAAGCGAACTTCAAGCAGGAAGGAAAAGCACCAGATGAAAGGCAAAGAGAAACCAGTTTGCCTAGGCAGGGTGTCAGCACAGAAGCACAGTTCTCAAGAATAACAGGAGAAACATTATCAGAATCACCATCATATATATATACAGTATATACCGTCTGCCAAAAAAAGGGTTCACTCTAAAAACATCCATGGAATCAACATTTTTCAAACAATCAGTATGAAACTTAAACACCTAAAAGATACATAAAACATTTACCTGTAAACCAAATGTTAGTTCGAAGCTATAAAAAATAACGATTTATTAAATATTTCTCTAATAATACTACAACTGATGCTCGACAAACTAATCAAGAATCCTTTATTTCCATTTTCACTTTTGTAAATTCTAATATGCAATTTTTTTGCAGGATTATAAAATATAGTGAATATGCCATTTTCAGAGGAATAAGTAGTATGGCCGCAAAATGGACGAGTACATATGCAATTGCAATGTTGAACATATGAGTGTCATTGCCAACCCCCTTCCCCCTTGTTGCAAGATGCCAACACCCCTCTCCCAGTGCCAACCAAGAGTGCAAAAAAAAGGGGGAGGGAACTCCCCCAAGCTGGGGGAGTCCACCTAACCTCTTTGGGGGAGAAGTGGGACGGCCTCACCCCCAAAAGGGGTATACCTAACCTAAGAGAGAGACAGGAGGAGAGAGAGGAAGAGGTCATCCAGCTTCTGCGAGATGCAGAAGCTTAATGAGAGCTCAAGATAGCAACACTTGACTTAGAACTCGAAATCCCACAGTTGGCTTAATCAGCCAGTTGACAGTTGGCTTAGAAGGTATAAATGGTCTGTATATATTAATAACTTTCGAACGAATTAAAAGCGCACAGAAACGCACATACACTCCTCGACTATACGCCCATAGAGCCCCTATTATCACCACACACACACACACACACACACACACACAATATATATATATATATATCAGGGGTGCCAGACTTTTTATCTCATGGGGCCAGATTGAGTATCAAAAAGTGCCAAAGCCGCCAAAAACGGGCCAAACGCCAAAGGGCCAAAAAGGGGCAGCACTCCGCTAGTAAATTATATGAAAAAGCCTTGCCATGCAGTTGTAACTAAACATTGGAGTGCATAAAGAGCAGGTTCATTGAAACTACCATGTTTGAGAACACCTTTCCAAAATTTAGAAGCAGCATCAGGAATAGATTCTGCAAAAACTTCCTCTTCTTTCCAGTTGACAAAGTTAATTTTTCTACATTGTGCCTCTATTTGGTCTAAATAATTGGAATTGGGATACATTTGCCAAAAGGGAAAATAAGAAGCCAAAACTAGGTTTGGGGCCAAATAAATTTTTCTGGGGCCAAACGCTTTCAAATGGGCCAAATGGCCAATCTGGCAACCCTGATATATATATATATATATATATATATATATATATATATATAAACAGATGCATGCAAAGCCCCAATAGCAAAATATATACGAGCACAACCACCACACCCAAAAAACCACCATACCACTACCAATCGTCTAAGTATAGACTTTTAGGTGCTCATCCCATCAACAGCACATGGTGAGAAGAGGGCTACAACCAGTCGTCTAAGTATAGACTTTTAGGAGCTCATCCCATCAACACCACGTAATCGATATGAGGACTACAACTAAGCGTCTAGACTTTAAGACCTCTCAGCAGTATTACACAACCACCACCACAGCACCACAACCATCACCACACCCACCACATCCACCAGCAGCTCCTGGTAGACTGACAAGGTCTCTAAATACGACCCAATAAAGTTAGCTATTAAACATAAACAAATACGTTTATGGGGCCAATTGGTAGACCAACAAGGTCTCAAAAAAAGGCAACGCCAATAGTTTTTCTATTGCGCTTCTCATGGTATAATACTACGAGGTATTGTAATTCGGGATAACTATTTCATTTCTCGTCTTTCGCCCAAATAGATTCTATTTCGGGGTAATTTATTAATTTTTCTTCTTTTATCTAATTATTTTGTTTTACTATAAATTTATCTTTAAGACACAATACATATATATATATATATATATATATATATATATATATATATATATATATATATACCGGTGTTTCAAAAGTCCCTCACTAATTTGATTTTCAATTTTCTTTGCAGCTAATCGACCAACGACGTTCATCTTGTGGTAAACTCTTACTTAGTAGTTGAGAATTTTTTTGAGTCTACATTTGAAGTTTTGCTCCGTTTTCTTCTGCTACCATGCTGACTCTAGAGCAGAGGTGTAAAATCGCTGCATGGCAGGAGGTTTTTCAATCTGTGGTCGAAGTGCAGCGACGATTCCGGGCAGTCTACGGACAGCATTATGCACCGGATAGGAACACCATCGTCGCCACCCACCGGAAGTTTATGGAGACCGGATCCGTAAAGGACAAACCACGATCAGGAAGACCTCGAAGTGGGCGGAGTGAGGAGAATGTCGAAACTGTCCGTGAGGCGTTTACTCAGAGTCAAGGAAAGTCCATTCGGCGAGCTGCTGCGGAACTGAACATCAGCGCGACATCTATCCAACGGATTTTGCGGCGTGGTCTCAAGCTGTATCCGTACAAGATCCAGGTGGTTCAGAAGCTGGAACCTCAAGACTACGATTGCCGGGTGGAGATGTGTGAGACACTGCTGCATCACTACGAAAGAGACCCATCGATCCTGGAGCACATGTGGTTCAGCGACGAAGCTCTCTTCCACCTTTCTGGTCGCGTCAATCGGCACAACACTCGCATCTGGGGAACTCACAATCCTGCGGAGATCCGTGAACATGAAAGGGACACGCCGAAATTGGTCGTCTGGTGTGCCATCTCCTCAGCTGGGCTGATTGGTCCGTTCTTCTTCCGGGATCAAGATGGAAATTCCGTGAACGTCAACGGAGACAATTACCTTCGTATGCTTCAGGAGTTCTGCATCCCCCAACTGTCAGCTGTAGCTGACATGCAAGAAGTCATTTTCCAGCAAGACGGTGCCCCTGCTCATTACTCGCGTGAGGTTCGATCATTTCTGAATAAGCAGTTCCCGGATCGGTGGATTGGTCGCCGTGGTCCCATCGAATGGGCTGCTCGCTCGCCTGATCTTACCCCATGCGACTTCTTTTTGTGGGGCTACATTAAGAGCAAAGTGTACGCCACCAAGCCGCGAGTCCTCCCTACACTAGAAGAACGGATCAGGAATGCGTGTGCTTCTGTTACTCCCGAAATGTTGTCCAATGTCGGCCAAGAATGCGTAAAACGGTGGCTCGCTTGTTTCGAAAAAGACGGTGCCCACGTTGAGGTGTACCAGTGACTTTCCAGCAGACTTATGAAGCCAAGTTTGATGCCACCAAAATTCTCATGAATCGTAGACTCAGCTACCAAATTGTCATTTGGTTCCTCTTGTAATTGCTATTTTAATACAATTTTAAAAATAATGAGGGACTTTTGAAACACCCTGTATATATAGACAGAGGGTGATCAAATTATTAGAGCCACCCATTGAAAAACACATTTTCATTATAATATGGTGTTTTTAGTTTAAATAATAACCTTTTAAGTATGCAGACAGTATTCCAAATTGTTAACACATGTAGTGTTCTCTACCTGAATAACAGAAACTGGGGATAGGGGTTAATTTGGGGAGTAGGAGGAGGGGAATATGTGAAAAGTGGGTTCAGTAGTGTTTCAGCTGTGAACGTGGAAGGTTGTCTTCCAGTGGTCAGGTGCGTTAAGTGTATGTTAAGTTAATGATAAGTTATTATATTTAAACCATTGTACGTGGAATATGCACTCATACACCCATATGATATTGTTTCTCAACAACGTATTGTGATTATTTTTATTAAATTAGTGTTTCTTTACAGGAATAACTTTTATGTACTGTAGGCTACCCAACATGGGTAAGAAATGTGATCTATCGCCAAAGAAGAAAGGTAGAATGCTCTCGCTGCTGACTGCAACTGATTATTCTCACAGTAAAATAGCCCGAGAACTGAATGTGTGTCACGTGCGAGTGTTGACAGGATCGCATCAAAAATTAAAGTTGAAGGGGATAATCCAGAGCTGACTCCAAAAAGAAAGGGTAAATGTGGTAGGAAAAGGATAACTACACCTAGAGCCGACAGATACATTGAAAAGGAACTAGTAAATAATAGGAGAAGCACTACTACGAAACTTAAATTGGAGCTGGAGAAGGAAAACATCAACATTTCGACAATGACCTTAAGAAGGCGTGCCAGGGAATTTGGATTGAGTAGTTGCCGGCCAAGGAAAACGCCAAAATTGACTCCAACAATGATCAAAAAACGCTTAAAGTGGGCTAAATACTACTCAAAGTTCACTGTAGATGACTGGAAATCGGTAAGTCACAATATTTTAGTGATCTTGTATGCTTATTCTGAGTAAAATGTATTATTTTGATATTTGTATGACAAGGCACATTTCATTTTGGTTGCAATCATTTCTTTCTCTTTTCATTTGCAGGTGTGTTTCAGTGACGAATCCACATTCCAAGTCGTATCTGATAAATCACAGTACGTTAGGCGACGTGTTGGTGAGGAATATCATCCAGACTGTGTCGTAAGTACGGTTAAGCATCCAACATCTGTCATGATATGGGGAGTGATAAGCGGTAAAGGTACTGAACGAATTTACATTGTTGAGGGTACTATGAGGCAGGACCACTACTGAAAGGTTTTGGAAACAAGACTTATTCCACAGATCGCCGACTGGTTTCCAAATGGTGAGCCATTCCATTTTATGCAAGATTCGGCCCCATGCCACACTGCAAAGTCAGTTAAAAGTTATCTGGCTGCAAAGAATATTCCTCTTGTGGATTGGCCAGGAAATTCTCCAGATATGAACCCTATCGAAAACCTATGGGAAATAGTAAAGCGTAGACTGAAAGGCGAGGAAATAACAACTCGAATACAGTTAGTAGAACGAATAATTGCCGTTTGGAACCGTGATCCTGAGATACAGGCCAGCTGCAAAGCCTGTATAGAGAGTATGTCTAGACGGGTTGCTGCCTTAATTAAGGCCAAAGGAGGACCCACTAAGTACTAAATGTGTTTAATATGACTGTAGATTGTATATAAATATGTTCTGAAATAAAATAAGTGTTTAAATTAGCCAAATTTTACTATTATTAGCATTAGAAATAAACTTATACAAGAAAAACTATTTTTTATGTAGTGGCTCTAATAATTTGATCACCCTGTGTGTGTATATATATATATATATATATATATATATATATATATAAAATAAAACAACTGATAAATAATATTGTTTTTGGTTCTAGAAAGACGCATCGATCGATGGAATTTAGATTGCGACAGATCGGCGCCTGGAGGCAAAACCCACCTGTGTGGAGATGACAGGTAAATTTCGAAAAACACTTGATATCTGTTATTTTTGTCTTAAATGCACTTCGATATGCATCAGTTAGCTTGACACCTCATAAAAACAAATTTTATTTTCCAAACAAAACTTCTCTCTCTCTCTCTCTCTTACGGTCCTGTTTCATTTCTGAAAGAAATGTATGGAATGGATAAGTAATATCTGACACGCCCCAGAATTCGCTGCTCGTTCAATTACAACCCAATGGGTGGGGCATAAGAACGAGTCCAGGTTCTCTAGTTGGTGGAAAGTCTCACTTACACGTTACGGTACCACCCAAATTCACCGACGGCCAACAGGAAACTCGCGATTCGAATATTAGGGACGGCTACAATCATGATCACGTATATAAAATGGGGCATTTTCAGCTGGAACCTAGAACAGTTGTTTTTATCAACGAGTAGCTGCAGAAATATCTCGTCATGGACACTTCCAGCTAGACGCATCAGCTTTACAGCTCCCCGCAATTGTTTCAAGACGGGGATTTCTATGCAGGGGCTACGCTCTACCTTTTCGCCGCGGACCGGAATGATCTTCTCTCCACACAAAACGTTAATGATATCTGCAATGCTCCTCCGTTCGAACCAACAGAAGACTCTACCCTCGAAATGTGAGTAATTACGTAATAATTTAATTTGTAATTCATTCTCGTGCTATATATATATAACAGCCAATCTCACTTTTGAGCCCATTTAAGCTAGTTGCTTTGTGTTTATTATTTGATCCGGTCGCCATAATCGCCATTTTATCTTATTGTAACTCTCTCTTCCTATATATATATATATATGTAATACACGAACTGTCAAAGTCTTCTATAACCTCTAAATGACCTTCCATACATTGCCTTCTACGGGCCCCTATCGGTGTTCTCTTCCTTGTTCGGGTCATGACACTGACACCACCCAGAGGCCTTTGTGGAATATGCCCGCATCGAGACGCCAATTAAGTATGCCCCTATCAAAACACTCCAATTAGGGGCTGGCGCTGCTAGTACCTCTCCCCCTCACACGAATGGCAACTTCCTGTCACAGGATATCCGCCTTTGTGTGCTTGGGAATCTGACGTAAGAAAAAGGAAAAATTCGGCCTATAAAAGAAGAAATGCGAGGAAGGAAAGACAGGATCTAACTTGCGCTCCGTCAGTAAGAGGAAAGGCTGGGTTGCGTTCAAGCAGTTCTCCAAGTAAAGACCGGAGGGTATTTGCTCGTTAAAGACTAAACCTTTGAGAGAGAATTATTGAGTTTTGAGTTATTGGGAGAGAACATTGTGGGCCAATAGTCTTAACTACAGAGAGAGAAGTAGTGGACTGGCAATACTTATTTTTGACTTGATTAATTTTATCTTTAAGTCTTAATTAAAATACAATTGAACTTGATTGCTCTATATTTCTGAACTTTGACCGATCTTGTAACAACCAAATTGTGTCCTTAATTCACTGATAAAAAGTTACTACAACCAACGATTTCATTATCAATTACTCACTTAGATTTGAGGGTTCAAATTATGAGATTCCAGAATTGACGCCCCACTTCATAATATTATTAATAAAAGTAATACAAGGATATAAATAAATAAACATTTATAACAAAACTGGTGTCAGAATCAAAATCACAATTATTAAAATATCAAAAATTTTTATAACAAAACTGTTGTCAGTAAGCGGGGATCTTTTAAATTTGACACCCCATAATTAGATAAGGACACTATATGCGGGCCACCCTCTCTCAACGAACATTGAAGGAGGACAACGTGAGAATCACCCGATCGAGAACCGCTGCGTGGCCTGCTGTTGCTCAGGTCCATCCGACGTCGCAACTTGCTAACGGTCACCAAGCAACAGGCGGAGTGCTCCTTCCCACCGAAGGAGGGAGTAAGGTAAGCGACCCTTTTTGGAGGACGAGACGAGAGTCCTTCTATAGCGGGCAGTTCCCCAAGAGTAACCCATTGGAGAGTTCATTTCTTTCCCCCTGACTTTAACGTAAATAGAACACCATTTTTTCCAATCGGTTCCCCGAGGCTTGAGCCCGAGACTGATTCGGACCCTAAACCACAACCACTTTTATTTTCAAATTTGAGAGATTCTGATTCGGCCGAAACTCCCTCTCCCCCAGCTTCTCCTCCCCCCACATTACCCGAAAGATCATATCACAATACCTTACCAGAAAGATCATATCACAATAGGTCCGAAACATTATCTTCGCGTAATAACCAGCGTGATAACACCAACACGTTTACCCCAGAGGAAGATAAAAAGCTCCGGATTGCGGCAGAAATCCCCTACATTTTGCCGGTCATATGCCGAATATTTAATCTCTGCTGCTCAAGGCGGCGGTACAAATTATGTACCTTTTTCTGATTTCGCTTCCGAAATTACCCGATTGATCTCGGACGAAGAGCCAAAAAGTGATAGAATGCGAATAGAATTAGCCATAAGATGTTCCGTTTTTCCCGCCAGACGAGTTTTCGTAGGTTTCGAAAAAAATTTGAAAACGTGGCAACACTTCCTCGACGATTGCGCGGACCTATGAAATAACGAATAGGTTAATGTGTTTAGAGAGGGAAAGTAGAAGACAGGATGAATCTTTCACATCTTTTGCTTATCGAATAAAACAGGAAGCTGAGTCTCTAAAAGACGACGCTGGTGACGACGATTCATTTATTAATGTCGATTTCCTCATAAACAAAGTTATTCTAAATTCAATACCACGTAAACTTTGTAAAAAATACGATGACAGGGACAAGGCGGTAAACAAAAAGATTAAGGGAATTAGGTGCGACGATCGCATAATCTCGGAACCAACAGCTCCCCATTTAGTTATTACAACAGAAAACAACTCACAGGACATAATAAAAGATGTTCCTGCGGGATCCCTACCAATCCCGATTAGATCTCAACAACCACCTCCCTTCCAGTTCCCTCATCCTTATGTTCCCCATATGTACCCTATATATTCTTCCATGTACTCCCAATGTAGGTCTTTCTGATTTGCAAGTTAATATGGTCCGGATGATATCAGTAACACCTCAAATTACCATCCAAATAATGTTTGGTCTAATAATATTCAATGTTTCATATGTGAGAGAAAAGGACACAAAACTAGGTCGTGCACTCTGATTGACAAAATGAAGGCGTTAGAGCTAGAAAAGGGTAGACCTAAAGAGAGTGAACGATGGCGTGAAAGAGTTGAAAGTGATAAATTGAGAGTAGAAGAAGTGCCTCTCCTACCCGAAGAGATAACCATCTCAGAAAATGGCCTTCTGAAGGAGGCCGAAGACGGGACGATTATGACAGGAGTGGTAGATATTCAGCCCCATCCGAATACCAGAGAAGAAGGGATTTCTCGCCGTATGAACGACGAGAGAGGATAGGGTACGAGAAGGATAGAAGAGAAAGAGGTAGTTATAATAATTCCAGGTATGAAAATCGATATGAAAATCGATAACGCTCGCCGTCACCTTATGAATACAGGAGAGAGAATAGGAGAGAGAGAACAAACCCTCCTTATGAGACAACAGAAAGAAACTACTCTCCCTATGAGAGGAGAGACCGAAACTATCCTCCTCAAGATAGGAATAGATTAAGGTATGAAGACCGAAGGACGGACAGAAGTCCGTCTCCGTACCGAAGGTATGAAGAAAATAAAGAACCACACCGAGGAAGAAACCCAGAGAGAAGTTGTGAAACGGGACGAAATGATTCACCATGGCCGAGAAGAAGCGATTCCTCACCTGTAAGGGACAAGTTCCCCCGCCGAGTATCGTTCAAGGAGGAGGAAGAGTCAAATCAGAAATAAAAAAACTTGAATTGAGGCAGGCAACGGAAAGAAAACGAGACGGCAGAGACAAGGACCAAGATAAAAGAGGTATGAGTGAGAAAATAATAGGGAAAAAATTGAATGAAAGAAATAGTACAAATTGCATGAATGGGGAAGCGAAAGAGAAACGTAAAGAAGGTCAATATTCTGAGCGCAAATGTATGTGAAAAAGGCAGAAACCAGATGAATGAAAAAGAAAGTGACCGCGAGGCGCGAGAGGACAGAATGAGTCTGGAGGATGATCTAACCTTGAAAGTGGAGTCTGCCTCACGCGGACCAGACGTCGCGTGCGAGGAAGCCTCGCGCGGACTAGATGACGTGTGCGAGGAAAGGATAGAAAGTGACCTTGACCAGGAGGCGAAGCCTCCATCGAGTGAAACAGGTGCAAAAGGGTAATTATGGAATGTATGAGAAAAATGTACTGAATGTATGAATTAAACGCGAGAGAAATAGAAGACATGCATGAATTAAAATATGAGAATACGATAGAAAGAAGGGAAATTGATCTTCCAACGGAAGCACAATGGGTGAATGGAGCATATGATATGTGTTCTTGTGACTTAAACGTGAAAAATAAAGTGACGAAGTGTGACTCGTGTTTATACTGTGGGAACGGAAGTATTCTGAATCTGGTGAATGACGATATAAATGGTGAAAAGAAAAAACCACGAATGAGTGAGGAAAGTCTAAATGACGAAATTGTAAAAATGGACGCGGATGGATTAGTAATGCGAAAAGTGACGAAATTAAGTGGGAAAGAAATAAATGAAGTAAAACTCTCGCATGAATGCCCCAGTGCAAAGACTCGGGTGAAGATGAATGAAAGTCATGAGATAGGAGACGCAGAGTGAGAAATTACGAATGTGAACGTGTCCTATACATACCGCGAGAGTATTCCAATACCCGGTCATTCAGGTGACCGTAGGTCAGGTCACTTCATTAGGATTATTGGACACAGGGGCCGATGTGTGCCTCGTTAGGGAAAGGTTAATTGACGCTGTTGGGTTTTGACCCCAAGTCGAAAATACTAGTCGTAGTTGTAAGGCTGTAAATGACGAAGTCCTAACCACCGTGGGACAAATAAAAGTGGGGATAAATATAGCTCAAAATTATTATGATCTCACTTCATTGATCTTTAAAGATTTGTCCGAAGGATTAAACCTCATAATAGGAGCGGATTTTATTCGGATTTTTATTTATATGCAACGGGTTTCGTGGCATATATAAATAAGATGCAAGTTCCCTTGGTAACAAAAATGATTAGAGTTGTAGACCGAGTAAATCAAAATTCGGAAAGAAAGGAAGTAAGGAGTTTCCCACTTACAATGGGAGGAGGGTCCACTTCCATTGCCCCTTTAGCGGGAGCATTTTTAGAAGCACAACCACCTTTCTCGTTAGAGGAGGGATTCACTTTAGTAGTAGAAGCGGAAAAACTCCCTTAATCTTACTTATAAAACCGCAATTGGTTTGCGCCAACGAAAAAGGGAGCGTATCAGTCGTAGTACAAAATAAGTCCGCTCATGATCGAGTTAAAGTTACAAAGGACAAGATAAAGTTGGTTGGCGCAGTTCTACGATAATACGATTGCGATAGAGAACAAATCTGTAGCTCCCCAAACGAATGCTCTTATAACGGCGAGGATGTAGAAAACAAAGTGATAACGGCGAGGAAGTGGAACACGAAGTGAGGAAGAAATCAACCGAATAATGAATCGTGAGCGTAAATTCTTTAAAGATGAAATTTCAGAGGAAATCTATGATAGAGAAATGATGAGCGATTTCTCGTTATCCCCTAAATCGTTAGAAAAGAAAAGAAGGGAAGTATGAGAATTTGTCAAAAATACTAAATTAAATTCAGAAGAAAATAATAAATTAGAGAGCATTCTTGAGGGCTATATTGACGTAGTTTTTGTTGAGGGAGATGAATTAGGCTTATTAAAGGTGTATGAGCTCCGCCTGGGAGTGGGCAAGCCAGCCCAAGTCTCAGCCGGTCCCAAGCCCGGAGAAAGGAGGAGGGTTGGCGGCAGGAAGGGCATCCGGCCGTAAAACGTTTGCCAAAACCTTATGAATGCAGATCCATTATAACAAGAGTAACAACAAAAGTAACGGAAATCTCCAAGAAGGCACAGGAAAAGAGATTGAGATGGTATGGGCATTTGGCATGTCCAGAGGAGGGAGGAGGAGTATGTGGGACGACGGATGCTGAGGATGGAAATTCCAGACACGACAAGAAGAGGTAGACCTAAGATGAGGTGGCGGGATAGACTGAAGAAAGATAGTGATAAGGGACTGGAGGAAGAGGTAGCTCAAGACAGAAGTGAATGAAGAAGAAGGATCTGCAACAGCGACCCCACATAGAAGTGGGCTAATAAGGCTGCGGAAGAAGAAAGGTGTATGAGCTTTACATAGAACTAGAACTGAAGCACGGTCCAGTGTACACTCCTCAGTACAGATTACCTTTTAAATACCATGAAGAGGTAACGAAACAGGTCGTTGAATAAGAGCGCCGCGGACTGATTGAGCGGCGGAACAGTGATTTTAATAGTCCTTTACTGTTAGTGGATAAAAATAGATTAGTGGTCGATTATCGAAATTTGAATAAGGTTTTAAAAACATCTAGATTTAAATTACCTGATTTTGGAACTATATTTCGAAGTTTGGGCGGGAGTCAAGGGTTTATGACCGTTGACCTCGCCCAGGGATACCATTAGCTTTGGACGACAAATCTCAAAATTTAACCGCATTTTCTTCAAATAACGCAAGTTTTGTTTATAAGGTTTTATCATTCGGTTTAAAGATGGCTTCAAATGTTTTTAGTTCCATAATGAGCTATCTACTTCACGACCTGATAGGAAAACACGTGCACGTTTTCATAGATGATATACTGATCGTGGGAAAAACAAAACAAGAACACGAGAAAAATATTAGATTGGTTTTAAAAAGACTGAGGGAAAATAACTTGAAATTTAAACTCGTAAATCTCAATTCTTCCAAACTAAGGTGACGTTCTTGGGTTATGACATCACCCGAGAGGACGTCCCCTAGCCTCGACAAAGTGAAGGCCATAAGGAACCTTAGACCACCTACAACGGTAAAAGAGGTTCAGTCGCTGTTAGGGCTAACAAATTATTACAGATGTTATATTCGCAATGCCGCCGAACTTTTGGCGTTTCATGCTTTGACGAGGAAAAAGGTGAAGTTCGAATGGACAGAGGAGCGTGAACTAGCGTTGGAGAAAGTGAAAGAGGCAATTACCGGATACCCCGTTTTATCTGTACATAGATGCATCCGAGAGGGCTAGAGGAGCCGTTCTAATGCAGGAAAACGAAGGTGAGCTAGTCCTCCTGGAGTATTGCAGCAAGGGCTTTAATGATACCCAAAGGAGGTATTCGGTAATAGAAAAGGAAGGATTAGGCTTTATTCTGGCATTAAATCATTTCCGCGCTCTTATATTGGGATCTAAAGTAACATTGCGAACTGACCATAAACCATTGATAAATCTAGTCAGTAATTAATCTTCTAAGAGATTGACAAAATGGTTTATCACACTGTTGGAATTCGATCTCAAGGTCGAATATGTCAAAGAAGAAAAGAACCTCATCGCTGATTTGATGAGTCGATGCGTGACGGATGAGGAAGAATCCGAATCCGAGTTTTAAAACTGCCCCGTGAACGCAGTTACGAGAAGTCAACGACACAATTTAGAAGTAGGAAGCGTACCCTATCCGGGTACACTGGTAGAAAAATTCTTACAGGATGAAGAAACTCCGAAGATATCTGTAGAAGACGTTCGCAAGGCACAGAAGTAAGACCGACAATGCCAGGAAATTATGGGTGGAAAGAAAAGCGAAAAATTCAAGGTCGAGGAAGGACTAGTTTACTCGAAACGAATTTCCCAAGGTAAGGAATCCACCAGAATTTACCTTCCTGACGCTGAATTGCAAAGGAAGGACTTAATGCAATTTCATAATTCTACGACAAAGGGCCACATTGCCGAGTCCAAGACCTACCAGGAGGTCCCTCAAGTATACTAGTATGGCCAAAGACGTACGAATGTACATAAAACGGTGCGCGATTTGTAATAAGTATAAGAATATTAATCCAAAGGCCCCACTGGGGTATACCCACATTTGTAACAAGCCTTTAGATTGGGTCTATGCTGACTTAGTAGGTCCATTTCCAAGATCAAGGGACCATTCGGCATACATGTTGGTATTAATAGACTGGTTCATTAAGTTTGTAGAACTATATCCCCTCAAGGATAAGACCGCGACCGAAGTCGCCAAGCATATCTTCGGAAACTTTATTCTCACCTATGGGAAAATGAAGAACCTTAAGACTGATAAGACTGTGTAACACTGATTCATGTTTTACCAGTATAATGTTATTATGGGCGCAGCAATATCAGAATAATCAGGAATTGTTGAGAACAATCTGGATGATCGTTGACAGTTTCTTGCTCTAGAAATTGTCCGAAACTTCCACTGTGCTATATAAAGAAGAGCGCAGAGTCTGAGAAGTCAGTAAGTGTGAGCACACAAAGAAAGCAGGTTGTTTGTCTGATGGTTACCAGCACTGAGGTACTGTGTTTCTGTGCTTCTCTGTGCTGACGATTTGAGTGTTATCGATCCTTTTTTATTGAGAACATTATTTCAGTGTTGTGAATACATCTTTTTTCTGGAATCTGTAACCCGTTGCAGATTTAATAACACTTCTCTCTATGTCTGCAGGTTATGATTAATGTAGTACAGTTTGGTAAAGAGAATGGCAACTAGAGCTTGTAAACACTCGCCGGATATATTCTGCTACGTTTGTTGGTATTACATAGGCCCCAAGCATGTATCGCACAAGATTGCGAAAGGCACCAAGTTCTGGATCGCGTATCGGCTCTATTTTGGTATGCCTATCGATGACCAAGATAAGCCGTGGGCACCCCATGTGATCTGTGGAAGCTGCCGCTCCACACTTGAAGGGTGGCTGCGGGGAGTACGCAAGGCAATGCCCTTTGCTGTACCCAGAATATGGAGAGAACCAAAGAGCCACCACGACAATTGCTACTACTGCATGGTAGATGTTTCTAAGTACAGGAAAGTTAAAGGAAGGCAGACTCTTCAGTATCCAAGCATAGCGTCGTCCATAGCTCCTGTACCACATGGCGAAGGTCTTCCAATACCACGTCTACCAGAACAGGTATCTATCCATTACTTTACCTTCTGTATTTACAGACTGTGGGTCATTATGTGTCGATTTTTCTTAGTGCTGATGCTCTTCTACATATATAGCTATGCCTATATTTTGTTTCTTTGCTTTGCAGGTTGAAAATAAGGATGCAGCTAGCTCATCTGAGATGTCGGCTGGTGAGGACAGTCATGATGAAGAATATACAGTAACTTTCAGTACAAACCCTCACTTTCCAAAATCAGAGGGAATTGGACGACTTAATTAGGGATTTGGGTCTGACGAAATCAGGGTCTGAGCTTCTGACCTCCAGACTCAAAGAGTGGAATTTGCTTGGAGAAGACTGCAGGAGCACTGTATACCGAAAGCGGCATGAAGAGTTTGCAAGGTTCTACGATGTCAATGGCTCTCTCTGTTATTGCAGCGAGGTTAATGGTCTATTCACAGCTATTGGGTTAACACATATGCCCTCAGAGTGGCGCCTGTTTATTGACAGTTCAACTCGGAGTTTAAAAGCTGTTCTACTCCACAATGGGAACAAATATCCACCTATACCAGTTGTACATTCTGTTCAAATGAAAGAGGACTATGAAAATGTCAAACAACTGCTCACTCAAATCAGGTATGAACAATATAACTGGGACGTGTGTGGTGATTTCAAAATGATTGGTTTCCTGTTAGGTTTACAAGGAGGGTTTACTAAATATTCATGTTTTCTTTGCCTGTGGGATAGCAGGGCTTCAACTGAGCACTATAAAACAGTTCACTGGCCTCCACGTGAAGGACTGCAACCTGGAAAGTACAATATACTCAGGCAACCTCTTGTGAAGCCTGACATAGTTCTGCTACCACCTCTCCATATTAAGTTGAGTCTAATTAAGCAGTTTGTAACTGCGTTAGATTTTGGAGGGGAAGTTTTCCAACAGATTCGGGTCATGTTCCCTAAACTCTCTG
Organism: Bathynomus jamesi; assembly: GCA_023014485.1. Classification (NCBI taxonomy): domain Eukaryota; kingdom Metazoa; phylum Arthropoda; class Malacostraca; order Isopoda; family Cirolanidae; genus Bathynomus; species Bathynomus jamesi. The sequence continues at coordinate 457,219 of JAJOZX010000491.1, forward strand.
AGGCCAAAGTCAAGGCTGGCATCTTTGTAGGACCATAAGTCAAGGCGCTGTGGAATTCAAAGAACCTTGAAGCCAAGATGACTCCGATCGAAAAAGAGGCTTAGTGTGCTTTCCGTGATGTGGTTCGTGGGTTTTTAGGCAACCATAAAGCACCAAACTATAAGGAGTGAGCGTCAAACTTGATTAAGTGCTATGGCAAAATGGGGTGCCGTATGTCTTTAAAATTACACTATCTGCACTCACATCTAGACTTTTTTCGTGATAACCTGGGCGATGTGAGTGAAGAACATGGCGAAAGATTCTATCAAGATATTCAAACGATGGAGAAAAGGTACCAGGGCCATTGGGATGCTTCCATGATGTGAGACTACGTATGGTCGCTGATCAGAAAGGATAAGAATGTTCATACGCGGAAGTCGCGTTCTTCAGTGCATTTTTAAGGAACGCACACTGCATAACGAGGCTTGTTATTCTCTTATCGGTTCTCCTCATGATATATATTATATCCTTTGCACCATTTTGGGTTTGTCCAACAATTTTGGCTCAATAAACATTAATTTCCAATAGTGTTTTTATTTTCAGAAAATATTTATGTTAGCCTTCTTTACATACTTTGCCATATAAAAAGTGCGATAACCTATATTTTTGAAACAGCTGATGATAGAGCAAAACCAATAACATTTTTGGAATCAACGCCCCGAAATCATTAAGAAACGACCGAAAAATCACAATAAATAGAAAATTTTTCAAATTTTGTTGCCCAGTGTAATGGGACCAACTTTTCGAACGATATTATCTCTCATTTAACTAACAAATATCACATTAACCATAGCTTTGGAGCTCCGGCTCATCCCGAAAGCCAAGATCAAATAGAGAGATATAATTATTTTTTAAAGAACCTTTTAAGAACACTGATCGAAGACCGCATGGTCGATTATTGGGATGAATACTTGCCGTTAGTCAAGTATATTCACAACAACAACACCCACACTACCACTAAGGAACGCCCTTTCTTCCTAATATTTGGTAGAGAAAACGCCAATTGCGTTGATAGAAGATACTTGCCAACAGGTGCCCCACCAGTGGATTTGGAGGAATATAAGTGGAGGTACGCGCACATGAAGGAAGAGACATATCAGATGGTGAGAGAAAACCTAAAAAAACAACAACGGAAGATGAAACAACAAACAGAGAAGAGAAATCTGTGAACAATCATAAAAGGAGAGATGGTATATATAAATAGGACCTCGGCGCCGGGAGTGCCAAAGGCCTTCCAACCTCCATATAGTGGTCCCTGTCAGGTAATTAAGAAACTGAATGACTACATGTACCTTATTAAAGACCCTGCTACGGCAAGACACAAAAGGGTACATTTGAATAATATAAAAACTGAGGGAGCCACAAAACGAAAGAAAAAGAAAGTAGACGAAGCAGAAGTCACAGAAGAGAGCGACGAAGAAGACGAAATAAATCACTTAAACAAACGAAGTAATACAAAGTACGTTGCCAATATTTCCAGGGCAAGAGAGATAACTAACGAACCACATGGGTTTCGAAGTTCTTACTCGGAAAATGAAAATCCATGGTCACACGCCACCCAACCGCCGGAAGCGTTTTAAAGGGTCAGATTGCTGGTCTCGGTAATAAATTGACCGCGTATGTTTACAAGGAGCTTCAACGTGTTTCCACATTCTTTAAATAAATAAAACGGCGAGAAGCAGATTAGGCCCTTCCCTGAGATAATAAAGAAAAATTTTCTCCCTTTTCTCTCTCCTTCCGTAGGCAGACAACATTAGGCGAAAAATTAAGCGAAAGAATTTTTCCTCTCAAAAAATTCACTAATATAATTAAAGGCATGTTTCGTTTTAACAAAGTTCATACAAAATCATTTTAATTCTGTAACGAAATAAGTTAGTCGTGAATATTTGGCGTAAAAATAGTCCTCATGGCGATTTCTCTATTGCCATGAAAAAACATTTTATATATATATAAACAGGATGTTACAGCATAATGCAACGCATGTTTCATGCGTCCGAATTAGTTTTCTTTAACTCATTGAAACGAAAGGAACCGAGTGTAAAGTTCATTTAAATTTCAAGAAAAATTTTAGTATTCAATATCATTACTCGTATCAATATTCTTTTTATTCTTTCCCCAATTTAGAAAATTCCCAAAAGGTTTCCCCTGCCGCTGACTATGATTTCCGTCCTCTTATTCCTGTGCGCTCTGCAAGCTGGGGCGCAGACTCTTTCCAATCACGGAGTCCTTTTTCAACCAATGGGCCCCATAATTCTTCAAGACCCAACGTACACTTTTAGTGTACGCCTCAGCATGAAGCCCTATTATCAAAACATGTGAGTCTTGGACAACAAAATGAACCGTTTGATACTTAAAAGCCGCAAGGAACAAGAACACCTGAGACGCCGCAAGGAAGAAGAACGCCTGAGACAAGTAAGGAACAACACCGCGGACGAAACTATAAATGAACTTGGAATTCTAATCAACACCCTTCATGGTGTTCAGGAGCAGATCACAGATACCAAACAAGAAATTACAGCCTTTGTCACCACCCTAAATCAAGAAAATTCTTTGTCAACACAAGCCTTGCCGAGGAAGAAGAGAAGCCTCATCAACGTCGTCGGAGGATTCCTAAACTTTTCGTTTGGGATAGCCCAACAGGGCTCAGTTGACAACGTGGTCCGTCATATACAAATCATCGAATATAATGAAAAATCCGTCGCCGACAGTCTGAATTCCCACATCACATTGTTAAATGCCACAGTTTACGATATCAGTAATCTAAAAAGGTACGTCAAACTCCATACCACCAATGTGGTATCATTTCAAGACAAAGTGGGTGTGTGTCTAGCTAGATTAGAGGAAGAGGTGAAGGAGGAGAAGTATCTAACGTTGCTCTCGATCATCGCCCACAGTTTATGAACATACACGGAAGGACTCCATCTGCGGCTTAACCGTTTGAAAACGGCATTAGTTACCGCCAATAGAGGCCGCCTAGACTCATTCTTGTTCGACGCTTCCCTCTGTCTCCAAGTTTTAAAGGGCATCGAGCCTAAGGTGGGCCGACTCTTGCCGTATATTTTAAATGAGACAACCATACCTCTGTATTTCGAGGTTAGTCATGCCCGATTGAGAAAGATGACACCGGAAGAACTACGAATCATCATTTTCGTCCCTTCAAAGGCTATTGAATCACCTATGACCCTTTTCCTTGTGTCCCATCTACCTCTCTGGATTAACAAAGAAAATCTTTATGCAGACATCCTCCCGGATGCCATTTATCTTGGCGTATGGCAAGATCGTCTAAATTACGTTAAGTTCAAAGATTTAAATGGGTGCTCAACTATAGAGGGAAATCACCATTGCAACTCCCCAACCTTCATTTTATCTAATGGGTCAGATGAATGCTTAATCAGACTTTTCCAGACGAAAGAAGAAACGAACTTAATCACCTGCCATCGGGTCTTAAAGAAAAATTTCTCACTTGTGTTTATACAGCAGCACCATCACATATATTATAGTGTGCCCCAAGCAACGACGTTGCTGCTCCGATGTCGACAACTGGAAGCAGAAAGAAAGGAACTGCAGATCTCCAAGACTGGGTTCTTCACCCTCCCCGAGGGGTGTAGTGTTTTCACTGACCACAGACGAATCCCATTCGTCTCCCTATTCTCCGACCCTCGGAACTTTACCTTAAAACCACACCTTCCTAAACCGGCCAGCGATCTCGAGATCACTTATATAGTGAACTCCTCATTTACAAAGGAAGCTTTGCACCATTTCAATGCTTCCCTGTCTCAGGGAATAGATCTCCGGGATATATCCCGGTATCTACGAAGAGTCGCCCTCAAGAACTCAGACGAAAGAACGTCTTCTGTCATCTCCTACTCCACTCTCACCTTCTGCTTCCTACTTGGGATCGCCATAATAGGAGTTGCGGTCTGGAGAAAATGCTGCTGTTGCCAAAACCCTCCACTGGTGCTGATTGCCAGGTTCGAAGCCCCGGCCCCCGGCCCCGCGGAAGAAATTCCTATGACAAGGTCGCCAACGCCCCCAAGAAGCCCTCCTCACCGAGTTTGTTTCTTACCGATGAGTCCAGGTCCAACCAGAAGGTTACCCCCTGCCGTTCGGTCGTATCGCACGCCCGAACCGATGCCTAATCCTGGCTATGAGGAGATGGGCTATTCCCGAAATTAAAACTTTCATGTTTCCCCCTTGTAACTTACGTTAAATATTAGTGATTGATTGCGCTATTCAGTAAATTAGGTGCCCAGGCACACCTAAATAAAAGATAAATCCACAAAGCCAATTTCGTGATAAAATAATGAATGATTAAAATTTTTATTAAGTGATCAATGCTTGAACTTATTTATAAATAATAATAAGTGTTTAGTTGATAAGCTTTAATGAGATAAAAGGTTTTACTTGTAGTGCTAAGATAGGCATTAACGAAATAAATGCTTCACTTGTAGGGTTAATAAATTTAATTGAGAAACGCTTCACTAATAAGGATTATTTAAAATATGAGGCTACCAATAAATGTTTTCGAATTAAAATCCTGAAGGGAAGGTATTAACCTTCTAATGCATTGACTAACTTTTACAGAACAAGGACACTGGAAACGCAAACGATGAAGCTAGATGGTCTCCCTGTAGAGCTTTTGTTTTATATTTTTCATATCTGCGAGAGCACCTGTATGTCCTACGGTTTGTATCCCTAAAATGGAGGAACTTACTCTCCTCCGAACTGTCGCGGAAGGATCTAAATTTTAAGGAAATAAGTACTCCAAATTTAATATTTATTCTGAGAAATTTTGCGCCCTTAAGGCCAAATATAGACCGCTTAAAAGTTTCCACTTTTCATGGTTGTCGCATTTTTCGGACGAAAGAATTAAATTCTCTGCAAATTTTCGTCCGTTTAAGGGAATTACACTTGGACGGAATACACTTTGAGTGTACGTCTGAAAAGACGTATAATCATTTCTTACGAGCCTTTTCACGATTGAATAAATTAACTTTATCAAATAGCACTCTAATTACCGACTTCGTAAATTGTCTATTTACCACTAAAGACTTAGTCATTAGTTTTGATTAACGTAACTTTTGTAGGATTTAATATAACTAAAAAATTGTTAACTCTGATAAATGAGCACGATTGGCTGCGAGAATTACACTTAGCCAACTTGTCTTTGCGCGCAGGTCTTATAACTTTTTTTCAGTGTTTATATGAGGAAAAGGATGCCACAACCAAGATATGTGATGAAAAGACATACTTTACCGGTCATTACAAATTAGAAGAATATTTTAAAACAACCAATATTCACTTATTTAATATACATCTGTGGACAAATACTGCAGACGATCTCCACGACTCAGATGATTCCACAACGGACAGTGAGATATAGACTAAGGGATTTAAGGAACTCTCTCTAAGTTACTTATAAAATTCTCCATCTGTGTGTTTCGAATTTTCTTCCTGCCATACTACTTTCCTTTTTATTGTGATGAAGATCAAATTAACTCGTGAAAACATTTATAATGTCATTCAACATCATAAGGCGAAATTGCGAAAGTTATCCTACGGAAACAGCTTTCTATAAATAATGACCGGATGTGACGATTGTTTTCAGATAAACCATACAAATGAAGAATTTTATGTTAAATTTATATGATAATGTTTCCTAATAACTAAATTATATAGATAAAAGTCTCAATTTCATTCAGTTGAATAATACGTGTTCCGTAGTCAGAAAATAAACTGTTAATTAACGAATTTAGAAAACTTAGTTTATGAACCTTATGAACCTTATGTTGTTTCGTGCGTTGGTCTCTCTTCACACGGAGGTCAAGCTGGTGGCCCCGCCTCTAGGTCTGGCCTGGTGGAGGAGCGAGTTGCTTTCTTGCGCTCTCCACCGTATATAGCCAGGCACGCCCGGCTCATCTGGTACTGTCCTGAGCCAGGCATCCAGTCTTTTCTTGAAGACTTCAACTTTGACCCCCGTTACGTTTCTGAGGTCCTTAGGAAGCTGGTTGAAAAGTCTTGGCCCCCTGACAACCAAGCTATATTCCTTCAGGGTTGAGGAGGTCCTTTGTCGTGCCTTTAATTTGGGAACACTACACATTCTGCCTTTCCTATTTTCCAGTGTTGTTTGAATGGTAATTGGGTTTAGTTTTAGGTTTGGTACCAGTTTTTCGATCATTTTCCATATGTAGATTATGATGTACCTCTCTCTTCTTCTTTCCAGTGAGTACAGATTTAGTTTACGTAGTCTTTCCCAGTAGTTGAGTTCTCTGCAGCCATCAATCTTGGCTGTGAAAGGCCTTTGCGTTTCTTCCTTTTTATATGGGAACGTCAAAACTGAGCAGTATTCAAGTTTTGGTATAATCAGTGTTTTTAGCAGGGGAATCATTACTGTCCTGTCCCTTCTCTTGAACGTTCTTAGAACCTGTCCGGCGACTCTTTTTGGTTTATTTATCGCTATCTGATTTTGTGTTTCGAATTTCGCATCATCTGTGATTATTATCCCGAGATCAATCGCTTTCTTGCTTCTCTGAATTTCCTGTCTATCTGGAGCATAATATGCAGTCTGTTTAAGTTCTTCTTTTCTACCATATCTCAAGAGCTGAAATTTCTCGGCGTTGAATGTCATGTTGTTGTCTTCTGACCATTTGTATATTTTGTTCGTGTCCCTCTGCAAGGCCTCCACGTCATGTACATCGCTGATTTTTCTGCTGATCTTTGTATCGTCTGCAAAGGATGTTACTATACTATTGCTGTTTACTCCGCTGTCTATGTTTGTTGTTCATGATAATGAACAGGAGTGGGGCCAGTACTGTCCCTTGTGGTACTGAGCAGCGTACTTCTGATTCTGATGATGATATACCTTGAATTTTGACGACCTGCAGACGATCACTGAGGAAGTTGTAGATCCATTTTCCCACTTTGCCTGTTATTCCCATGTCTTTAATTTTATGTGCTATTATACCATGGTCACATTTATCGAAAGCTTTAGCAAAATCTGTGTATATAACATCGTAGTTGTCCTTGCCTTCCAACGCATCTAGAATATTGTTGTAGTGCTCTATTAGTTGTGATAGACATGATCTACCTGATCGGAATCCATGCTGATTTTCGTTGAATCTTTCCCGTGTCTCCAGGAAATCATAAATTTTCTCTCTAACTATTCTTTCAAATACTTTGGTGAGGTGGGACGTCAATGACACTGGTCTATAATTCTTTGCTTGAGATCTGTCCCCTCCTTTTTATATCGGGACAATGTTTGCTCTTTTCAAGATGCTCGGTATTTCCCCAGTGTCTAGGGATCTTCTCCATATCCAGTATAAAGGTGTAGCTATTTCATTTTTACAGTTTTTAATCAATAATGCGTTCCAATTGTCCGGACCTGCAGCTGAATGTAGTTTCATTTGTCCTATAGCTCTCGCTACATCTTCTAGTGTAAACTCAAAGTCTGTTATATACTCTCCTTGCAATTCCTCTTCAAAGAATGCATTTATGTCAGGTATCGCTTTGTCAATTTTTGGGGTGTGTTTGGGGTGAAAGTGTTTTTTTCATGTTTCCCAAGGTTTGCGAATAGATTAGAATTTGAAAGCAATTTTCGTGTCGTCCATGATATTGAATGATTTAGTTACCCTTTTGTAAAAATGAAAGAATCGCACTTAAAAGGGCGACTCATCGTACGAACTGCATTCTTTGCAGAAATCATTTTACTCCCCAAGTTACACGAGTTAATTATCTGTAACCAGTAAACAAATTAGCCATGATTTTAAGACAACTGAAAAATAACTTTCTAACCAAAACATGCTTCAGTGCCATCCTAAAACTGGAAATTTTCACAGAAAGGGCTTTTGCCCTTATAAAATAAGAGAATTTTAAATTAAAATCACCCTATACGTATAAACCTTCGCACTATGTGTTTCCTTTCTTAAAACTAATCTTTCCTTTAAATATATATTAAGTGTACGGTAAATCACAAATGTTTGAATTCATGTTTCCAATGTATATTTTTAATGTGCATGTCTTTTAATGTATGTCCTATAACTTTATATATCCTTACACCTGTAGGTCAACTCTGATTTCCTAATCCCAACTTTCAAAAAAGAATCCCCCGAATTCACACGACGTTTTCTTAATACCTTCTTCGACCGGAATTCGAAGGAAAAAGAATTTAGTTACCCTATAATAAAAAGAAAAGTAAATGAACTTTATCCTTAACCAGAATTCCCTTGAGAAGAATTATATAAATTTAACCTTCCCCGACGCCGAACTTAACTCAGGCGAAATTGTGTTCTTAAAGTTTACAACCCCATTACCTTCCCGATTTCAGTCAGAAAAATACTGCTAATTTTTGTAATCGTGCTGCTAGGAGTATTGTAACCATGCATCTCCACTGCGTAAAACTTCATTTACCATATTACGGACACACGGATAAGAAATCCCCGTTTTTGAATGAGCCGGCGGCCTCTGAAAAATTCTAAAATTAGAGAATCCCAGAAGGGGAATCAGATTGGAATCAGTGGCATGTAAAGTGAGAAGAAATCTTCTCACCGTTTATTCGTGAAAGTTTGTAAGCAATCTTTACAACTCCGCATCCGCCGCTTGCGCAAAAGATTTATGTCATTTTGTTTTATTCTAATTTGTTTTTATCAGTTAAAATTCTTTCCTCAATCTAAACTTTCTTTACTTGTATGACTTCCCTACCTCTCCGATTATGCCTCTCTAAACTGTGTGTTTATCTCTTTCACCTTCTTTCCTGGTTTCGATTCAATCCAATTTTATTATCAATAATGAAATTCATACCATTTGCTCTATATGTACCGAGGATACGGATCCTCCCATTCAAGTTTGTTAAAGTTACCCCTTTTTATTATGAACCAATCACTAAAATTGATGCAAAGTCAAAGCCTTCACATTGATGAAATTATAAGGAAAACTGAAGGAAACTAGGATAAATTTTCCTTATAGCTTTCAAAAAAGTTTCATACATGTTTAAACCCTTTTTTCATTTGAAAAATTAGCTAATTTTTTTACCTAATGAGCTATGTATCGACTTATGTGATAATCAACCTGTGATAATGAAGCAATTTGGTGATCATGTAGAAAGCGATGAAGAAAAGCCGGTTTTTGAATAGGGTTATGGCACAAACCCTTAAAAGAATTAAATCCTTAAAGCATGAACCAGAGGTATCCAAACTTCGCGAATATATTTTTACTTTTCTCTACATTGGTATAGATCAATAAGCCTTGTGCGCGCAAACGTTTATTCTGAGTCAGATATAAACTTAAGCCTTTTAATTGATTCACGATAACTAAGTTATATTTATACTGTACTAATTTCTAATTTAAACCCATTTGATTTTAGCACATTTTATTTTAACTGTAGTTTAGGATAGTAAGATTAAGTAAGCCTTAAGTTCATTTGAGTTTAGCACATTTTATTTTGACTGTAGTTTAGGATCATGAAACTTTAAGTACACCCGAATTGTAATGGGTTGACGTTTTGTGAATTGCCTGTCCACCACTAACTTTATTTCTCTCATGGACCTTCTGTCACCGCTCATGTACAAATACTAAGGAGTTTCGTATTGGCCTCGACTTTCCGTCATGGATTTGATACCTTTTTTTATTATTTTTTTATGGAGGGGCGGATTTGTTATACACGAACTGTCAAAGTCCTCTATAATCTCTAAATGACCTTCCATACACTGCCTTCTACGGGCCCCTATCGGTGTTCTCTTCCTTGTTCGGGTCATGATCCTGACACCACCCAGAGGCCTTTGTGGAATATGCCCGCATCGAGACGCCAATTAAGTATGCCCCTATCAAAACACTCCAATTAGGGGCTGGCGCTGCTGGTACCTCTCCCCCTCACACGAGTGGCAACTTCCTGTCACAGGATATCCGCCTTTGTGCGCCTGGGGCTCTGACGTAAGAAAAAGGAAAAGTTCGGCCTATAAAAGAAGAAATGCGAGGAAGGAAGGACAGAATCTAACTTGCGCTCCGTCAGTAAGAGAGAAAGGCTGGGTTGCGTTCAAGCAATTCTCCAAGTAAAGACCGGAGGGTATTTGCTCGTTAAAGACTAAACCTTTGAGAGAGAATTATTGAGTTTTGAGGTATTGAGAGAGAACATTAACTACAGAGAGAGAAGTAGTGGACTGGCAATATTTATTTTTGAGTTGATTAATTTTATCTTTGTCTTAATTAAAATACAATTGAACTTGATTGCTCTATATTTCTGAACTTTGACCGATCTTGTAACAACCAAATTGTGCCCTTAATTCACTGATAAAAAGTTACTACAACCGACGATTTCATTATCAATTACTCACTTAGATTTGAGGGTTCAAATTATAAGAGATTCCAGAATTGACGCCCCACTTCGTAATATTATTAATAAAAGTAATACAAGGATATAAATAAATAAATAAACATTTATAACAAAACTGGTGTCAGAATCAAAATCACAATTATCAAAATATCAAAATATATATATGTTTATGGAAGTATATGTTAACAACCCTGTCCAGGATTCGTTACCCGGTGCTGGCAGATGATGCGTAGCACATCCAGCTAATCATCCTTTTGACCCAGGTAGGATAGTTGTTGTGTTTATTATTTGATCCGGGTACCCTATCCTACATTTTCTCTAATTGTAATTCCTTGTAACTCTCTATTCATATATATATATATATATATATATATATATATATATGTTTATGGAAGAATATGTTAAAAACCCGGTTAGGTCATCTGCTTGCTGTTTATTATTTGATCCGCACGCCCTAATCGGCATATTACCTTATTGTAACTCTCCCCTCCCATACATACATCGCGGTGTCCTGACATATAAATACATGTTTACTACACGATACTGTACTAGGCTTTCTGTAATTAGTGTATTCTATTAAGTATTTAGAGAGTGAATTTTGTTTATCAAATATTTACGTTTGATAAATTTATAGAAAGTTCTACAGGTAGGGTTTTAGAATTACTAAAACTTTAAAGAATTCCAGCGGTCCTGGGCTCGAGACCCTGTGATGGTAGGCATTCCGTAGTATGCACAGTTAGGATAAAAGTATTTCCGGCGCAGTAAATTAGTGTACTTGTAACACTTTTTAGCTCTCTCACTCTCTCTCTCTCTCTTCATATATATATATGAATAGAAACGACATAAGTATTAAGGAACGTTTCTGCACACGAGGAGGAGATAACGAAATAATGAAAAATGAGGCGAACCGCCTGGGAATCGAACCCAGGGCCTTCCAATTGCCGGTCGGACGCTCTACCATTATGCTACGGACCTCACTCAATCACAAATCGAAATTCTCCCAAATAGGGCAGAAACCAATGCCCTCAGAGAGCACCCTCGCAAATCGTGAATATGCGCAAATAACTACAATGACCGCGCAGTATATAAATGAATAGAAACGACATAAGTATTAAGGAACGTTTCTGCACACGAGAGGAGAGATAACGAAATAATGAAAAATGAGGCGAACCGCCTGGGAATCGAACCCAGGGCCTTCCAATTGCCGGTCGGACGCTCTACCATTATGCTACGGACCTCACTCAATCACAAATCGAAATTCTCCCAAATAGGGCAGAAACCAATGCCCTCAGAGAGCACCCTCGCAAATCGTGAATATGCGCAAATAACTGCAATGACCGCGCAGTATATAAATGAATAGAAACGACATAAGTATTAAGGAACGTTTCTGCACACGAGGAGGAGAGATAACGAAATAATGAAAAATGAGGCGAACCGCCTGGGAATCGAACCCAGGGCCTTCCATTGCCGGTCGGACGCTCTACCATTATGCTACGGACCTCACTCAATCACAAATCGAAATTCTCCCAAATAGGGCAGAAACCAATGCCCTCAGAGAGCACCCTCGCAAATCGTGAATATGCGCAAATAACTGCAATGACCGCGCAGTATATAAATGAATAGAAACGACATAAGTATTAAGGAACGTTTCTGCACACGAGGAGGAGAGATAACGAAATAATGAAAAATGAGGCGAACCGCCTGGGAATCGAACCCAGGGCCTTCCAATTGCCGGTCGGACGCTCTACCATTATGCTACGGACCTCACTCAATCACAAATCGAATTCTCCCAAATAGGGCAGAAACCAATGCCCTCAGAGAGCACCCGCAATCGTGAATATGCGCAAATAACTGCAATGACCGCGCAGTATATAAATGAATAGAAACGACATAAGTATTAAGGAACGTTTCTGCACACGAGGAGGAGAGATAACGAAATAATGAAAATGAGGCGAACCGCCTGGGAATCGAACCCAGGGCCTTCCAATTGCCGGTCGGACGCTCTACCATTATGCTACGGACCTCACTCAATCACAAATCGAAATTCTCCCAATAGGGCAGAAACCAATGCCCTCAGAGAGCACCCTCGCAAATCGTGAATATGCGCAAATAACTGCAATGACCGCGCAGTATATAAATGAATAGAAACGACATAAGTATTAAGGAACGTTTCTGCACACGAGGAGGATAGATAACGAAATAATGAAAAATGAGGCGAACCGCCTGGGAATCGAACCCAGGGCCTTCCAATTGCCGGTCGGACGCTCTACCATTATGCTACGGACCTCACTCAATCACAAATCGAAATTCTCCCAAATAGGGCAGAAACCAATGCCCTCAGAGAGCACCCTCGCAAATCGTGAATATGCGCAAATAACTGCAATGACCGCGCAGTATATAAATGAATAGAAACGACATAAGTATTAAGGAACGTTTCTGCACACGAGGAGGAGAGATAACGAAATAATGAAAAATGAGGCGAACCGCCTGGGAATCGAACCCAGGGCCTTCCAATTGCCGGTCGGACGCTCTACCATTATGCTACGGACCTCACTCAATCACAAATCGAAATTCTCCCAAATAGGGCAGAAACCAATGCCCTCAGAGAGCACCCTCGCAAATCGTGAATATGCGCAAATACTGCAATGACCGCGCAGTATATAAATGAATAGAAACGACATAAGTATTAAGGAACGTTTCTGCACACGAGGAGGAGATAGATAACGAAATAATGAAAAATGAGGCGAACCGCCTGGGAATCGAACCCAGGGCCTTCCAATTGCCGGTCGGACGCTCTACCATTATGCTACGGACCTCACTCAATCACAAATCGAAATTCTCCCAAATAGGGCAGAAACCAATGCCCTCAGAGAGCACCCTCGCAAATCGTGAATATGCGCAAATAACTGCAATGACCGCGCAGTATATAAATGAATAGAAACGACATAAGTATTAAGGAACGTTTCTGCACACGAGGAGGAGATAACGAAATAATGAAAATGAGGCGAACCGCCTGGGAATCGAACCCAGGGCCTTCCAATTGCCGGTCGGACGCTCTACCATTATGCTACGGACCTCACTCAATCACAAATCGAAATTCTCCCAAATAGGGCAGAAACCAATGCCCTCAGAGCACCCTCGCAATCGTGAATATGCGCAAATAACTGCAATGACCGCGCAGTATATAAATGAATAGAAACGACATAAGTATTAAGGAACGTTTCTGCACACGAGGAGGAGAGATAACGAAATAATGAAAAATGAGGCGAACCGCCTGGGAATCGAACCCAGGGCCTTCCAATTGCCGGTCGGACGCTCTACCATTATGCTACGGACCTCACTCAATCACAAATCGAAATTCTCCCAAATTGGTTTCTGCCCTATTTGGGAGAATTTCGATTTGTGATTGAGTGAGGTCCGTAGCATAATGGTAGAGCGTCCGACCGGCAATTGGAAGGCCCTGGGTTCGATTCCCAGGCGGTTCGCCTCATTTTTCATTATTTCGTTATCTCTCCTCCTCGTGTGCAGAAACGTTCCTTAATACTTATGTCGTTTCTATTCATTTATATACTGCGCGGTCATTGCAGTTATTTGCGCATATTCACGATTTGCGAGGGTGCTCTCTGAGGGCATTGGTTTCTGCCCTATTTGGGAGAATTTCGATTTGTGATTGAGTGAGGTCCGTAGCATAATGGTAGAGCGTCCGACCGGCAATTGGAAGGCCCTGGGTTCGATTCCCAGGCGGTTCGCCTCATTTTTCATTATTTCGTTATCTCTCCTCCTCGTGTGCAGAACGTTCCTTAATACTTATGTCGTTTCTATTCATTTATATACTGCGCGGTCATTGCAGTTATTTGCGCATATTCACGATTTGCGAGGGTGCTCTCTGAGGGCATTGGTTTCTGCCCTATTTGGGAGAATTTCGATTTGTGATTGAGTGAGGTCCGTAGCATAATGGTAGAGCGTCCGACCGGCAATTGGAAGGCCCTGGTTCGATTCCCAGGCGGTTCGCCTCATTTTTCATTATTTCGTTATCTCTCCTCCTCGTGTGCAGAAACGTTCCTTAATACTTATGTCGTTTCTATTCATTTATATACTGCGCGTCATTGCAGTTATTTGCGCATATTCACGATTTGCGAGGGTGCTCTCTGAGGGCATTGGTTTCTGCCCTATTTGGGAGAATTTCGATTTGTGATTGAGTGAGGTCCGTAGCATAATGGTAGAGCGTCCGACCGGCAATTGGAAGGCCCTGGGTTCGATTCCCAGGCGGTTCGCCTCATTTTTCATTATTTCGTTATCTCTCCTCCTCGTGTGCAGAAACGTTCCTTAATACTTATGTCGTTTCTATTCATTTATATACTGCGCGGTCATTGCAGTTATTTGCGCATATTCACGATTTGCGAGGGTGCTCTCTGAGGGCATTGGTTTCTGCCCTATTTGGGAGAATTTCGATTTGTGATTGAGTGAGGTCCGTAGCATAATGGTAGAGCGTCCGACCGGCAATTGGAAGGCCCTGGGTTCGATTCCCAGGCGGTTCGCCTCATTTTTCATTATTTCGTTATCTCTCCTCCTCGTGTGCAGAAACGTTCCTTAATACTTATTCGTTTCTATTCATTTATATACTGCGCGGTCATTGCAGTTATTTGCGCATATTCACGATTTGCGAGGGTGCTCTCTGAGGCATTGGTTTCTGCCCTATTTGGGAGAATTTCGATTTGTGATTGAGTGAGGTCCGTAGCATAATGGTAGAGCGTCCGACCGGCAATGGAAGGCCCTGGGTTCGATTCCCAGGCGGTTCGCCTCATTTTTCATTATTTCGTTATCTCTCCTCCTCGTGTGCAGAAACGTTCCTTAATACTTATGTCGTTTCTATTCATTTATATACTGCGCGGTCATTGCAGTTATTTGCGCATATTCACGATTTGCGAGGTGCTCTCTGAGGGCATTGGTTTCTGCCCTATTTGGGAGAATTTCGATTTGTGATTGAGTGAGGTCCGTAGCATAATGGTAGAGCGTCCGACCGGCATTGGAAGGCCCTGGGTTCGATTCCCCAGGCGGTTCGCCTCATTTTTCATTATTTCGTTATCTCTCCTCCTCGTGTGCAGAAACGTTCCTTAATACTTATGTCGTTTCTATTCATTTATATACTGCGCGGTCATTGCAGTTATTTGCGCATATTCACGATTTGCGAGGGTGCTCTCTGAGGGCATTGGTTTCTGCCCTATTTGGGAGAATTTCGATTGTGATTGAGTGAGGTCCGTAGCATAATGGTAGAGCGTCGACCGGCAATTGGAAGGCCCTGGGTTCGATTCCCAGGCGGTTCGCCTCATTTTTCATTATTTCGTTATCTCTCCTCCTCGTGTGCAGAAACGTTCCTTAATACTTATGTCGTTTCTATTCATTTATTACTGCGCGGTCATTGCAGTTATTTGCGCATATTCACGATTTGCGAGGGTGCTCTCTGAGGGCATTGGTTTCTGCCCTATTTGGGAGAATTTCGATTTGTGATTGAGTGAGGTCCGTAGCATAATGGTAGAGCGTCCGACCGGCAATTGGAAGGCCCTGGGTTCGATTCCCAGGCGGTTCGCCTCATTTTTCATTATTTCGTTATCTCTCCTCCTCGTGTGCAGAAACGTTCCTTAATACTTATGTCGTTTCTATTCATTTATATACTGCGCGGTCATTGCAGTTATTTGCGCATATTCACGATTTGCGAGGGTGCTCTCTGAGGGCATTGGTTTCTGCCCTATTTGGGAGAATTTCGATTTGTGATTGAGTGAGGTCCGTAGCATAATGGTAGAGCGTCCGACCGGCAATTGGAAGGCCCTGGGTTCGATTCCCAGGCGGTTCGCCT
Source organism: Bathynomus jamesi (assembly GCA_023014485.1). Lineage (NCBI taxonomy): Eukaryota > Metazoa > Arthropoda > Malacostraca > Isopoda > Cirolanidae > Bathynomus > Bathynomus jamesi. Next base: position 473,436 of record JAJOZX010000491.1, read on the forward strand.
CATTTTTCATTATTTCGTTATCTCTCCTCCTCGTGTGCAGAAACGTTCCTTAATACTTATGTCGTTTCTATTCATTTATATACTGCGCGGTCATTGCAGTTATTTTGCATATATTATATATGTATATATATATATATATATATATATATATATATATGTTCCTCTGTGTATTTTAGTGAAAACCAATAGGCTTTTAATTATTATCCATTCTGTCTCTTTCGTGTTTATTTCGGCATATTTATACATACACACACACCACATATATAATATATATATATATATATATATGGTGTGGTTGTAATAAAACATTTTCTACTCATCACATTTTTGTTGTAAATATTTCATTAATATAGCAGGATTCCTCAATTTTAATTATAGATTAATCTGCATTAGTACTGAGCTAGGCTTTCTGAATACAATTTGATGTATGAAAAAATTGGATTTTAATTAAAAGAGATTCAGAAAATGTATGAACTAATCAAGTTAATCTGTTCTTAAAGGTCCGATGCGGAACTCGATCGTGTTATAGCTACTTTTCGTGACAGCTATGAAGAAAGGCAAATGATCGACGGCGATTTAGAGGTTTTACAGCGCAGCCAACCCAGTGACCTGAATACGGAGGTCGAAGTATTGGCTCACATCCTGTCCAACGAATGCCAGGTCATCGATGAACTAAAGTTAGTTTTTTTTGTTAAGAATAAGACACATTGTATTTTCATCAATTTATTAAGGGATAGAAATCATGTTTCAGTACAATTCAACTTACAGAACTAGCGCCTAGAAGTAAGACTACAAATGCATACAAATTCATCATTCATCTCACTGTCGCACAAATCGAATAATTTAAAAAAATGTATAAATCCCTTCCCACGTGATATGTGCAGGAGAAATTAAAGACAATACTTCCAACAAGTATTACTAAAATAGCCTTGTAATTGATGGGGATTCAAAAAACTTCAGGGACATGCAACTGTTCGATAAATTTTACAATAATAGGGTCACTCTAGAGATGAGTCCCCAGTGAATTAAAATACTACAATCCTTCCCTATTTTTAAAGTGTACTGCAAACCAATGAATCCCCCAGCCCCCAGCAACGTCCGTATTGACAATAATTCCCCCGCATTTTCTCGTAGTTGGTAATTTCAATGTTTCATTCGCAAACAGACCGATAAATTTGGAGCGGGTGTTTCGGTAACTTCTCATTACTCTCTAGAGTGTATTCCCGTCCATTTCAAAAGCCAGCGAATACGTTCCTGAAGTGGTCGACCTCAATTAGGGCTTGTGACTCGAAGTATAGTAGTAAACTAATAGGCCCGTCTATCAGGGTTGGCAAATTCCAATCTGACTGAGATGTTTCCACTTTGTTGTGGAAATAAGTGTGTATTTACACTAGCAGATAAGTCGGAAGTGATATCAAACGGGTAAAGGTTAAATTGATCGATGGTCTTTCTGCGTTACACCAATTCCAAACTCATCACAGCCACCAGCAATATGGGCCAGATTACTATAAGCTCTCATGCAAAGCGGGAACACAGCGTATGATGAGTAGTCCGTATCCATAGTCCCACCCAACGCAACGCCATTGATGTGTAGAGTTATATTTTTAAGGCCGAAATTCTCGAATTTAAAGGCGCTCTTTTTATATTTTTGATTCGTAGAAGCGTGATCCTACATTCCAATTAATAACCTTTTAGGTAGAACTTCCAGGGCCACGTTTTCTAGCTGCTTCGAGGCCAACCCTATGGTCACCATGTATAGTTTCATCTGTACCCTGTTAAGTAGGTATTTTACTGTTGCGTGTGTTAAATTTTTTTCAATTTCTGGTTGCTTAACAGAGCTTAATTTCACTCTCCGTACGCGCAGAATGTTTATATAATGTGGATCACAACGGGTTTTGCGCCCTCTTCTTGATCAGGCCCCAGATTTATGGAGATCTCAGGATTCGTGCGTGTGAGCTTTAATTTCATATCCACCCCATTCATGAGCAGTTTCTCCTGGAACGTGAAGTCTGTATGCAGACGTCCAAAACACGCATATATCTTCTTTTTAGAATTTTTAAATTTGTCCTTTATACTACTTTCGTCTTTAGCCTGATAATAGCCCTTGGCAGTTAAAAAGGTATCCTTCGCTTCTTTTGAAAAGTTGAGGACATTTTCCAGATAGGCTTGTAGGTGATAATAACCCGTTCCTGCCGAAATGTTGACCTGAATTAAATACACCTCACACTGATTGAATATGGAGTGCAGAAGGTTGGTTTCAGGGTATGCAGCATAATTATCATCGCAGTCCGTTCCATCAGAATGGGCTATACGTAGTTTTGCGGACATGTGCATGCAGCTTGGATCAAAAAAGTATAAGTCTGAGCTGGGTATCACGAATTCTATAGGGGAACTCGGTGAACTAATTGTGTTTAATGGGTTAATTGTAATAAAGTCACTGTGCTGAATAGAAACTTGTGTTTGGGGCATATGAAAGAGGGACAGCTCCGATTTACAACATGGTGAGCTACACGGATGAATGAAGCGTGCCATGACGAGTTAGAAATCGTGCCACCTCTCTCGACAAGAAGTAATCAGTGTATGATTCATGAGAGCAATGTCCTCAGCTTATATCAGTTAAAAAAATATTAACCATAGGTTTCGTTCGCTTAGAACACTTCTTTTTTATGGCCTTTTACGTTTAGCGCCACGTGTTGGTGACCCCTTCTTCTGGACAGCCCTCTTCTTCTTTCCGCCAGCACGCATTTTTCTCTTTGCATGTTTGATGATTTCGTCCCGTGTACGTTTTAAATGTTTTTTTAGAGCTTCTTTAGGTTTAGCTCCACCCATTATGTCTTCTACCGCGTTAAAACCTGACTGTAACGCCTTCCTCCCGAGGTATCTGGCGCCCCTCTTCAGCAATGGGACAGCCGTGCGTAGTATGGTTGAAAAAATGGATCCAAGCTCCCACGCTGATATCTCACCCCTCGATAGACTGTGAAAGGCCTTCGGGTCATTATAACTATGCGACAAAAGTGTAGCTTCACTGTTAAGCTCCCATCACCGAATGGGAAATTTTTTCCCTCAATCGTTCTTATATATATTGAGATATTGGTTAATAGATTAGTCGCAACATTCACATAATGTGGCTTGTCATATGTAATGCTCAAGCTCTTCCCTCTATGGTTGGGAATGTGTGCAATGCGCAGCAGACGCGCCTGGGTATCCCCAACAAATTGATGCTCCACGATATTGCTGTAAATATAGCACATGTCTGGGGATGGATAGCCATCACCCAGTTTCTCCAATTTCAACTGATACATTAAGCTGGACAAGTCATGTTGTGCCTTATGACAGGTATCTCTTTGGAACGCTGTTCCATATCTGACCTAGGTTATATTTTGGAACAATCCTTTGTCTTTAATATTTCTATTATCCTGTGATTTTAGGGTCAGGGCATGTGGGGGGGTTTCTTTGTTTACGATTTCGTATAATAAATCAGCTGTAAGATTTGAGCTATTTAAACTTGCGATTAAGTCTCTCACAACATCCTCTTCCTCACAATAACAACCCGGGTCTACTGTTACTACTGTAGTGTAATACAGGACCTACCCACTCCGTGTGGCACGCATGGTTTCACCCCTAATTATCTCGGTCTTTTCACACTCACCACGATCTCTAAGAACCGTAAGAACGGGTTCTTTATGAATAATACTTAAGAAGCTGGTCGATAGCTGAATTTCGCATAACCCCACCTCAAACGAATCACGTTCCAATTCAATAGGCCGATGGAGTTCTGTTACAAATTTGGCTAGTGTGTTGTTAGGATGTACAAAGAGAGAAGAAGAGGACGGGAGTTTAACATAGAAGTGGTTAGGCGCCATGTTGTATCCGATTTAAGCTTCATTATTGCATCAGCTTTTATATAGGTGTTGAAGCTTTCTGGGTACCCTAGCCATTTCACCAGGTACACTGTCCTCTTTCCTGAACCTTTTCTGCCTAAAGTTTTTTCAATTTTAAACACATTTTTTCCTAAATTAAATGTCAATTTCTGCAACTCTTGCGGTAAAAGCCTCCTGCGATTTCTTCCTCATTCAAATCTTCAACGTAATACATCATTATCTCGCCTTTAGGTCTCATAGCACAAACTTTAAAAATCTCACGTGTCCAGCCTTGCTCAAAGCACTTCGCGAATATATTCTCCGAACGCGATAGCCTTATATAATCATTGATTTTGAAACGTGTAGAGTGTGTGGCGGTGCTCTACGAATATCTCTTCTCACCTCACGCTCTGTGTGCGTACCTCTTTCTAAAACTCGTTAGGTGTGCCAATCGCGCGATGGTGTGAACGGTTGTATGACGAGGCCAATGATCCCAGAATGTTTATATATCTGTATGTTTTTATGTGTAAAATAGCGATGCATGCTCCTTTATGGTACGTTGAACTCTTTCAGCTAAAGAGGCCTTATGTATAGAATTGCTAGTGTAGTAACTGATATTAAACTCTCGCATGTTCTGAAAAGCTCGGCCTATAAATTCTTTCCCCATATCCGTACAAAAATAGCCTGGAACCCTGTTTTCTTTCAACATCAGCGTTTTGGTAGCTTTAGCAACTGTTTCAGGCGATTTATTTTTCAGAGGAATTAGCCACAGATATCTAGAGAATACATCTATTATGAATAGGATGTAGCGGTAGCCATCATTATACACTGAATATCTTTGCATGTCTGTTAAATCCGCTTGCCAAATAGAGTCAATCGAAGCCGCTGTTGTCCTGGCTGTTTTAAACCTTTTTCTCACCGGCTTATGAAGTGTATAAGCATCCTGCTCCCGCAAAAACCTCTCAACATCTTTTTTCCCTACTCCATCATTGTAAACACCTCTGTACAGTCTATCAACACCGCCATAGGAGGCTGGGTTAGAAATGTCATAATAGCGTTTTCTTAATATGTTAGCCATTTGCGTATTTTAGAGACACGTGGATAGGGTTGGCCGTTGTTGTTTGGTCTCTTCTTTCTCCTCTTCAGAGATGCTACTGTTGGGGGTGATGGCGTACTCAGTTGTGGCACATGCGAGACTTGCTCCAAGTCTTTTAACCTATTCAGATTTCCTATCAATGTTTTGGGGACATTTATTTGTTGTAGTCTTGCTTTAATATGCTTCCATCCTGATGGTGAGGGCCTGTCCCTCTTTCTCACCAGATCATGGACAATGTCGACGATATTCGATCCCTGTACCCTTGTTCCTTCAACAATGACCTCGCCTGTATCGGTCCACTGTATGATGGGGTCCTCACTCAATAGATTATAAAGACTTAAGCCTTTATTCCTCAATGTATGTGGGAAACTGCTTTTTAATACATGCTCGATGTGTTGCATTCCGTTATTCTTTGGTTGGTCATCTCTAACGTCGGCCCAGGTCCAATCTCGCCATGCTCATCGTTGCTCGCCTAATAACCACGTGGAGATCTGTCGGATTCTTATAATCTTCGTACTCATGAAGAAATTTCTGCAAAGCCTCTTGGTACAAGATCCTTTTCTCATCAGGTGACTTTTCACTGTTTAATAGGGCTAGCAATTCGCTTTCCATTCTTTTAAGCTTGCTTTTACGGGGTTCTAGAACCGTATGTAGATTCTTTGAACTTTGCAGTGAAGCATACACCTCGTGTGGAATCACTACCACTTTCTTCATTATATTAATCTAGTCAGTAAAGGTCGCAAAACTGAAAATAAGATGGGAAGGAATGGTCCCCCTCTTTGTACAATAATTCGCTTTTTCTTACCCACAGTTTGACTTTTATGAGCGAGCGTGCGTATTATGTTCTTGTAAGGACGCAAGCGAGCCTTCTGAGGGGATTTTATTGGCACATTACATTTTATAACATTAAGGCAGGTTTCACAGATGCATTTTAAAAAGTCCGAGTCGATATGTTTAATAAACATCTGCTGCAATGCCCAGGGCAATCGTTGATAGATTTTTATTAATTCACGGTATTTCTTTAGCTTATTTGTCATTCTGGAATATACACCGTTTCAGGCTCGTTTGGGAATATATTCGTTATTAGAAGCACCCTAAACGTGTTTCACGGGTGAAGGTCACAAAGCAAATATCCGTAACGCTGACTTGTAGCTTCGTTACAAACTTCCAAAAACTCCTTACGCTGATTCGGGAACATTTGATTGGCTAATACCCCAATTTGTGACATCTCTCCGTTGCGCGAATAAGACTAGATATTGTGTATTTAACGATACATCGCGCATGTATCTATTTTTGAAAAGTAGATTCTGATTGATGAAGAATACGCTTATGTTAAGATGGTGGGAGAACACTGTAAATGTCTCTGCAACCGTTTTATCCATTTCCAACATGAGATCGTCAATAACAATGACTGTATGCTCATTTCCCTTTAACGAATTAACGTCATATACGCCTTTGTGGAACAAAATATCATCTTGGTACTCGTTGAACCAAATGCACAAATTTTGAGAACATCTCCCCCTTATCTTTAATGATTTTAGGCATAAATACAGTTTTACCACATCCTACATTGCCAGTTATAACACATGTGGATGGGCTTGTGAACCTGAATTTTTCTACAGATTCTATATCTAACACGTCACACCCCTAAGTGGAACATTTACAAAATATAACAAAATTTAAATGTTGCTCCTTATATTCTCCAATCTTGTTTTTCTTCCACAGAACCGTGAATGACCTCGATGTACAGCATTCCATTATCGATATTACACACGACCCCGATGACACTGTAGTTACAGACTCCACCCCCGCTGACGACCCCTGACCAGCGACACCTCCACCACGTGGCAGTACAAAGTGGAGGCACGATGATGAAGAACCTTCCACGTCAGGTATAAAACGTGCCAGGAGTGCACCGGCTGCTAGACCCCCAGTAATAGAGTCCCAGCCCTCTACGTCTTACGACACAACCCCCACACTAGCTCCCTCCTCAAATATACTCCCTTACTCCTGTTCAATTCTGGGTACATCCTCCACCCCAGCAGCCTTTCGTGCTGTAGAGGAAGGTATAACATTCGAAATGGTGCGCACCGCTAACCCCACCCCGGCCCTAACTAGAAGTCGTTACGTATTCAGGGTTGACCCTGGAACCCTGTATAGCAACGGCGTTGAACACGGACTGCGGCGCGTAGTTGAGCGTATTGTGGAGTTTGCCTTTCAGAACCGCGACAAACGTGAAGTCCGGACAAGGTTGTCCTTCTGGTTCGGGTCAGATGACGGGAATGTACATGATTTTTGGGTAGTAATACCGTTCAGACGCTTGGCAGCTGTAGACATAGAATATATCTTCAGCCATATAATGCACGGCTATCAAAGTACTACAGCCTTCTATATGGACAACTTCACGGTAGATATTGACAGAGTATTCTGCGTTGCGGGTCATAGTGCCACACGTTATACTCTTAACTTCATTTCTCAGGCTATTTACAGAAAGCATATAAACGTCGATCGTGGTTGCGGCTTTATAGCAGTAGTCTTAGCCTATATGTTTACTGTGCTAAACACCCGGGTCAAAAATATTTAGTTGCCTACGGTTGTGCAGCGTGCTCGTAAACTGGCTTCAGATTGTAAGATTGAGTTTCAGTGTAATATGGATCCTGAAGAGCTGAGAATGGTAGAGCAGGAAATGAATGTTCGTATAGTTGTATTTGGAATGGATGATCGTCGTAGGACTGTGTATGTTTTTAAAAGCTGTGTGAGAGTTCGTACAAGACCTCTACATATTTTAGGAATGTCAGGAACAACGTATCTTCCCATCCGCAAAATAAGGACTCTCTACGCTAGTTATGATAAAAGTCGAAAATATGGAAGGCATCATGATTTGTGTAAGGGATGTCTTGAGTTTGTGGATGATATAGTGAAACACCGTAAGGAATGCCACATGGTATTTGAGCAGTGTAAACGCTCCAACTGTGAAAGTCGTGTAGTTGAAGCTGAGAAGAGGGAATGTAATGTGTGCAGACGTACAATTTCCAATAATAAATGCTTTGAGTTCCATAAGTCAATTGACACTTGCAGGGAAATGAGAATCTGTGAATGTGGTATGTTTCATTTGAAGAATAAATGGGAAAAATTCAAGCATAAATGTGATGAAATTCACTGTCCTACATGCCATGAGAAATATAAGGGGGAGGGAGTAAAGCATGTATGTTATATGAAAGACGCTAAGCCCAAAAATAGACCTTGTATAACTGTGTACTACTATATAGAAACTTACACAAACCCTGAAACGAAAGAGGTTATCCCACATCTACTTGTAAGCCAGACTATCTGCGATGAGTGCATGGAGGTTGAGTGTGATGAGTGTCACAAATGTGGTAAACGGACAAACGTTTTAAAAACTATCGCACACGACAGCCCTGTGAAAATCTTTGTCTTATATTGTGAAGTTAGCGGACAAGTTAAAAAAATGTGTATATTCTTGCCCATAACGGGGCACACAGTTCCTTTATAAGGAACTGCTTGAGCACGAGACATCAGATATTCGTGGGTGATCCCCTGAAAGGAGGAACCAAGCTTATACAAATGCAGATAAGAGGTAATGTTCAATTTAAAGATACTTTATTATTCACACCTTGTAAACTAGCCAAGCTACCCAAGGTGATGGGTGTGGCTGCCGAAGTTTCAAAAGGGTATTTCCCTTAAACTTTCCTCACTAGCGACAATTTAAATTATGTAGGACTGCCTCCCCCCAAACAATACTTTAACCACCAACATGAGTGATAGTGAGCGTGGAGATTTTGACCGCTACTACAACAGTTTTAATGAAACTAGTCTATACAATATTGCTGATGAATGCGAGCGTTATTGCGTGAATGATGTACGCGTGCTTACAGTATGTTTCCAGGCCTTTAGAAGGATGTACATAGACTGTTTCTGCTGCGATCCGCTGCAAGTCGCAACCACAATCTCCTCATTGTGCTTTACGGTGTTCAAGAACAATTTCATGCCTAAAGAAACCTTAGCCGTCATTCACAGAAACAACCCTCGCAGTTATGGGCACAGGGCAATTTACTGGCTCATACACATACAACAGCAGACTCGGACTGGACTATTCATAAAACACGCCCGCAACAAGGGGAAAGTACCCATTAAGGTCAATGGTCGTGTTTTCTGGGTTGATGGTCTAAGGAAGCGAAGACCGTACCACTGGTGAGAAGACTGTGTACTCCTTTAACGGTTGCTGGTGGCATGGATGCCCACGTCCTGAGTGTGGAATCGTAGGAGATATCCATGGTAGATCTCCTGCCGACAGTCTTGCTTGGACCAGCACCCGCGATCAGCTTATAGGTGCCCAGTTCACTCACAAGATCTTGTGGGAGCATGAGTATGATGCACGGATGGAAACAGATGGACAGTACCGTGAAGAAATGAACACGATCAAGTATTCAATGGTGTTGGACCCTCTCAAATGCGGTGATAGCTTGTTCGGAGGGCGTACAAACCCATTCAAGCTATACTTTCCACCTACGGAGGGCGTGAAACTCCATTACTACGACTTCTGTTCTTTATATCCCTACGTGATGAACTGGTGGAACCTGACCTGCCCACCATCGAGTGTTCTCAACAAATTTGAACAAGAACTATTTCGGTCTTTCTTTCGTAGACGTGCTTCCCCCTCGCGATTTATGGATTCCGCTCTTACCCTTCGTTATAGATAACAAACTCATGTTTCCCTTGTGCGTGAACTGCGGAGAGGAGAATAATGGGTCCTGTAATCATACAACCAACCAGCGGAAGATCAGAGGTGTAAAAACAAGTCCAAAGCTGTCCCTAGCCATCTGCCATGGTTACAGAATATTGAAGATATATGAGGTGTCGAGGTTTCAGAAATTCCCCAGTCTTTTCACACCGTATATAAATACTTTTTTGAAGGATAAAGTAGAAGCATCAGGCTACCCGCGAGGGGTTGAGGGCGAGGGTGAAAAATCGGCTTATATTCAGCGTTACTGTGACCGTGAAAGGATACAACTTGACCGGGCCCAAATTGTTAAGAACCCTGGCAAGCGCTTTAGTGCAAAGTTGTGCTTAACTAGTCTTTGGGGCAAGTTTGCACCGAATACAGGTGTAAGGGGAACGTTCATCTAGCCCAAAGTTATAACATGGTGTGGAATTATGCCAATGCCCCCGATAAAGGGGTTATGGAGATCGCGAATGTTGGTAACACGTATATAATAAAGTACATCACCGAACTGGCCACAGATACCTCACGTGTTACAAACATACCTGTAGCCAGCTTCACAACGGCATACGCACGCATGAAGCTTTGGGGACTACTGCACTCTCTTGGGCGGAGGGTGCTGTACGTTGACACATATAGCGTAACATTCACAGAGAGGGAGTGTGAATACATGCCACCTATTGGCGAATTCCTCGGAGAGTTGAGTGACGAGATCAAGGATGAATATGGTGATGGTGCATACGCTGACTCCTTTGTATCAACAGGGCCAAAAAACTTATAGGGTCCGGCTGAGGGTGGGGGAGGATATGAAATATATCGTGAAGGCTAAGGGTATCACGCTAAACCAGGCGAACCGACGAGTCGTTACCTTTCACTCGTTGAAGGATCTAGTTTGCTTGGAAGAAGAGGGCGACCAGCCACCCCAACTGACTGTGGGGACCCACAATTTTCGGGCGCAGAAACTCGGGGACGTGAAGGAACTTAGGGGTAAGAAGGTATGCCGTAACACCTGTAGGAAACGTTACCAGGTGCCTGGTACCTACGATACCGTACCGTTTGGATACCATAATCCTTGATTGTTATATATATATATATATATAAGCACACCGGACAAAAAATTAGTCACCCCTCTCAGAATGTACCTAATAACGTGTGACGGCGCCTCTGGCCTTGATAACCGCACGAATCCGGCGAGGCAGAGACTCTACGAGGTTGTGCATGTACTGAACATCGATTTGCTGCCACTCGTTCATCAGCCGGTCCCGAAGTTCCGCCAGAGTCCGTGGGTGTCTATTTCTGCGCTTCACTTTCTGTTTCCAGCCTGAACAACACCTTCGACGCATTCAGGATTAAAGGCTTCATTGGACCTGCGATGTACTCGTCGCCTCCCATCATTGGAGAACAAACAAAAACGGGACTCATCGGACCAAATTACACGTTTCCAATCTGCCGCAGTCCAGTTTTTGTGCCTCTGAGCCCATTTATAACGTGCCAATTTGTGACTTGCTGTTAACAGCGGCCTCTTCCGTGGTACCCTGCTCCAGATGTCCATCGCATGCAGTTCTCGTCGCAATGTCCGTTCGGAAATTGGTCGATGGAGAACCTCATTGGTTTCTTGGAGCAATTGTTCTCTGGTTTGAAAACGATTTGCAGTTACTAGACGAGAAACATGGCGGCGGCCCCTATTGTCGAGAATTGTTTTCCGGCCACAGTTACGCCGTCGATTGTCAGTTGATTGCGAACTACATCACTCTTTGTAAACTCGCTGGACAGTATGCGTTGACACACCAACAAATTGGACTACTTCAGACATTTTGTGTCCGTGGGCTCTGCCAAACACGATGATGGCTCCTTTTTGCCACTGAGTAACGTCTGCCTCACGACCCATTTTGCAGACTATATCCAACACACACTTTGTTCTTCACCACCTCACGAAACAGATCTGATCCTGTGTGCTACGTCACCGCTACTTGTCACTTACCAATGCTACATCAGCGCCCTCTGTGTGACCTTGAACTTCCTACTATCGGTGCTATTAGGGGTGACTAATTTTTTGACCGGTGTGCTTATATATATATATATATATATATATATATACATACACTAGCTGAGGTACCCGGCGTTGCCCGAGATAAATTTCACATTGCTGTTGCATGTCGTTCACGGTCAGCTTCAAGGCGTGATTGTCTTTCTTGGGGTGTTTCTCTTGCTCTGACAGCTGCTACACTTTCTCGGACAGCTTCAAGACGTGATTGTCTTTCTTGCAGTGTTTCTCTTGCTCTGGTAGCTGCTACACTTTCTCGGACACCTTCAAGACGTGATTGTCCTTCTTGGAGGTTTTCTCTTGCTCTGGCTGTTGCATGTCGTTCACGGTCAACTTCAAGGCGTGATTATCTTTCGTGTGAGCTTTCCTGCTTCCGGGCTTCTTTATTTTTTCTGGCTGCTGATATAGATCTGCCCAAACTTGTTCGTTTCTTTGGTGGCATGGTAAAGTTGTTGGGATTTTCAAAAACTGCAAAAAAAACATTGCCACATTAACTTCCTGTAACTATTCGCACAAACAGACAGGCGGACCGACTCTGTGTTGACATTCTTCATCCCATAAGAGGTTCCCGTGCCAAATTTTATAGCTCTAGCAAACGGTTTGAAGTCGTCCTAAAAAATAATTATATGTGAAGCTCAAGATTTTCATGATTATGTGTTCTTTTCTATAGTTTTATTGACCAAATAATTAGTTATGAAATGTTAAGATTCAGAAATCTTGACACAATGTGAAGCTCAAAATTTTCACGGCTGCGTTCTTTTCTGTAGTTTAATCGCGGTGCTGGGGCCTTCGGGCCCAGTAATTTTAATTATTTAATTTATTAACATTCTTCATCCCATAAGAGGCTCCCGTGCCAAATTTAGTAGCTCTAGGTCAAACGGTTTGAGCATGCATAAAGGACAGACAAACAAACAGACAGACAGGCGAAAATATATAATATATATATATATATATATACAGGGTGTCCGAGAATTATCTGTACAATTTTTGGCTGTTATTAAAAGTCAACCATGAAGTGTAGAAATTCCAGTGTTGTCCCATTTTACAGAGAATCTCATTAAGTTTTTTCTGATACCACGTTTTGACAAGTTTTTTAGAAATGTACGCGGGTGACAGACATTGATGATTTAAAAGCAAGAATCACAGCTGCTATTGAGCGAATTGATGTGGATATGCTGCAGCGTACATGGCAACATTTGGAGTATCGATTGGATGTTTTGCGAATCACTAATGGTGCACATATCGAATGTTTGTAACAACGTTACTTTAATAAAAGAAACTTTTGAAAATACAGATTCTAAATAATCTTGTTTAAGAATTTTACGTGTTATCAAGAATTTTATTAAAAGATGAAATTGTACAGATAATGTTCGGACACACTGGAATTTCTAAAAAACTTGTCAAAACTTGGTATCAGAAAAAACTTAATGAGATTCTTTGTAAAATAGGACAACACTGGAATTTCTACACTTCATGGTTGACTTATAATAACAGCCAAAAATTGTACAGATAATTCTCGGACACCCTGTATATATATATATATATATATATATATATATATATCTATTGTTAACGATGGATTTATTTATTACGTATATTTGTAAATGTTTCAATTAGGGTTTCGTTTTCTTTGTGTGTGTGTGTGTGTGTGTGTGTGTGTACAGGAAAAAGTCCTAAGCTTCGCCCACTGTAACCTCAATCAAAGGGTTACGTGACTGCTACTACCTACTACCTGGGCATATCTCTATCCCTGCATGCTCATTGGCCGCTGCAAGCCCTGGAGCTCAGACGTGTATTTTCTCAAGTAGACGAAAAATAGTGATGGCGACTTTTGATAATGCGTGTTCGACGTTTATGAAGTGGTATTCGGTAAAGTCGGAAGATGTGGTAAACACTGAAAGACGGCCTAGCCCACCCTTCCTTTGAGACTTTTAAGGCTACATTGAATCGCGCGAAGCTTGAGGAACAAGATGTTCAAATACTCTATGGATATTCTGGGGAGAGCATTGCCGGATTTCACGGAACAAACGAGTAATGACTACCTTGTAGGGATAAACTATATAAAAGCGTACATATACCGTGAGGTGAAAGAAACAACGCGCGCAGAAGAGAAGCAGCGGGTATGGGTAGTGACTCTTGTTGATGAGTGGTATAACAGGCTGTGTTATGTCATGCTGCATCATACCGAGTACGCGTATCCTGCGGCTGAGAATGTAAATCTTGTCATCATGGACAAGCTAAAGTACTTTTACCACTACATTCATATATATCATGAGAAGGTTCGCAGTGAGGTTGTGGCTAAAGGCCTGTGTGAATTTTTAATAGAATTTAGAGACGAGTATCGACTGTTAAACAAAACGGATAAATACGGGCACATGTTTCTCTCAAATAGTGCGCTGGATTGTTAATGTGTTTAGTTTGTGGAAATGAACGTCTAGTGCGCATTCCGATTAAACATTAAAACCGATATTGACCCATGTATCGGAAAATTGGCCGATATAATAGGTAAAAGTACTCGCATGATTCATGCTGGAACAAGCCCATACACGAAACATAAACGATTCGTATGACTCATTCCTCCACACCTCTCCCAGAGCCAAACAGCGCACCGGTTGCTTATAGTCATCTCAAAGCTTGACCCGACTGGTTGTGCACTCTCACAATAGAAAACGATGGAGCTTCGTTTGAGTAGCATTCTTAATGCCGTATACGACGTGTCCGTGACGAAGTCATTGCGTGTGTTCAGACGTAAAACCGGTGCCATTAACTATGTACTTGAAACGACTTGTAGACAAGCAAACTCTGGTAAACGTAATGTTGTTTATTTAAGTGTTGAGATGAATAGAGTCTTCGTGATAGTTGAGATGTGGGGTGAGGACCGTTATAAAATACCTGCACATAGGTACAAGAATAAAGCAGATTAGTGATACCCCCTCATATGCCATTATTTGTACGTTGTGTATAAATAACGATCAGCCATGCATTGATATACGACTGACGTGGAAGAATGCATCTGATAATAACGTTCTTGTCCCTACACGAAACCGCTTCATCCTCGACAGAATGTTTGACATCGCAGGTTTCCACAAACTAAAACCTATATTAGACGCACGTGTTACGGCTATGGTTTATTTTGATACGGTTCTTGAATACGCATACACCGCTCTGCTCGACGGGTATATCGAATGTAGGAATGAACATGGCGAGAATGGTCTAGAGTTGGAGACTTATTTAAATGGTTTAGACTCTTCGAAATATCATGAACTTTGGTACGAAGGACTTGAGCGGTACATGGCAGAGCTCGCTTACACTGTTCACCCTGAAGAGTTGTATCTTTATATAATGAGGTGCTGTCGTTACGATTTAGAAGATTATTTCAACTGCCGCTATGCGTTGTGAAGAAGAATTCACGATTGAAAAGCTCAGATCGGTAAGAAAAACAACCCTCGATTAGAAAGGAGTGTTTATAAAGGTGAACTTACGATGTTGTGGCTACGACGCCCTCTTTTTGCGTGCTTTTGATTGTATTCTGTCCGTGTCTAAAGACAATTTCCAACCAATTATACGGTGGGTACAAAAATAGTATTGAACGATATGAAGCCCCTTTACATCGAGGATAGGCACCCTCACACCTTGAGTGGTGAAATAATGCTAAATCGTATTTATTGTATAGTATAAAGCAACAATGATGTAACTGTAGACTCGATCACGTGCGATTTTATTCATTTTATTGAGCCTGGTGTAAGAGTCAATGTCGAGTACTATC
The DNA here is from genome assembly GCA_023014485.1 of Bathynomus jamesi. Classification (NCBI taxonomy): domain Eukaryota; kingdom Metazoa; phylum Arthropoda; class Malacostraca; order Isopoda; family Cirolanidae; genus Bathynomus; species Bathynomus jamesi. Next base: position 488,943 of record JAJOZX010000491.1, read on the forward strand.
GAAATACTCTACTGCGAAACATGCTTCCCGAAATGCAAAATCTGGCCAACGGTGGTTACTATCTTTTTCAGCAAGACGAAGCAACGTCCATACAGCAATAGCAACCGTGGAATACTTAAAAAATAATGTCTCAGAATTACTTGAACCCCAGAATTGGCTACCTAACAGTCTTGACTTGAGCCCTGTTGACAATGGAATCTGGGAAAATTTGGCACAAAGAGTTTACAGGAGCAGGTTGAGAAATGTTGATCACATACGTGACACGTCAGCTTCTTGTGGAGAAGTGGGAAGAGATACCACAGGAGCAGATCGATCGAACCATTGATAAATTTCGTCCAAGACTGAAGAAAATTGTTGAACAGAAGGGAAACACATTGAACAATTTTTTTAATAGAAATTCCAAAAGAATAAAATGTTCTTTTGTAAACTTAGGATTTAAGTTCTGTCTCGAAATTCAAAATCCTTTTTTTTGTTTTCATGGTTTTTTAATGGAGGCATTTCCTATATTTTATAAATCTTACGATGTATTTTACAACTAAAATGAGAATAAAAATTTTATTACCAAAGTTTTACCGCCTTTGTGGACTCTCAGAATTCAAAACTGGAACGATGTTCACCAACAAAATTTGTTGAACATAAACAATCCTCATTAAATCATTAATTTTGAATATAATAATCTGAAAATTGGTGTACATATATACTGTTTACTTAGTTTTGCTCTTTATGAGTTTCATTATGATTGGTTAATAAATGTTGATTTCATGGCTGTTTTTAGAGTGGAACCCTTTTTTATGGCAGACGGTGTATATATAAACTTTTTGTAAATACTGTAGAATTGTGAGGTAAATTTTGGGGTAATGAAACAACTGTATATTTTTCCGTGGATTTAAAGACCATGCATTAAATGGCAAATTTTTTAATTGTATAATAGTTTTAGGGTTTAATTGTCTGTTGTGTGCGTCTATTTAATTTGGTAGGTTCATTTGTCTTGCAAGTAGTATTCGGTTTCCATTTGTAACTGCAATTAAGTTAATTACTCATTAAGTTTTTATCCTCAGACATTTAAGTTTAAATAAATTAGTGTAATTGCATAAAACCAGTTTTTTCTGTTTTATTTCCGTGTTTTGGTTTAGTTCATTTATTTCAGGATTACGTTTGACATCATCAGAAAAAAACAATAGTTAGTTGCATTCTTCTTTGCAGGTAAGTTTCCTCTACAGAGGATTAAAAACAAGGATTTTTTTTATTCTTAATTCATTCTTGAAGATGTAAAGTAAAATGATATGAAAAAACTAATGACTTTTTTCATAAAATTACACCTTTAGAAAATTCTTATATTAAAATGATTTCCTCGCGAGTATTATTTTATTATTTCAAGTTTAATAAAAATTCTTTGTTCTCGGAGTTCGTCGTCCGTAATGCACAAGTTTTAAACGTAAAGTTTTCATTTAAAAAGAGTCTGCCAGTGGTATGATTCACTTACTTCTTTTTGATGTACTTTGCTCTCCTGAAAAGTTTTATTTAACTCTCTTCTTATTTCTTATATATATATATATATATATATATATATATATATATATATATATATATATATATATATATATATATATATATAAATAAATGCTTCTCTGCATTCCTTTGTTTTATTTACTTTCGTGTTTTCATTGTTTGCCACAAAGAAGTTTCGTGCGTTGGATTTAAATTTAATTTAATTAATTATTTATTTTACTTTGGTTTCCACTACAATTGGGAACATTCTTTAGTGTAAATATATTGTGATTAGAAATGGAGCACACACTCCATAAATTTAACTGTGGAAAAAATTATACATATACTGCAGTCATTTGAGAGTTCTTGTAACTCGTTCTGGGGTGCTTTTTTTCCTTTGATAGTCTATCTGGGAAACCATAAAAAATGAGTTCATTAAACTCTCTTTGTAGCTTAATATTAATTTTGATTAATCTCTATTCTTTTACAGATATTATTCTCTCCTTCAAATGTCAAATATGAACTGAAACGAGTAGAATCCATTTTTCAATGGATACTATACTTTTTTCACGCTTAAAACAAAACTTGAATCAAACTACAATGTGAAAGTTAATGTTATTATTATTGTTATTATTATTATTATTTTTCCATGCATCATTGTATAATCTGGCGACGTGTGACAACTATAGGACTATAGCTGCCAGAATTTTGAAATAATAACAATTAATTAATAAATAGTTAACTCTATTTGCTGAAAGTGTTAAAAAAAAATATATATATATATAAAGAATAAGAAGACCAAGACGATGGCTCCAAACATTTATTATACAAACGTTTTGACCCCGAGTGAGGGTCATCATCAGTGAAAAGCTGAATAAGAAAATAAAATATACATGTATATAGTTTTTTCTTTTATTTATTTACTTTGTATACCTACTAATCATTCCGAGTGTTTTGGCTCCTTGCTCTTTCCTCAGCTCTGCTGTTTAATGGCCACATTAATGGCTTAATACCTCACTTAACGACGCAAAAGCTGAATGTTATATAGATAATACGAGGATAAATAATTTAGTCTATGCTGATCATATGACATAAATAGGTCCCTCTTTTACGATCTGTATTGTCTTCTAAAATTCTGCAAATTATATTCGCAGAACCATATTATTTTTAATGCTACAAAAACTAAAGTTATGCAGTTGCATCCCAAAAGTTCAAATCAATCAGCTAATATTAGTTTCCAAATGAGTGGTAACCAATAGAGCAAATACAAGAATTTAAGTATTTAAGTCAAATTATCACGAGCTCTTTGACTCAAACCTTAGAAAACGATATCGAAGTTTCTGTGCTAAAGCAAATATGATTGTAAAAAACTTCAAATTATGTACAAGTGAAGCTTAAAACACTTTTTTGTACCTTCTGCACAATACAGTATGGGTAGCAACTTTGGGTTAATTATAAAAAAGTTTATTATAAAAGATCTTTTAGACTGCTACACGAATTACCTCCAAGATGCTCAGCTTCGCAAATGTTTGCTAACCAGACCGTCTCAGATCTTCCTGAGGCAACAATGCCTAATCATTAAAATCTAATACAAAGAATAAAAAACTCAACCAACCTGATTATCGAAGCTATTCTTCAGTCCTGCCATATGTCTTCTAAACTATGTTTCATGGTGTGAAAACGTTTGTCTGTAGCCTCATTTAATATCGCCAGTGCTATTTTTCATTATTTTGTATGTTTTGTTATTATTATTTACAAGTTTTATTCTTAGTGTATTTTTGTCTTTCTAGATTTTATTAATACTATTTGTTCTATGGAATATGAATGGTCTACCATTAAAGTTTTTCATTTTCATATATATATATATATACACTACCAGTCAAATGTTTAAGTATACTCTGAAATATTCATAAATTTAAAATTTTGTTTAAAGTTTTTTATTTATTAACTAAGTTATCATGACAGAAATTCATAAATACAAACATGGGAACTTAAATAACAACAAATCAGGACAATTTACCAAAAGCAAAGTCTAAATTTTAGATTCATCAAAATAGCCTCCTCTAGCAGCAATTACAGCAGAACAAATTCGAGGCATGCGCTCAACAAGAGAAAGAAGATAGTCTGGTGAAAGCTGCTGCCAGCACTCTTGTAAGAGTTCCCAGAGCTTCTGAGCACTGGATGGCTGCTTGGCTTTCGCTCGTCGATCCAGGTCATCCCACACTAGCTCGATGGGGTTCAGATCCGGGGACTGTGCTGGCCATTCCATAACTGTGAGCTGACGTTGCCGTTCTTTCTGCTTCAGGTAATTTTGACACAGCTTGGAAGTGTGTTTAGGATCGTTGTCTTGCTGCATTATGAACTGTTGGGCAACTAGTCGCAGTCCAAATGGGATGGCATGGCACTGTAGTATGCTGTGATAGCCACGTTGGTTCAGTATTCCAGTGACTTTGTGAAGATCTCCAACTTGTTCCCCTGCAAAACATCCCCAGACCATCATACTTTCTCCAACGTGCTTCAGTGTTGGCACAACACACTGCTGTGTCATTCTTTCACCCGCTCTGCGCCGCACAAATAATCTGCGTTTGGATCCAAAAACTTCGAAATTTGACTCATCAGTCCAAAGGACAAATTTCCACTGCTCAACAGTCCATATTTGGTGTTTTTTAGGCCAGGCTAGCCTTTTCTTTTTGTTCTGGAGTCTCAGCATTGGTTTCTTTGCTGCAGTTCGTCCTTTTAATCCTGCCTCACTTAGTCTTCTCTGAACAGTTGATGTTGAAACTGTTGTACTTCTGGAGTTATTCAGCTGGGCTTTGATTTCAGGTGGTGTGAGGTGTCTGTTGCGCAGACTGGTGACTCGGATATACTTGTCCTCTGAGTCTGTTGTGGTTCTTGGTCGCTCTGACCTTTTTCTGTCCTTATTTTGACCAGTTTCTTCGTACCGCTTAATGGCACAAGCAACCGCATTCACAGAAACTTTTAATTTTTTTGCGGTTTGCCTCAGTGATTGGCTCTCATTTCTCAAAGTTAATATCGACTATCTTTTTCCTGTTGTTAACTGAGCTTTAGCACCCATTTTTGCTTTCTGAAACTCAGCAATATACCTTAAACTACACAGTTAGCTTCTCTGCAAGGATTTTATATGTAAAGACCTGCAGCGCATGTTAATAACTGAACACATGTATTAACATACTCCTGAAGAAACAAACACACTACCCCAGTAAAGACTTTTAAACTGTTTTTGGACCTTTGTGCAGAGCTAATGGCATTAATTTTAGGTTGCATGCTAGACGTAAATTAACACATTTTGAAGGCTATTTTGAAGAAGCTTCTGCGTTACAACACACTGCATAGAGCAGATGCACTGAAGCATACAATATGAAAGCCAGGTAAGCAAATTCATCTCTAGTACCTATTAAGTTTACATTTGAAGTTTGTCATGGGCTAAGCAGCAAAACAATGGAAATTAGTAGGTGTACTTAAAATTTTGACTGGTAGTGTATATATGTTACAATGAATAAAAATAAATTGAATACAACATTAACGCAGGAAGTGTTCAATGTGTCCCTCATTATTATCAATGACCAACTGTAGCCTTGTGCGCTACTGGCGAACTCCTGTAAAAACGAGCTCATTCCATTCTCTTAAAATACACTCTCAAAGTCGTTTGACATTTTGAATATTTTTTCTGTAAACTTTGTCAACTAAACATCACCAGTAGCGCACAAGGCTACAACTGGTAATACATTGATAATAATGGAGGACACACTGAATACTTCCTGCTTTAACGTCTTATTCAATTTGCTTTTGTTCATTATACATTTCTCTAATGTTCAACTAAATCTCTAATTACCTTTCTTGGCAACTTCATTTTAAACAACTATTGTTCAAATTGAATTTTCAAAAAGACTACTCATCCGATTTAAATAAACTACCTCTTATTTTAAGGACGATAGTAATTAGTAATATATGAGCAAAAATGTCGAGTGCAATGCAGGTGAAAGCAATATGATCAATATTGATTGTTGCAATAGCAGAGCCATGCAACAGTGCAAGCCACTGGCACAGTGCTAAGGGGGAGCGGGTTATGCAGGAAAGGGGGGGGAGTGGAATATGCAGAAAGGGTATGGAGAGAGATAAGCAGGAAGGGGCCGTTCAAAAATTACATAACGCTAGTTTTACTGAAACTTTACACCACTACCCCATTATAACGTTCCGTAATGCTAGACCAGACACCCCTATTAGGGGTTCATAATATCTTAGTGGGTGTCTGGTCTAGCGTTACGGAACGTTTAAAAGGGGTGTGGGTGTCAAGTTTTAGCAAAAATAGCGTTATGTAATTTTTGAATGGCCCCTAACCTAGCAGCTCAGACCCACAAAGGTATATATATATATATATATATATATATATATATATATATATGAATTGTATTTTTGCATGTATGTTTGTATATGTGTAGAGGAAAAATAAAACAAAATTTCATTATTAAGAGCATAACTGAAGAACATCCGCCCGCTGGAGATTCTTGGTGCAAAATGCCGGCTTTCCTGACAACTCTGAATGATATATATATATATATATATATATATATATACCGAGTAAATAGAAGAGGGAGAGAGAGAGAGAGAAAGAGCATAATTCATTCCTATCGATTTTAGTTTATTATTAAATTACTAACAATTCCCCATAGCAAAAAGCAGTGAACCACGCATGTACAAACAAAATCTCTGACCTTATTATCCGAAAAAGCAAATGGAGTAAGAGTGTCGCCAAAGGTTATTTGCATTTTTATGCTTTGTAGATAAATTATATATATATATATATATATATATATATATATATATATAATATATATATATGTGTGTGTGTGTGTGTGTGTGTGTGTGGTGTGCGCGCGCGCGCGATCAGACAGAGCTGTTCAGGGCAAATTGGGATATCACCCAAAAACAGCTTCTGTATCTTGTTTTAGCTCTAAAACGGTAACCGTCACCTGCATTCAAAAGATGTAATTCTTCCAGGTATGTACTTATCTCAGGGATTTGCTTGTACAGATGCGGTTCTCGACTTTCTGTTGCACCTACGTCAACCAGACACAGTCGTTTACAAATAAAAATGATCGATAATGTAAAAGTTTCTGGCGATAGTCGAACGTCAATGCGATAAAGTGAAGCAAACCTATAAAAACAATTTAGCCGCTAAATATATATATATTATATATATATATATATATATATATATATATATATATATATATATATATATATATACAGTGCCCGCGAAAGTATCCGATCACACTTGAAATTTGTATTTTTTACATAAAAAACAATGTTTAAATGTATACTAACCTTATATTAGTATTTTGTCATCTGTCCTTTGGTTTGGATGACTTGTTCTAGACGTTTTGGCATGGATTTAATCAAGTTTTGACAAACTTCCACTGATATTTCCTTGCACCATACCTTTTTGATGGCCTCTTGTAATTTTTCGACTGAGCCAGTGTCGTGGCATTCAACCTTATTTTTTATTATTAGCCACAGATTTTCTATCGGATTGAGATCTGGACTATTACCAGGCCAATCCAAAATATCAAATTTATTGTCAGTAATCCATTTTGTCACTATTTTGGCCCTGTGACATGGTGCACCATCATGCATGTATGTTTTTGTCCTTTGGATTGCCATTGCCATTGGAAGTTTATCCTGTAGCATTGCTAAATACCGTGCACCATTCATAGTTGTGTTCTTCGGAAGAAAATATAAGTTTCCACGCCCATAGTAACCGAAACAACCCCAAACCATCACACTTGGAGGGTGTTTCATTGTCTTTAGGGTGTATTTAGGGTCCATCCTATTTGAGCCAATAGGCCGGCGAACCTTTTTTGGACAACTTCTGAATGTCAAAAATGTCGACTCATCGCTAAATAAAACCTTCTTCCAGTCATCAACAGTCCAATGAATGTATTTTTTACAAAATGCGACACGTTTTTTACGCATTTTTTCATTAATGAACGGTTTCTTAGCAGCATGGCGAGATGGTAATCCGAGTTCTTTTTGGAGCCGCTCCTGGATAGTTCGTTCAGAAACACCAGATAACAAATTATTCATATTAAATTTTATTTCTTTCGCAGTTATTGTTGGGTTTTTCAATACTAAACGTTTCATAAGTTTGTCTGTTCGCGAATTTGTTTTTCTCGGTCTGCCAGATCGTTTTTTAGGGACTGGCGTGGTTAGGCCACCATTGTTCTTAGCCCGTGAAACCCATAAATTAACGGTACTTTGGGATATGTTTAATTCCTTAGCTATCTGTCTCTGTGATTTCCCACATGCATGCAAAGCAACAATAGCACCTCGACAATCACTCTTAAGTTGTTTTTTAGCACACATTATATATAAATTTTATTTACACCACTTTCTGTAAAAAAAAAAAAAATCAAGAAATTTACACAAACAGTGAAATCTGACAAATTTGAGACACAGCCACCCGCAACGAAGGCTACCAGAACACTAATTTGAGAATGCGTTGGATAGCTCTCATATCAGCGAGCAACCTCAAAGTTACCAGATGTCGCTAGAACAAATAGAAAGTGAATTACGTGTCTCTGAATATCAAGGGAAAATATTGTATTTTCTTGAGTGATCGGATACTTTTCGCGGGCACTGTATATATATATATATATATTAAATTTATTAGAAATCATTAAACTCGACCTCAACGCATGAAAAATATTCGAACCTTGTCTCTTCAACAGCAACCTTACCAGTTATATTTAAACTCGCATATCTCTATTAGCTTGGATACTTCGGTGCCTGCTTACTTCCGAATTTTTCATTCTAACAAAGAGCAAGATTGTCACTCACCCTTAGACCCACTATATAAAAATGTTATATTAGAAAGTTTAATATATATATATATATATATATAGTATATATATATATATATATATATATATATTCAGTACTATATTATTTGATTAATCCAAGGCTAGTGCACGTGGCTTGCCTTGTTTGTTTTTCAAATCTATCAGAAAACGAGGAGTCATAAGGTTCATTTACCCGTTTGTTTTTCAAATCTATCAGAAAATAAGGTTAATTTTCCCTTCCTTCGGGAGATCAGGTAGAGCGTGGTCACACACCGTGGAAAAAAAAGGAAAAAATTAGGTCGAATCGCGATCAGATAAGTATTATTAAATACTCTTTCTTTTACAGATCTTTCGTCGGTAGCTTAATTATATATTCAGTTAGTATAAATTTGTGTTACAAGAACCTGTTTCTGCATTTCAAGTAAATTTTTGCGGGTTTGGGCAGATAACGGCACAATAAGCACTCGGTAGACCTACGTTGTAATTTATTAATTTCCAAACGCTCGTTTTATTTTTATTTTTTGTTTTGTTGGTTGTTTTTTAACTAATTAAAAGCATGGCACCCCCGTCAAGTACTTGCAGTCGCTGTGAAGGGAAATTTGCCGCTTACGCGTTCACAATGGCTAATAATGAGCAGTTAGTTTGCAGGTGGTGCTCAAGCATGGAAGTCCTGAGGAATGAGTTAGAACGTGAGAGGGAGGCCAGAGTGAGGCTTGAAGAAAACGTGATGCTCCTGACATCAAAAATAGAATCCCTTGAGACTCCAGTTACGACCCCTCCTGCCTCAGTTTCTACTAATAATATAAATAGTACTAATAGCCCTCTCTCTTCCCCTAGTTCCCAATCCTTCGTTCGAGTGCGAAATGGAGCACCATTGAGAAAGCCTAAGACTAGTCTACCAGTAATAACAAACAATAAGTTTTCTGTTTTAGGTTTCGAAGATGCTGATGAACCGGAAATACGACTCGTTGGCGATTCCATTGTTCGAGGGCAGCTCGAGGAATTCTGTGGGAGAAACCCTCATCGTAGGCGCCGTTACTCCTACCCTGGTGCAAGGGTGGAGGATATAACTAATAGTGTTGACCATTTTACAGACGGTACCGCCGAGGACACAACGTATGTTATTCATGTCGGTACTAATAACGTTTTAAATTCTAGATCGGAAGAACTGCTGGCTAGGTACAGGGACTTACTAGAGCGATTAATGGAAAAAACTAATAAGATTGTTTTAACAGGTATACTTCCTCGAATTATCCAACGTAACGATTTCTACAGCAAGGCGACCTATATTAACAATAACCTAAAGTCTCTTTGCCAACAGGAAGGAGTGCATTTTGCGTATTTTTGGAACAGTTTCTATGGCAGGAGGGACTTTTTCCTCGGAGATGGACTTCATCTTAATGACGTTGGAGCTGCGCGTTTAGGAAGACTATTTCATAATACTGTCTCTTCTTTTCAGGCTACCGTAACTCGAACGGTCCCAGCGTAAATTCCACAAATTTCCCCTGCGCTCGCGAAGGTGTCGCAATTACAAACAATTTGAAGGTTCTATCCCTAAATGCTCGTAGCTTACGAAATAAAATAAACGAATTTTTTTCTTTAATTGCTTGTAAAGACTATGATTTAATTGCGATAAATGAATCGTGACTTAGCACTGAAACACGTGACTTTGTAGGGGAGTATCAAATTAGAGGTTATAGACTTTTTGTTAAAAACAGAATAGGTAGGCGAGGAGGCGGTGTTATGTTTATATCAAAGATAATATTGCGAACGTTATAGAAGTAAAGCACACAATTCCAGAACCAATAGATTTGACTATAGCAGAACTTAAATTGAACGATTTCAAACTTGTTGTTGCGGTTATATATAGGCCCCCTAATCAAACAGCTGATACGGACGAAGCGTTATATCGTGAACTAAAGAGAATAATAGGTAGTGAGCAGGCTTTAGTTATGGGTGACTTTAATTGCGCCAACGTGAATTACGATACAATGCAGGGAGACGCGGAAGGTAATCGTTTAGTTAATTTTCTCGAGGATAGCTTTCTTATTCAAAAGGTTGGGGAACCTACGAGGTTGGACAGTATTTTAGATTTAGTAATAACTACGGATGATAGGCTAATTACTGATCTCCAAGTAATAGAACCGTTAAGCAATAGCGATCACAATATGGTAGAGTTTGTCCTCTCAGTAAGTCACTCGAAACCAGCTAACTCGACTAAAATTCCCAACTTCCAGCACGCAGACTTTTGTAAATTTCGAAATAAATTGTCACACGTCAATTGGGAAAACGTAATGGGGAACTCCAACGCAAAACTAATGTGGGAATCGTTTGAAACAGTATTTAGGACTATAAATGAGGAATATGTACCTTTCAAAATTAAGCGTGCGAAAGTAAATAACAAGCCCTTGTGGTTTACTTCTAGAGTAGGAGACATTATAAAGAGTAGAGATAGGGATTATAGGCTACATAAGTGCGATAAAGACAATTTGTGGTTACGAAACAACTACATATCTCTAAGGCGTGAAGCGAAAAGTGTAATAAAAAAGTTCAAGCGCGAATTTGAAATCTCCATAGCTCGTGATGGTAAATGAAACCCGAAGCGATCCTTTCAATACGTCAACAATAGAAATCCAGTAAAAAGTGTCCTGGGGCCGTTGAAAAATGTTAACGGAGATCTAGTTTCTGAAAACAAGGAAATGGCTACCTTGCTAAACGAATTTTTTACGTCAGTTTTTACTATAGAAGATGTAACGAATATCCCTACGGTCATTGACATAATACCTTTTGATAATGGTAATATTTTGGATAATATTGTGGTTAATGAAGGGAAGGTAATGCGCTATATTGATAAAATGAAAGCGCGTAAATCACCGGGGCCGGATTCCATATATCCCATACAACTAAACGAATTAAAAGATAGCATTGTTGTGCCGCTAACAAAGCTTTTTAATGCGTCTATTTTTGAGGGGTGCGTATCAGATAATTTCAAGTTAGCAAACGTAACACCTATCTTTAAGAAAGGCGATAAAGGTGCGGCGGGAAATTATAGACTAATCAGTTTAACGTCTGTTGTAGGTAAGCTACTGGAATCAATAATTAGGGATCGTATAGTCGAACACTTAGAATTCCATAACTTAATTAGAAATACACAGCACGGTTTTAGGCGAAACAAATCTTGCTTAACTAATCTTTTAGAATTTTTTCAAAGCGTGGTTGACGTTTACGATAGTCATCAAGCGGTTGATGTAGTGTATTTAGATTTTCAAAAAGCGTTTCACACCGTACCGCACAAAAGACTCATTGAGAAAACTAAAGCTTATGGAATCAGGGGTGTAGTAATAATTTGGATAGAAGAATGGTTGCGAGGTAGAAAACAGGGTGGTCGTTGATGGAGCGGAGTCGTGTTGGGCTAATGTAGCGAGTGGCGTTCCTCAGGGTTCTGTATTGCGGATGACACGAAGCTGGGTGGTAGGGCGATTAATGACGAAGATAGCGGTAAAATTCACAATGATCTGAATAAAATCGTTGATTGGACAGTTACATGGCAAATGAGATTTAACGTCGAATGGTGCAAAATTTTACATATAGGTTCGCGTACCGGTAATTTTGCGTATAGTATGTCAGGGAAAGAGTTGATAAGCATAGAGCAGGAAAAAGATTTAGGAGTTATAGTCACTGATGATTTAAAAGTAGCGAAACAAAGTACAGCAACGGTCAATAAAGCGAACAAAGTGTTAGGTTTTATAGCTCGGAATTTTGAGTACAAATCGCGCGATATTATAGTTCCTCTTTATAAATCATTAGTTAGACCCCATTTGGAGTACGCGATCCAATTTTGGAATCCGCATATGCGCAAAGATATAGACAAAATCGAAAGAGTTCAAAGACGAGCAACTAAGCTGATTCCGTCGCTTAGGTCAAAGTCGTACGAGGATAGGCTTAAAGAGTTAAAATTGACTACACTCGAGATTATGAGGCTAAGGGGTGATCTAATCCAGGTTTTCAAAATTATGAAGGGGTTCGATAACGTAGACAGAGATAGCTTTTTCGAAATATCTCAATATAATAGGACTAGAAATAACGGGTGTAAGTTGACAAGTAGAAGGTTCGAGACAGCAGTTGCCAAAAACTTTTTTACGCATAGAATAGTAAATAGCTGGAATAGTTTGCCGGTAGAAGTAATTAGTATCACGTCTATAAACATGTTTAAAAATCGATTAGACGCATATGTTGATAGATTGGGTATAGTTTAAGGTAGTAAAATTAAGGGTGGATAAGAGAGATTTTGATTCTCTTTTCATTAAAGATCACATTAACCAGACTAGAGGTCACAGTATGAAATTATTTAAGCCAAAATGTAGAACAAATTTAAGAAAACATAGTTTTACAAGTGTTGTGGGATATAGGGAGGTAGCATCTTGGGTTAGGGGATACTCTCTGTCCTTACACACCCCATTTAAAGAGATTCCTCTGCCGAGCGGTGCCCCCCATAGTACTGTGAGGTATTGAAAAACTCATGATCTTCACTTGCCCCACAAACACCTTTAAATGGGAGACCCAAAATGGGTGCACACACATTTCTACATTACTGTACAGTCTTTACAGCCACACCTACACTTTTCCTCCTAAGTATATATATTGTAATGTGTATGGTTGTAAATTGTGACTTGGTCCGCAATTGATATGGACCGTGACTTATTTTTGGTTGGCAAGGTACTGGTATTGATGGATACCGTAATGAAATTGACTGGATACTTTGGATCTGATATATTTGCATGTCGGTTATAAATAGATATAGAGTCTAACATATTTGTGGATAGTAGTCTATTATGACTTGATCCTCTGGATCCAGAGATTGTATCTTTAGTTTTAAATTGATAATTAATTAGTTTTAAATTGATAACACTAGGCAACAAAGATTTTGTTACAGAAGACCAAATAGGTGCTCCTAGCTAATTTCGGTATGCTGATTTCAAATCTATAATTAGATTTTTTCTATCACGTCTAGATTTTGTGTAAAATGCAAATCACTTTTAGTAAAATTTTCTACCACGTCCAGATTTTGGTTTTAATCGGCTTAATGCCAGTAATATGAAACTTGCTTTTCAAGGTTAAAGCAATTTTTTTTGCCAACTATATACAAATTCGAACAATTTTGATAAATAAAATTTATCCCGAGTTGGCAACACTGAGTCAAGAGCATAGTAACGGGCAACGGCCCAACGGTCAGTCGCTACGTGACAGTCAAGCAGAACGGTTGTTGAAGCTCTCTGCTGATGAGCAAGTGACAGGTTGTGGTGACTTGTGTGTTTTTATAGCATTTGTTTTGTACTACGGTGTAAGTTAGGAGACCAACAGAGGGACTGGGCACCACATATTTGCTGTGCACAGTGCAATGCAATGTTAATAGCTTGGATGAATGGTAAAAGAAAAGCTTTGCCGTTCTCAGTCCCCATGGTTTGGCGTGAGCCGAAAAATCACTTCAATGATTGTTATTTTTGTTTGACAAAGATTGCTGGTTTCACAAAGAAAAACAAATCAAAGATCACGTACCCAAACTGCGAATCAGCAATGAAACCAGTACCACATGATGAAACAAATCCACCACCAGTTCCACCAGCAACGCTAACAGACAGCAGTTCATCTGAAGATTCTGCTAGTGATATAGAAACAGGGAAAGATGGCATATATGTTCCAGATGCAAATATTTCCCCACACTTGTTAAGTCAAGCGGAGTTAAATGACTTAGTGCGCGATTTGGAATTACCAAAAGAAAAGGCAGAGTTGCTTGGTTCAAGACTTCAAGAATTTAATCTTCTCCAACCAAACACCAAAGTTTCCCATTTCCGCCATCGCCATTTGCAGTTTTCATTATTTTACTTACAGGAAGAAAACGTTTGTTTCTGCCACGATATCAGTGGTCTGATGCAAGGGATTGGCTGTCGCTATGATCCAAAAGAATGGAGACTGTTCATTGACTCTAGTAAAGCTAGCCTTAAAGCTGTATTACTGCACAACGGCAATGAAAAACCTTCAATACCTGTAGCACATGCCACTGGCCTTAATGAGACTTATGAATCGATGAAACTGCTGCTAAGACTCATCAAATATAAGGACCACACATGGAATATTTGTGGCGACCTTAAAGTTGTATCATTACTTCTTGGGTTACAGTTGGGCTACACAAAGCATATGTGCTTTTTGTGTCTATGGAACAGCAGAGATGACAAGAACCACTACAAAAAACATGATTGGCCATCTAGAACTGAACATGTTGTTGGTAAATACAATGTGAAACACCCAGCACTTATTGACCCTCAGAAAGTACATCTTCCACCACTTCACATTAAACTTGGCCTTATGAAAAATTTCGTGAAGGGTATGGATCATCAAGGTAGTGGTTTCCAATATTTAAAGGATAACTTCAAAGGAATATTGACAGATGCTAAGCTAGAAGCTGGAGTTTTCACTGGACCACAGATCCGCAGTGTCATCCACGACTCATCGTTTCCATCTAACCTAGATGAGAATGAACTAGGAGTATGGACATCTTTCGTTGAAGTTGTCAAAAATTTTCTTGGAAACCACAAAGCTGAAAACCACCGTAAACTCGTAGAAAACATGCTTAAATCTTATGAAATAATGGGATGCAGAATGTCTTTGAAAATTCATTTTTTACATTCTCATCTTGACTTCTTCCCGGCCAACCTTGGGGCTGTAAGTGACGAGCATGGTGAGCGCTTCCACCAACAGATCTCAGTTATGGAAAACAGATACCAAGGTAATTTCAACCCAAATATGATGGGAGATTATTGTTGGTTCCTGCAGAAGGAGAGCTCGTCATCCTACAAGCGACAAAGGAAGAGGACACACCAAAGTTTCACTTAAGAACAGGAATTTGCCTTTCAGTAGTAACAACAAAATACTAACGCGCTTTGGGTGGATGGTTGGGCGCAGGGGTGGTAACTCCGCCAGCGGAATTCCGCTGTCTGTCTTAAGCCAGAATAAAGGAGGAAAGACATCCCTGTTCACTAATTATTTAAGTATGCTTAACATAAAACGTGGCACGGAAAAGTAGCTTAGACGGCTTTCGTAATAGAAGCGGGTGAGAAAAAAAATGAAAAATAGGGGTTTTCGGTTACACAAAATCTGGACGTGATAGAGAAATTTTTATACCAGATCTGAAATCAGCATCACCGCTTTAGTAGGAATCAGTAGTTCACGTGTCTGTAACAAAAAAAAAGTTGAAATTTGTTGCCTAGTGTAATTATTTAGTTTCGTAAAAATTGGTTGTTGCCAATGTACAGGCACTTTTTACATAGTGGAGCCGCCTCGATGGGCCGACGTGGCCCCTAGTGTGCCCACTATAAACATTTCTTATGTTCTTATCTTCCTTGTGGTTCGAAACCCACCTAAAATTGTAGGTCCCCTCCGCCACCACGGAGGACATGCACAATACACAATTACGAACACAGGTAGGTAGACCAGCCATGAGTGGATCTTAGGGTCTTTGTTGGTCTGAAACATTATAACATATATATATATATATATATATTCCACCGTACGATGAGGGGAAGCGTAACTTTAAACACATTACTTTCTCTTAGAAATTCATCTATCATATATATATATATATATATATATATATATATATATGTTTTTAAATTTATTACAAATCATTACACTCGAACTCCTCACAAATTACACTCGGCCTCAGCACAAGAAAAAACTCGAACGTTTGCTCCTCCAACAGCAACTTTACCAGTTATTTAAACTCACATATCCGTATTACCTTGGTTTCCTCGGTTTCGACCTCTGCCCGAATTATTCATTCTGATGACGAGCAAGCTTGTCACTCCACCTTAGACCCACTAAATAACCAAAGCTTTCTTGGAAAGTTTAATTTATATATATATATATATATATATATATATATATATATATATATATATATAAATTATATATACCTTCCAACCTTTCAAATGTTTCGCGCGATGATTCCTCATTTCACAAAGGTCAAGTTTGTCGCCATTCCTCTCGAGTTGGCTTGGTGAAGTAGTGAGTTGGTTTCTTGTACTCTCCACCTCATATAGCCAGGTACGCCTGGCTCATCGGGGATTGTTCTGAGCCAGGCGTCTAACTTCTTTGTGAAGATGTCCACTGCAACACCACTCGTGTTTCTTGGGTCTTCGGGCAGCTGATTAAACAGTTTTGGTCCTCTCACAACAAAACTATTTTCTTTCAGGGTTAAGGATGTTCCCTGTCTAGCCTTTAATTTTGGAACACGACACAGTCTTCCTTTTCTACTTTCCACTGTTGTTTGGGGAGTTACAGGGTTCAAAGTAAGATTAGGGACTAGTTTCTCCATTATTTTCCAAGTGTAAATAATGCTGTATCTCTCTCTCTTCCTTTCCAGTGAATATAGGTTTAATTCGCGTAATCTTTCCCAGTGGTTTAGTTCTTTGCACTCCTTGATTTTGACTGTGAAGTTTCTCTGAATCCCTTCTAGTTGTCTAATGTCTTCTTTTTTATATGGATGTTAGGACCGAGCACAAATTCAATTTGGATATGATCAGTGTTTTCAGTAGAGGAATCATTATATTCCTATCCCTTCGTTTAAAGGTTCTCAGTATCTGCTCAGTTATTCTCTTTGCTCTGTTTACTGCTATCTTATTTTGTGGTTCAAATTTCTCATCATCAGTCATTACAACCCCTAAGTCTTTTGCTTCAGAATTTCTTTGAATTTCCTGTCCATCTTTGGTATAATATTCCATGGATTTTAGGTCCTCTCTTTTTCCGTACCGTAACAGCAGAAATTTCTGCGTGTTAAACTTCATATTGTTTTCTTCCGTCCACTTCTAGATTCTGTGCATGTCTATTTGTAGAGAGCCTAGATATTCTGAGTTTCATTTTTCTACTGATCTTTGTGTCATCAACAAAGGATGTTACTCTGCTGTCTCTGGTAACGTCCTCATCTATGAGGTTAGCATGAATATGATTGTGATTAGCTAATACTGTGAAATGGGCTGAGGACCTCTGATTCTGATGAAGATGCTCCTTGAACTATAACGACTTGCCTCCACTCACTAAGGAAATTATATATCCATTTCACTACTTTTCCTGTTATTCCCATAGGCTTCAGTTTATGTATTATGATTCCATGGTCACACTTGTCGAACGCTTTGGCAAAGTCTGTGTATACATCATAGTTTCCATTACTTTCTAGTGCATCAATAATGTTGTAGTGTTCCATTAGTTGTGATAGGCATGATCTGCCTGACCGAAACCCATGCTGGTTATCATTTAATTTTTTTCTGAGTTTCCAAAAAGCCATAGATTTTCTGTGTATATATATATATGTATATATATATATATATATATATACACACACACACACACACACACACACATATATATATATATATATATATATATATATATATATATATATATATATATAACTGCAATGACCACGCAGTATATAAATGAATAGAAACGACGTAAGTAATAAGGAGCGTCTCTGCACACGAGGTTCGCCTCATTTTTCATTTATTCGTTATTTCTGTTCCTCGTGTGCAGAGACGCTCCTTATTACTTACGTCGTTTCTATTCATATATATATATATATATATATATATATATATATATATATATATATATATGAATAGAAACGACGTAAGTATGTATGTTATAGAATAACCACTTCTTTGTTCAGTAATTTGCAGAGGACGGCATGCGCATATCGTCCAATGCGCATGCGTGAGAACCGAGGCTATAAAAGTCTTTGACTGATCGCGCCCAGGATGATTCCTTTACTTGAACTTACCCATGCTTTACGCATAACCCTTCGCTATTAGGCCGGTTCATTTACTCCTATTTATCATCCAATAAACCTTATAGTAAGCCCCCACTCATCATTCATCCGTTAAAGCTTACTCCCCAAAACTATCGGAGCCATCTTGATGCCCTAGTGACGTTAAGGGCCATAGAGATACCCCCCTTTAGCCGACGGAAGTAAAAAAACCCGCGGGGGCGTCGGCATTGACGCCACGGCACAACGGTCCCTAATATCGGACACCTAGTATATAATATTGGTGTCAGAAGCGCTTCCATTGGCCCCACAGGGAAGTGTACCTCTTACCGCTGAGTTTCTATTCACATTTACCAAGGACTCCAGTGGAAGAACTAGCAGACGGTCCGTGCTCCTCCCGCCTGTCTTCATGTCTTCATAGCCCAGGAGGAACCTCTGAACGACGATTCCTCCATCCCGAATAGGACGTAGACACCCGACTACGACCACCGGTGGATGCCACCCAAACAACCACCACCCAAGCAACCCGCTTCTCATCCCAAAGGAGTGGCCTCGAGAATACGCCTTCAACAACAAGACGCAAAAATCAGGTGAGCGACTCTCGTTTAGTTGAGGTGGCGAAGGGTAAACGCAGGTTCCCCATCGCCAGCGAACCTTAGTCTGGTCCCTGAAAGTGATTGTGAATCCCGTCATAAACCTCCACCTTCACAGTATTTTCATGACCTAAATGTTCCCTTGTCTCCCCTTCGTACATCCTCTGCCCACAATTTCTCCTTATTAGATTCACAACCCGAACTTACTCTTGGATCCGTTGACCCATCCTTTTTAGCCGCGTTAAATAATCCAGACGGCGATTGGGAATTCCCCTTGAATGAATCCATATCTCCTTTAGGCATAGGGTTAGAACAGACCCGCATGAGTGGTGAAAAAGATCACCAAAGGTCAGATAGCTGCGAGGAGAGATATATTAGCAACATCTTTGGTAGGTAGTAGGGATACGATCTAGTTATCATAGTAGCTAAGATGAGGAGATATAAAAGATATATAAAAAGGCTCGGAGGCTATGAATACTATATGCCCTTTATGGTATATAGGCAAGGAAAAACCGCGCTGATCTGTATATGGTGTGGCGAGATCGGACTCTTGGTCAACCTATGCCCTTCCCAATATAAGAAGGAATATTATCTTGATTGTTGTACCTCGCTGATATGTTTCTTGTGCCGCAAGTTCGGACACTTGGCCCTCAGATGCCCTTTACTAGGCAGAAAAGAATCAAATACGAATGGTGCGGTAAAGAGAGAGGAGTTTTATGATGATTATTATTATGATTATTACGATTTTCACTATGTTTATTATTATGGGAATGAAAAGAGTGACCAACTGGAAAAAACGTCAAAAAACGAATAGACAGATATCAGAACCCAAGCAAACATTAACAAGAGGATCATTGGGAACGTATACAAGAAATTGTGAAAATGAATTAAGTATGATTGAAAGTTTTATGATTTCGAATGAAAGAGCTGTGAGGATGACGTCATGATTTCGAATGAAATTAGCTGTGAGAATGACGTCACGAGTGGTGTGTTTGCTGATTGTGTGCAGAAAACTGGGAGTTGCGAGGACCCAAATAAATACGAAATTGCGAATGAAGGACCGAAGTTCTTAAAATTAAATGTAGAAATGAGTGAATCGAGTGATAGAAGTGACATGGATTGGGAAGAAACGGAGATTAGTTTCAGGAATAGGAATGGGATTGTACAGTAAATGCAATAAACGAATCGAAAGAAATAAATGGGCTAAATGAAATAGAAGGAATGAAAGAAACGAGAGAAATGAGACAAGATGAGAATGAAATAAGTTGGTGTGTTCCCAGCGAAAATAATGACGTCGGAGGATGTGACGTACAGTGTGAACCAGCGATAACAGTAAAGAGCGTAGATAAACAATTACATGAGCAAAAGTGTAAAGAAAATATACAGTTGCACGAAGGAAAATGTAAGGAAAGAGTGGATTGAGACGATAGGTCTGAGTTGGAGTGTAAGTCTACTGAAATAATGCATTTATTGAGTAAGACGATGGATATACCTGTAAGTGAGGTGGGTAGCAAGGTGGGGAGTTCAGTGTTAAATTGGTTACATGCGGAAATGGGAATGAAAGATGATGCGAGTGCGAAAGAGGATGACTTGGGATATATTAAGAGTGTAAATTAGGTTACTAGGAAACCCGACACCCCTCTACACTTGGTCATACCCATCACTAGGGGACAGGTAGGGTATATGGACCCGCTGATCTTGTTAGATTCAGGTTCAGATGTCTGTCTTATGAGTTCTAAATTCGTCGAGCAATTAGGAGTACAAAGTGAAGTGAAGAGATCGGACATTGATTGTACAGCAATCAATAACCAGTCTATGCTCATATATGGAGAGTTCGACTTAAACATGAATTTCCAAGGTAAAGCCCATGACTTAACGGCATATGTCACTTCCGCATTACCTGCACGCGTCAGTGTCATTTTGGAAGCTGATTTTATGTTAAGGCATGAGGTTACCAGGACTGTTAAACGAGGGCGATTTATTACTATCAAAGATGTCCTTAGAACTTTAATAGAGGACCATTCAACCCGTCATTGGGAAGAATATTTGCTCTTGGTCCACTATTTACATAATACGGTGAAACATTCTTCCACAGGCGCTAATCCCTTTTTCCTTTTCTTTGGAAGGGAGCCCAAGAAGGAGGATTTTGATAATATCAACGCCATAGATAGAAGGAAATGAGTGAGAGAACTGATCATAGGAAATTGAGAACGCCCTAGATAGGAGAGAGAGTGTACGTAAAGAGGGTGCCTACCCCAGGTGAGCCGAAGGCCTTGCAACAGGTCTATGATGGCCCTTACGTAATTATTAGAAAATTTAATCCCTATCTCTTCCTAGCCAAGCATTTGAACAGGAAAAGAGAGGCGAGTCCATATAAATAATATGAAGACCGGGAAGGATGGTAGCACAGGACACGAAGAAGGTGACGAATAGCATAAGGAGGACCCCGAATATGACCATAGACCCGACGAAGACAACACCGAATCGGCGGAAAAGGACGCCGAACCGGCGGTAAAAGAATACCTTTCGGATGCGGGAGAGGAGCATCCTCGTCAGACGAAGGATTATTCAGCTCATGTAGATAGGCCGCCACCTAAGGTCGACAGAACGGCGGACAATGTGGTAACGAAAGGGACTCAAGGACGGCCCTCGGAAATAAAAATTGTGGAAAGTAAGCTAGATCGCATCATAGAAGAACTGGCTAAACAAAGATCACGTCCACAGTTCGAAGGTCACCGGAATCACCTATTATCTCCTTTGAGGCAAGGGCAACCAGAGGAGAGACATAAGGCGATAAGTATATTCGACACGCCTCCTCCCAAATCCGATGCGCAAAGATCCGAAAATAAAGGAGAAACCTACACTGGATGATAGTCCTAAGAACTTTATCGTAACGTCACCACGCTACGCGTTGCGATCCAAGGGTCCGTTGGATGTGGATTTTAGCTCTTGCCCTACTCCTTAGAACGCTGATTTGATTATAGTAGTGTCGAGGCAGAGATATGTGCGAGATTTCTTCCATGTTTACTTTTGAAGAGTGCACCCGATTTTCTCGGAACGTTAAAATTGATGGGTTTCACAGAGGGAACACTCGCGGAAACCTAACTTCTGCGGCCTGAGGAAGGAACGCGCAAATTTTGAAATCACTAAGGAAGCGCTCGTTTTAGCAAGTGTCTCGATATAAAAATATCAAACGGCAACAATGTCATTTGTATATGTCATTTTAAATCTTCAAAATAATATACACGAGTACTTTTGACAATGAGGCGGGGAATTACAAAAATGTACCGATTCTACCACACTGCTGTTCCAATAGAGTAAACGCAATGCAAGCATGATTCTTTATAACTAACTCCTCAAGTTATAATCGGGCATTACACCCTATTTAGCCTGAAATATTAGTATTAATATCAGTATTACTATTAATACATGGTCTGGTAATTTTAGGATTATTATTACTTATTATTGCTACTATTATTATGATTATTATTGATTATAATTGTTATTATTAGTATTATTATGATTATTATTAATATTATTATCATTATTATTAGTACAGGGTGGGGCACGGGAATCAAGTGTTTTTTGAATAGCTAGTAATCGGCCATTAGGAATGGGAGGGGCGTGCGGTAGGTAGCATTCCATTCCTGGGTTCATAGCATTTAACTTTAACTAACACTCACCTTTATCTTTCAGGTGCCATCATGGAGCAGTGGACGTTAGAACACCGCATGTTCGCGTATGATCATTTTGTTAGGAGTGGCGAGTCAGTGACAGCAGTTCAGCGTGCGTTTCGCCGCAGATTCAACATTCATCGAAATGACTCCGTTCCCGCTCGTGACACAATCTTACGTTGGGTTAACAATCTTCGAACAGGAGGCTCAATAATGAAAACAAAACCGAAGGGGCCGCAACGCACTGTGCGTACTCCAGAGAACGTTGAAAGGGTCAGACAAGCGATGTTGCAAAGCCCAGGCCGCTCTGCTCGGAGACATTCAGCTGCACTCGGAATCAGCAATCGTACTGTTAGACGGATTTTGCATGAAGAATTACATTTTCACCCATACAAGTTAGCGATGGTGCAGGAATTGAATGTAAACGATTGCCCCCAACGACTGAATTTTGCACAGGAAATGCTTGCACTTTATGAGCAGAATGAAAACATGATGGTGGTAATGAGTGATGAAGCCCATTTCCACCTTAATGGGGCCGTCAACAATCAAAACTGTCGGTATTGGGCTGCTGAAAATCCGCGACAACTCCATGAAAAACCGCTGCATAGCCCTAAGGTTACAGTTTGGTGCGCGGTGGGAAAGTTTGGCGTCATCGGTCCCTATTTCTTCGAACAAAATGGGGTTACCGTTACCATAACATCTGGGCGTTACATTGAGATGGTGAACACCTTTTTCATCCCTGAGTTACGAAGAAGGCGTATTGCTCGTCGACATTTGTGGTTTCAGCAAGATGGGGCCACGCCACACACCGCCAGAGCGTCAATGGCTGTTCTTCGCCCCCTGTTTCCCAACCATCTCATTTCGAGATTTGGTGACATTGCATGGCCCCCTCGGTCCCCTGACTTGTCCACATGTGACTTCTTTCTATGGGGGTACCTCAAGTCACGTGTCTACGAGGACAAGCCCCGTACATTAGATGCATTGAAGGAAGCGATCCGTCAACAAATCATCCAAATCAACAGAGACCTGCTGGGAAGAGTGGAGGCCAATTTTCGTAAACGCCTTCAACAATGCGTCGACGGCCAAGGACATCATATGCCAGATATAATTTTCGGTACATGATTATTATGACATGAAATGCTATGTTCTTACGAATGTTGTTCTACCAATATATTTTCTTTACAAAAATAAATATCATTTTCCTGATTATTCCAAAAACACTTGGTTCCCGTGCCCCACCCTGTATTATTATCAATATTAATCTATTCTCAGCCTTATTTAGTGGCATGCAGGATGTATTATGTATACCATTTGTTTATAACGTGATGCGATATACAGTATATATGCACTATATATACAGGGGTTCGACAAAATAATATGAACACCTTGATAAATGGCGGTTTTTATTCTTAATATGGAGTTGGTCCTCCTTTAGCGGCAATAACAGCTACAATGCGTCGGGGAATTGATTCATACAGCTTTTGGACAGTGGCTAGAGGAATCCTGAGCCATTCTTCGAGCAAACCCTGCTCCAGTTCCTCCAAAGACGCCGGCGGTGGGAATCGGCTTCTGACCTGCTGCTCCAACTGACACCACAGATGCTCGATAATGTTAAGATCCGGGGATTGTGGAGGCCAATCCAAGCATTCTACTTCACTAACATGCTCTTCAAACCAGTTTTTAACGACCCCAGCGGTGTGGATTGGTGCATTATCATCCTGGAAGACGGCGTCGCCATTGGGAAACAGCGTTTGGACCATGGGATGGACCTGGTCAGCCAATATTGACAGATAGACCTGGGCGTTAACCAGTACAGCTGGGCCAAGAGTATTCCACGATATTGCTGCCCAAACCATCACAGATCCGCCTCCATGCTTAACGGTTGGGGTCAGGCAGTCGGGGTCATAAGCATCTTTAGGCTGTCTCCAGACGTAAACTCGACCGGAACATGGAAATAGCGTAAAGGAGGATTCGTCGGAGTAGACTACATTCTTCCACCGGTCCATTGACCAATTCTTATGGTCATTACACCATTTTCTGCGCCGCTCAATGTTGATGTGCGAAAGGAAGGGTTTGGCAATTGCAGCCCTCCCATGGTATCCAGCTCCATGGAGCTCGCGACGTACAGTTCTGGTCGATACCGGCTTGCAAGATGCTGGTTAAGCTCTGCAGTCACTTTTGGAGCTGTGGTCTTATGGTTCTTTGTCACAATGCGCTTTAGCACCCGGCAGTCTCGATCACACAGTTTCTTCTTGCGTCCACTATTGCATTTGTCGGTGCTTGTCTTTCCATGGTTTTGGTATGCAGACATGACCATAGAGACAGTTCGTCTGGATACATTGAACATCTGAGCGGTTTTCGTCACCGATGCACCAGCCATCCGCGCTCCGACAATTTGCCCTCTTTGGAAGTCTGACAGGTCTTTCATAACTGCTAATTCGTAATTCACTCAGATCTGTAAAAACAACGTGAGGGTTATAACATGACGTATACACTCTCTGTTATGCATTTAAATAGGTTTGCCAGTCATTTGACCGTTTACTTTGTGTCTGAACAGTCCGTAAAGATAACCGGTGAAATCGGTGGGTGTTCATATTATTTTGTCTAACCCCTGTATCTAGACACTAGTTTATATATTTTGTTATTCATATTACTCAAATTTTAGTCAAAATAGATTTTTATTCGTCTGTAGTCAAGTGAAAAGCTAACGGCTTATCAACAGAGAGTTATCGACAAACAGACTTGTTTATGCATTGCATATCCGGTCAGGATGAAAGACAAAGAAGTAGATTGCGTTATGTTTCCTGAAGCAACGTGAGAATATACAAATAGCGGAACGGTTGTTGTTGTTGGTTAGCCGATCAGCCCACCCTGATCGAGCAAGCCGGCGGCAAGCAGGTGACCCATCGCCCTCTCCGGAGTGGACCAGAGGTTCAGCGCACTAGTGATGTTGTGTTGAGTTCGTTGTTGTGCTAGAGCGGTACAGTCTGTCATAATGTGTTCAAGTGTTTGTGGTGTGTCCTGGAACAGGTGGCAGGTGTCGTCTGTGGAGTTGTCTAGTCTGTGTTTATATATCTGTAAGTTGGGGTGATGTCCACATCGGAATCGTGCTAAGTTAATTCGATCCGATCTGCTCAGGCTGGTCTCTAACCTGTCACTGGGTGGCAGCTTCGCACCTAGGACCGCATTCGGACCGAGTCGTGTCAGTGCTTTGTGGGATAGGTGTGTGTTTGTATGTGTTTTCTGTACTGTGTGATGTCTGTGGGGCGTGGTATGGAATGGAGTATTTGGTTATAATGTCTCTGGTGTTACCTTAATGGTGGAGGTGTCGGTGCATGATTGTACATGTAGTGGCAAGGGTGTTGTGGGTTAGTTGTCGCTGCTGCCATGAATTGTTTTCCCCTCATGTCTAAATGTTCCCTAACTTTCAGTATTTTTGTTTCTGTGTGCAGGTGTTCTATTGGTGTTGTTTGAGTGCATCCTGTAATGATACGAAGTGCGTTGTTTTGTATTGTCTGCAAGGTGTTTATGTGTGTGTTTGAGATAATTGGTGCCCAGCATGGGTTAGCATAGTCCATAACTGAGCGAATATATTGTTTGTATATGAGTGATGTTGTTTCCTGCTGGTGTCCAAAGTTTGTGCCTGTTAGTAACCTAAGCGTGTTAAGTCTTGACATATATTTGTTTTTAATGTCCTGAATATGGTTTAAAAAAGATAATGATGTGTTGTATGTGACCCCCCAAGTAATTTGGTCCTGTGGATGTGTGGAATGTTGATGTTGTTTAGTGTAAGCTGTGGAGTTATCCGCTGTTCTTTTGTGTTGCTTGTAAGCAAGGTGATGGTTGATTTTGTGGGCGCTACTGTGACTCTATTGTGTGTGAGCCAGTCTTGTATACTGTTTATGTTTGTTTGTAGGTTATTTGTAGCGGTGTCGATGTTGTTGTGGGTGGATGTTAGAGTGATGTCATCTGCTTATGATAAGGTAAGCTTGTTATCTATGGGTTTTGGAATGTCATGCATGTTGAAGTGTTGGTGAGAGAACAGAGCCTTGAGGGTCCCCGTTCGGAAAAAGCTTGTTTTTGGATGACTTGCCATTAAATGTGACATGTGAGTATCTTCCTGAAATATAGTTGCTCAGCCACCTTTTGGTGTTATTGTGCATGTTTGTGTTGAGTATTTTGTTTATGAGAGGGAAGCGTGGGATAGCATCAAATGCTTTACTAATGTCTATTGTTGCTAATAGTGTATGTTGAGCTGGTCGTCTGGAGTTGATGCCATCTATGATGTGCTGCGTGAGGTTAGTGAGTAATGTCGTAGTTGAGTGGTGAGGTCTGAATCCATGTTGAGTAGGCGATAGTGGTATGTGTGGGTTAGTGATTTGTAAGATTAGTCTTTCTGTTACTTTAGATTGTGTGCATAGTAAAGTAATGGGTCTATAGGAAGCTGGTTCTGTTGGATTTTTGTTTGGTTTGAGTAATGTAACAATTTTACCTTGTTTCCATATGTCAGGAATAATACATTGTTGGTATGAATATGTGCTGATATTTGCGAGAGCTAGTATTCCCTGTGGGCCCAAGTGTTTAAGGTGTATGTTAGATATGTTGTCTAGTCCAGTAGCCTTCGAATTCTTAATGTTTTTGATGATCTTGGTGGTCTGGTCTGTATTGAAGGGTGTAATGTCATGTCGAGTCTGTAGGTTTTCTTGTGTCTGGCTGTTTGTCTGTCTGCGTGTTTCTGGTTGTTGTCTCTGTTTAAGTGACTTATCTTTGCGTGGTGATTAACTGGAATGTTAGCTTGTTGTGTATATGTTGGGATATTATTTTGGCTGCGACAGATAGCCGCGTGTGAAGTGTGAATGCCGCTGTTAGGGTGGGTAATGCTGTTTATAGTCCTGTATAGCCTGGATGTATCTGTGGATTGGTTTAGTGTTGTTATGAATTCCCTAAGTGTTTCTGTTTGTTTTTCTTTGAGTTTTTGTTTATTTCTGTGTTGAGCTGTTGTATCTGCTGTTTTATGGCTTCTGTGTGTGGTGTTTGTGTGTTATGTTTGAGGTTGTTACGTTGGCTTATGAGGTGGGCTATTTCTCTAGTGTAATTTGGGTTGTATTTCTTAATGTTGCCTTTGGGTATGTATTTGTTTGCATTATTGATGATCTGATTAAATGTCTTGAGTGTTGTATTGATGTTTATGATAGGTGTGCTGTTTAATGTGGTGAATTGTTCTTCAGTCTGTATTTTGAACTGCTCCCAATCAGCGGAGTGGTTGATCTGTATGGTAGAAATTATATTTCATATTTTAGTATTTAATGTACTACTAAATTTGAGCGTACGGTAGCTTTGGTAGGTATTCTGTCAGAGAGAGATGAAGAGAAGAAAGCAGAACCGCCTTCTCAATTAAGGGTCTTGCATAGGACGGTTGTCTGTATATGTGTGTGTATATGAGTCTGTGTGCGTGTGTAGGTGTGAGAATACATGTGCACATAAAGGCCTGCTTATATATGGAGGTGTATATATATATATATATATATATATACTGTATATATATATATGTATGAGGGTAAGCGTGTGTGCGTGTGTGTGCACCTATTTGCATATGGGAATGGTGAAATCTGTACAGACCTTTATGACTATTTGCCGACGTCCATATATATAATATAAATATGGGTGTGGATTATGTGTGATTCTTTTAATTTTATGCGTTTATAGATTATATGATAATATGTATGTATGTGTGTATGATTCGAAGGAGCGTGTATGTAAAAATGACATCCATCCATCTATAAGGTCCTACTACTTGACTGTAATCCACGTACAGCTTTTATACCACAAAAGGTCCGATGGAAGGGATGAGGTTATAAGGAAAGGTCACTTGGAAACAAAAAAGGGATGCCACAAGTGAATCAAAATTAAAAATAAAATTAAGATTAATTAAAATTAAAAATAAAAGCCCAGGATAGGTGCAGTACCGTAGAGGATATGCAGTGGTAGGTAGAGGGAGTTAATTAGTTAAAAGATTTAGAATAGGCACTTGTACCCCAAATTCTTACCCCAAAATATTTCGCGTTACTGTGGCCGACTTTTGTTCGCAGGTAATGTTGCTATTCCTTCTGCTGTTGACACGACACGAAGTCGCAGGGTTTCGAGGAATGGACGCGAATGGAGTGTTCTTCACCAAGCAGGGAAGGCTCATATCCAGTGGACCGACCTACGTGCTCTCAATTCGCATGAGCATAACCCCCTACTTGGAAGATCTGCGAGCCCTCCGGAGAAAAATGGAGTTACTACACAACAAGTGTGACCATGCGTTACGATCGTATGGGGAACTGAGGAACAACAAGCAGATAGTATCGGAACTGCATCTCATTCGGAGGACTGTCGACAATCTTTACGACCAACTGAACGAGGCCAGCAAGGAGTTCTGCACCTGTATAGAGTACACTGTATACAGTAATGTCGCTGAGAGCCACTGGCAACTTTGAGCTCCCCGAAGGTTGCTCGGCGATATCGCGTGTTTTCCGTGTATGTTTTCCGTGTTTTCCGCAATGACTCCAGAGAAAACGACGTACCCGATGGGGTGAGGTCTGTCGAAACGTCACTTACGCCCCCTTGAGTGACGACACCGATTTATGAAGAACCCCCGATTGTGTTCCCCTCTAGTCTGAGTACTAGTATTTAAAATCAATTAAATTTAAACACTGATTAATTTTTTAATTTCATGCTTATGTTTGTAGATTTGCGTTATCTGATTTGCCGAAAATATTACCTGATGGTTTACCTTGTCCAGTTTTATATTTTCGTCTATAAGTTTTATATTTTATGTATGTTTTCTACTTTGTATTTTATATTTTATATTTTCTACGTTATGTATTTCATATCTCCGTCTATCCCAAAGTCTATGTTTTTCTTTTCGATTCTATTCTTTTTTATGGGTTAGTGTGATCATCACCTTGATTAATTGATTTTATCTATGAGTATTAATACATGATAATTGAAGGGTATACTTGTAACATGATCCATGCTCATGATTGGTATGTTCTCTTTTGTTGCAAACGAGAATATGCGGCTCACGGAGATGCGATTAGAGATTCAGTGTAAAATTCTAGAATACGTGCACGATTACGCATTTGTTATTCAAAGATGTACTACAAATACATAGACTCACTTAATTTGTGGTCACAAATCGACCAATGGATCGACCAGACGTCCGAGAAAAGCTGCTTACGTATAACTAATCCGTGCAAGGAGCATAGGCACATCACACGAGAGTGTCTGAGAGCTCTACTTAGATTCAGGAAAGTTAAGCTTCTGAATCTACACAGGGTCCGATTCTTATCTACCGAGCGCAGTAGTTACTTAAAGTTTTTCATTCATTTTAATCAATTACAGTCGCTGAAGCTAGCTGAAGTAGTAATGCCCGTAGAGCTGTCGTCTGCTCTTAGTGTGCTTCCCCGATTAACGACACTTAAATTGTGGAAGGTCCACTTCTTAGGACATAATCATACAAGTGCAATAGAACGACTCGTCGTAGAACATGACACCTTAATCCTTTCATGCCGTATGGGCGCAAATGAGACCATCAAATTTTATGAGATTTTAGTCATTCTGGAGATATAACACAAGTGGTTTTTTGTGGCATGAAAAGTAAACGAAAATCTGGTATGAAAGTGTTAATTCACTTTCGATTGCAATGTCTTACCTTGGAAACCGGATTCTAAGACTTCCTAAGTGTGTTTTGTGTAAATTTCGAGGAAAGTGACATTCCGTTCGGAGAGAATGGGAACCTCTCAGTTAAATTGAGTATAGTGGACTCTGACGGCCAACAGTATCTATATTTGGATAACATCACTCTAAAAGGGTCCCTTGACTATGGCTTGGTCAGGACGAAGCTGCCATCCCTTCGGACTAGTGCCAGAGAAAACAGGTGCAATCAAACTGGAACCACGTTGCCGATACGAAGCTTCAATGGCTCATAAGTAACGGCTGCGCATGCTTCTTATAATTGTGTTCTGTAATTACGTTTCTCAATTGTGTTTATTTCTTTGTGTGTAGTTTTCGTTCTTCTGCTTAGCTTAGATCTTCCTTCAGAGGTCATTCCTGTTTGTTTAATGGTTTAATATTTCTTCAATGTTGGTTTTATGAGTTCTGATTACCTACAGTGTACTTAGATGTGAATTAATTTGTCCGTTTACCTTTCGTTTTGACTTGTTTACTCAAAATTTTGTTTTATGTATGATTAATTTAGTTTATAACTTTAAAAATGGACTTTAAGTAGAGTGGATGGACTTCAGAGAAAAAATATATATATTCTGTCTCTATTACTGTGACTTTATTTTCCGACGATTTGCTTCCTATACCGAATTCGGTGTATAAATTCACTTCTCACTGTGTCTTTATTTTCACTCTACTGTGTTTTCATAGTGTTACTTATTTAATTGTCGGGGCGTGATAATCATTTTGGTCTCATATGTGCATTTGACTTTTCTTGGGACGAGGAAGAAAGATTTTTTTTAAAGGGAGGAATTTTTATAGAATAACCATTCCTTTGTTCAGTAATTTGCAGAGGACGCTGGACCTCATAGAAAGGAGTCCAATGCGCATGCGTGAGAACCGAGGTATAAAAGTCTGGGACTGATCGCGCCCAGGATGATTCCTTTACTTGAACTTACCCGTGCTTTACGCATAACCCGTCGCTATTAGGTCAGTTCAGCTACTCCCATTTATCATCCAATAAACCTTATAGTAAGCTCCCACTCATCATTCATCCCTTAAAGCTTACTTCCCAAAAGCATCGAAGCCATCCAGATGCCCTAGTGACGTTAAAAGCCACAGAGATACTACCCTTCAGCTGACGGAAGTAAAAGAACCCGCGCGGGCGCCGGCATTGATGCCACAGCACAACGGTCCCTAATATTGGAGACCTTGTATATATATATATATATATATATATATATATATATATATATATATATATATATAAAGGGTGATCCAGAGAAATGGGACCCAAAAGAAACCCCTGTAACTCTTAAAGTATAAGTCCTTTTATAAAATCATACGCATCATTCGAAAGAGGATAGTTACAAGTTTGTACAGGATTGTATAGGTTTTGACAATACAAGACAAGATAAGATACAAACAAAATAAAAGTGTTAGTTAAAACTAACCCTTCAAGATGACTGCATGGACTGTGGAACAGCTGCGTTTCATAACTGAGCAATATTATGAGCATGGAAGAAGTGTAGTTTCAGCTCAAAGATCTTTCAAGATAAATTTTCAGATGTCAAAATCACCTTCTAAGAGCTGAAACTACACTTCTTCCATGCTCATAATATTGCTCAGTTATGAAACGCAGCTGTTGCACAGTCCATGCAGTCATCTTGAAGGGTTAGTTTTAACTAACACTTTTATTTTGTTTTGTATCTTATCTTGTCTTGTATTGTCAAAACCTATACAATCCTGTACAAACTTGTAACTATCCTCTTTCGAATGATGCGTATGATTTTATAAAAGGACTTATACTTTAAGAGTTACAGGGGTTTCTTTTGGGTCCCATTTCTCTGGATCACCCTTTATATATATATATATATATATAAATATAAATATAATAAATATATATATATATATATATATATATATATATATATATATATATATATATATATATATATAATATATATATATACACATTTCAACTGCAAAGAACACGCAGTATAATTAACGTAAAGAACGACGCTTGTATAGGAGAACATTCAGAGCAAGATGAGGAGGGAGAACGAACAAATGAAAAAATGAGGTAACCACCCGGGTTACCTCATTTTTTCATTTGTTCGTTCTCCCTCCTCATCTTGCGCGGCATGTTCTCCTATACAAGCGTCGTTCTTTACGTTAATTACAGTATACTGCGTGTTCTTTGCAGTTGAAATGTATATTTATAGGTGCGGCATGCGGGAGGTGCCCCCCTCGGGGCATTGGTTTCTGCGCGTATGTAGGAGAATTACGACTTCTGATCGAGTGAGAACCATGGTGTAGTGGTTATCATATCTGACCGGCAATCGGAAGATCCCGGGTTCGATTCCCGGGTGGTTACCTCATTTTTTTCATTTGTTCGTTCTCCCTCCTCATCTTGCGCGGAATGTTCTCCTATACAAGCGTCGTTCTTTACGTTAATTATACTGCGTGTTCTTTGCAGTTGAAATGTATATATAGGTGCGGCATGCGGGAGGTGCCCCCTCGGGGCATTGGTTTCTGCGCGTATGTAGGAGAATTACGACTTCTGATCGAGTGAGGACCATGGTGTAGTGGTTATCATATCTGACCGGCAATCGGAAGATCCCGGGTTCGATTCCCATGTGGTTACCTCATTTTTTTCATTTGTTCGTTCTCTCTCCTCATCTTGCGCGGAATGTTCTCCTATACAAGCGTCGTTCTTTACGATATATATATATATATATATATACACACACACACACACACATTATATTTTATTATATATATATATATATATATATATATATATATATGTATATAAATATAATATAAATATAATGTGTGTGATATATATATATATATAAATGTGCCTTTACGTGCATTTTATATAGAATTAATTTTTATTTTCATGCAGTGAGTATCTTTTTGTGCTGTATATGACAGATGATAACAGATGATGCGAAATTTGAAACAGAAAATAAGAGAGCAGTAAACAGAGCAAAGAGGATAACGGGACAGATATTGAGAACCTTTAAACGAAGGGACAGGAATGTAATGATTCCTCTACTGAAACCCTGATCATACCCAAATTGGAACACTGCTCGGTCCTAACATCTCCATATAAAAAAGAAGACATTAGACAGCTCAAAGGGATCCAGAGAAGCTTCACAGCGAAGATCAATGGGTGCAAAAAACTAAATTACTGGGAATGGTTGCGCGAACCTGACCTATATTCACTGGAAAGGAGAAGAGAGAGATACACCATTATTTACACTTTGAAAATAATGGAGAAACTAGTCCCTAATCTTACTCTGAACCATATAACTCCCCAAACAACGGTGGAAAGTAGAAACGGTAGATTGTGTCGTATTCCCAAATTGAAGGCGAGACAGGGAACATCCTTAACACTGAAAGAAAATAGTTTTGTAGTGAGAGGACCAAAACTGTTTAATCAGTTGCCCAAAGACCTAAGAAACACGAAGGGAGTTGCAGTGGACATCTTCAAAAGAAGACTAGACGCCTGGCTCAGAACAATCCCCGATGAGCCGGGCGTACCTGGCTATGTGAGGTGGAGAGCGCAAGAATCCAACTCAGTACTTCACCAGGCCAACTCGAGAGGAGGGGCGACAAGCTTGACCTTCGCGAAATGAGAAATCATCGCGCGAAAGCTTTGTAAGGTTGTAAGGTAAAGTATATAGTTATTTTTTTTCCGCGAAATGTAAATTTTTAATTAAAAACTGTAGGTCTCAGTTCGTGTGACAATCCATTCCGTAGTTTATTTTTTCCCTGCGAATTGTAAAATTTTAATTAATCGTATAATGCTAGTGCAAATAGTCCATACTTTCAAACACACTTCATATATATATGTGTGTGTGTGTGTGTGTGTGTGTGTGTGTGTGTGTGTGCGCGCGTGTGTGTATGTGTGTCTTTACTCGCAATTTTATATAGAATTAATTTTTATTCTCCAGCAATGAGTATCTTTTTGTGCTAAATATATATAGTTAATTTTTATTCAACATTTTTTTATAGTGAAATATACTTTTATTTGACACGAACGAGAGAGAAATTCAGAATCAGCTCGACCATTTTTTTCTCCACGAAGTTTACGAAGCTGGCAGTAGAGTGTGAGTAACGAAACCGAATTTTTTCAGCAGAGATATAATTTTCACATACACACACACACACACACATATATATATATATATATATATATATATATATATATATATATGGTTTTTTGGGGGTTTTAAGTCCAGTTCTTTGCGACTTTTTAGAATCCAAGCTCGTGCCTACCTCTTTAACCCGACGGACGCTGGCACCCTCTTTTTTTTCAACTCAAGAGGTAGAGCGTTTACTCTCGCCCCAGCCTCATCCCGCAGTCCTATCCTAATTGGCGATCGCACACGCGTCCGACTACTCCATTCATGAATTGTAAGTATAGCATACCCCAAATTTGTCACTAAGATTAACATAGTGGATAAGGCTCTCTCCAGCATGGAGATCAACGTTAAACTGTAGGTCCTACCTAGGTAGAGCGACAGCTTATTATGTAGTTTATTTTTTCCTGCGAATTGTAAAATTTTAATTATTTGTTTAAGACTTGTACATAGTCCATACTTTCAAACACACCTGTTTTATATATATATATATATATATATATATATATATATATATATATATATATATATATATATATATATATATATATATATGGGAATGAACTCAGAATGGTCCCCTAAGTTTTTTATGATACACACATACCGTGCATGGAACAAGGAACTCTTCTGGGATAATTAAATCCACTATAGTTCGAATAAGTAATGGTAAGTGACCCGTTGCCCACGTCGGGCTAGCATCATGATAAAGAAAAACTATGGTATTTATACGTAGTCATCTCCATGTTAGTATAAATTTATATTTTAATGCATTTTAATTAAAAATTAGGTAAGGTATTGTGGAGTTTTTTATACAAATACTTTTGAACGAACAAATGGAGAATTATTATTATTTTTGTATATTTTTCTTTTAAGTACCGATGCTGAGCTGAGATCTTTTCTGAATGGAATACTCCAAGGGATTTAGCTGAAAATTTGTATACTAATAAATTTTTATATTCTAATAACGAAAATTACATTATTTTCCTGAGAAATATGCGCAACATACGAAAAAAATAGCATTTATATGCGCACTAGTTTGCATGGCGCATGACCGTTATCTAAATTATGTTGTGCTATGTAGTGCGTTTTTACAAAATAAAACGCAGATAATATCCTTTATTTATTAAAATTTGTAATATTTTATAATATTTTAGTAAATAAATCTTTATTTCCATACCTTTTTCTCCATACGAACTCGTATAAACAGTAATTTTTGTTGTTGTTATTAATGTTTAGTTGTTGCCTGCTTACACCTAGTTTAGATTTAGTCCGAATATTATTGTTCTAGTGTGAGCATATGATAATGCAGTGCTATGATCTATCTACTTGCGAGTTGCCCCTGGTCAATGCCGGTTAAGTCAAATGAATGCCATGCTAGGTCAATTGAATGCCTGATTAGGTCAACTGTACGCTCTTGACGATTGGTTAGGTTAAGTCATGATATTTTCGTTAGTTTCAACGAAAATATCACTACTTAACCTAACCAATCGTCAAGGGCGTACAGGTGACCTAACCTGCCATTCAATTAACCGGGGGCCACACAGCAACCTCGTATCCGGGCGTCATAAGCGGTGTAAATTATATAACGGTCATGCGCCATGCAAACTAGTGCGCATACAAATGCAATTTTTTTCGTATGTTGCGCATATTTCTCCAGGAAAGTAGTCATTTTTTTGTTATTAGAATATAAAAATTTATTAGTATACAAATTTTCAGCTAAATCCCGTGGGGTCGTCCATTTGGAAAAGATCCTTGAGCTGGTCCATTGTGCAAATATATTCGGGGAATCAGGGAAGGAAATCCAGCTTGGTGGCAATGAGGGGGTTAGGAGGCACTGAGCCTGAATTGGAAGTTTATACAGCAGTCGCCATCCCTTTAGAGAGCGACGGCAAGATTGTGAAATAATTGCGCAGATAGTGTAAGTTTTTTATTTTTCTGTATTAGTCGAAGAGGAATAAAAACATTACCGATTACATTTTTGTTTATTAATACATTTTTCATTTTACACAGCAGTATATATATATATATATATATATATAAAGGGTGTCAGGAAATGATTGCCTCCCCCCTGTACAGAAGAAACTGAAAGGAATAGAAAAAACAGACAAAACCACGCGAAAGAGCGTTTAATTTTGAATAAAAAACACTTGTTTTAATATCGGGTGTTGCCCCCATTTGCAGCTCTGACGGCCATTAATCGACGGGGGTATGATCCCAGAAGTGTCTCAAAGAGATCGGTATCATGACTCATTTCTTCAAGGACTTCGTTGATCTTTGCAGTCATAATTTCTGTTGAATACCGATTCTGAATGGGTTGTTCCAGCATTAAGGACTCCACCCGATCCTTCATGATGGATCCGACATGTTCACAGACATTAAGATCGGGAGAATTGCCAGGCCATTCATTATTTCCGAAAAAATCAATGTTATTGTCCTTAAGCAGGTGTTGAGTCGCAAGTGCTTTCATACAGGGGGCTTTGTCGTGAAGAAAGGTTGCCTGTTCAACATTCAAAACACACTCGGGGTCTTTCAAAAACGGAATTACATGTTGGGCTAAAATTACATTTCGAAAATAAGGCCCATCCCAACTGGTTCCTCTTGGTTTGATAACCCAGATGAGCTTCCGAATAGAGAACATAATGAAAACACCCACACATGCTGGATTTTTTACTATTTCTCGATACTTCTGGTCGTCTGGGACTTCATCAGGAGTTGTTGCCCAAACCCGATCATTCTGAAAATTTGGTTTTCTGGAGACATAAACGAAGAATTCATCGCTGACAACCAAGTGAAGGAAATCGTCTTCCGTCCATTCCTCAAGATAATCACAAAACCATAGCCGATCTTCAATATTAAGATCACTCTTCCGTGGCTTAGCTATTTCATGCCAAGCACTCAAGCCTTGGCGAACTCGAAATTGATGCACAAGTTGCCGATTGACTATCTTACCACGACGGATAAGTATCTCTTTCGCTACCTCAGAGCAGCTCTTCTTTCGGCGCCGTGATGCAGCAAGCACAATGTCTTTCGATTCTTGAGATAATTTCTCCGGTCTTCCTCCTCGAAATTCTGTTTCACAATCTTCAGGATTCTTATTCCAATTCCTTTTGACAAAGTCTTCTGATCTTTTTAATCTCTCAGCCACCCAGTGTCGAGTTATGAAAGTTGCACCGGCTTCCTTTGCTTCACGAAATGTGACAGCTCGAATGCGGTCAAGAACTCGCTTTTTCTCTGAATCGTTCAAAATAGATGATGCCATGGTTTCTGAGGGGAAAAAAATGGTAAGAATTAAAATCACAGGAATAGAATATAATGGTTTTTATTCAGATTTTAACGCTCTTTCAAGTGGTCTCGCCGGTTTTTATCTATCTCTTCTAGTTTTTGCTCTACAGGGGGGGGCAATCATTTCCTGACACCCGTATATATATATATATATATATATAATATATATATATATAAAATATAGTATATATATATATATTATATACAGTATATATATATATATATATATAATTATATATATATATATTATATATATATATATATATATACAGTATATATATATATGCTGCAAACCCACAAGGAAAAAGAAAAACGATTCCAAGGCCTTACCGTTCTGCTATTGCTCATGCACATTCTCTTAAGAACCAATTCGATTTCCTTAGGAAGTGTTATAGTGAAAAAGTAATCCCAAAATCCCTGCTTGGAAGACGATACCGTATGTTAGACGATACGCCGTTTGGTGACACCGAAAGGATTATTTTAAACAAACATATTAATATAGCCCGCATTGAAGTGAAGAACGCCTTCAGAGAGTCCGAAGTAAGAAAAAATATATTTTTTTCCACCGTTCCTCATGCGTGGAGAAGTACACTTTTGGATGATATTTACCACAACTTACGTAGAAGATGCAGAACTCAGAATAGGAAATTAAACAATAGACTGGAAGATTTAATTCGTAATAGTTACTGGACTAAAAAAAGTGATTTTAGTAATATTGTTAACTTGTCGTCCAAAGAACTAGACTTCAATATGAAATGTGCGTTAGGTTTTGGGTTAGGTTTCTCAGTCCCAAAAAAGCCCAGCAGTTTACTGATTGCTAAGTCTTTTATTAATTTTGAAAAACATAGTAATATTTCCGAAAGTGAGGTGACTTTAGCCAAAGGTTGTGTGTATAGTGCTTTTAATACGAAGTTTGAATCGAATTATCCTCTGAGGTTTGAAAAAGCCCTAAAAACACTGAAAAATAATGATTCATTACATATTACTAAAGCGGACAAATCCAATTCGATCGTCATCATGGACAAAAACAGTTATGTTGAAAAGATGAATACGTTATTAAGTGATCGTGACACGTACAAACCTCTAAATAGAGACCCATTGGAGGATGTTAATAAAATGTTTAACAGAAAATTAAGAGAAATATTAAAAAATAACTATAATGGGCTTTCACAGCAGTTTCTTAGTATCAATTCGTCACTACCATATCTGTACGGCTTAGTAAAAACACACAAAGTTAATAATCCCATGAGGCCTATTGTTAGCTCAGTGGGCTCCGTAACCTATAAGCTATCAAAATGGTTAGTTAGTTTATTAACACCGTTAGTTGGCTCTATTTCTGAGTCACATATTGTAAATAGCATGGATCTTATTGACAAACTGAAGTTCCCTAATGACCCTAATTTCAAATTGTTAAGCTTCGATGTATGCTCGCTATTCACAAAAGTCCCTGTTGATGACCTACTTGATTTTTTAAAAGATAAGATTTCTGAATATTCTTTCCCTGTTCAACACAACACTCTTATGGAGTTAATTAAGCTGTGTGTCAAAGATTGTAAATTTCAGTTTGAAAATAAGTTTTATGTTATGTCGTTTGGATTGGCTATGGGAAATCCCCTTTCACCTGTACTAGCTAATTTATATATGGAATTTTTTGAAAGTAGAATTTTGCCCACGATTGTTAATTTTAACCTGGTTTGGTACAGGTATATAGATGATATTTTATGCCTTTGGCCTAATAATTTGGATGTGGACTTATTTCTTGGTAGGCTCAACAATTTAGTCCCATCTATTAAGTTTACAGTTGAAAAAGAAAATGATGGAAGCCTATCTTTTCTTGATCTAAAAATTTGGAGATGCTCTAATCAGTTCAAATATGAAGTCTACCGTAAGCTACTAATAATAACTCTTACGTGCATTTTTATTCTGACCATCATCCTTCGATTAAATCCTCTATTTTCTCTGCTATGTTTCTTCGAGCATTGAGAGTTGTCAGTCCTGAATTTTTAGATTCCGAGTTATGCAATATCATGAATATTGGTACTAAATTATGTTATCCTATTTCATTTTTAGATAACTGTCTTAAGAAAGCCAAGAATAGGTATTACAGTGCCCGCGAAAAGTATCCGATCACTCAAGAAAATACAATATTTTCCCTTGATATTCAGAGACACGTAATTCACTTTCTATTTGTTCTAGCGACATCTGGTAACTTTGAGGTTGCTCGCTGATATGAGAGCTATCCAACGCATTCTCAAATTAGTGTTCTGGTAGCCTTCGTTGCGGGTGGCTGTGTCTCAAATTTGTCAGATTTCACTGTTTGTGTAAATTTCTTGATATTTTTTTTTTTTTACAGAAAGTGGTGTAAATAAAATTTATATATAATGTGTGCTAAAAAACAACTTAAGAGTGATTGTCGAGGTGCTATTGTTGCTTTGCATGCATGTGGGAAATCACAGAGACAGATAGCTAAGGAATTAAACATATCCCAAAGTACCGTTAATTTATGGGTTTCACGGGCTAAGAACAATGGTGGCCTAACCACGCCAGTCCCTAAAAAACGATCTGGCAGACCGAGAAAAACAAATTCGCGAACAGACAAACTTATGAAACGTTTAGTATTGAAAAACCCAACAATAACTGCGAAAGAAATAAAATTTAATATGAATAATTTGTTATCTGGTGTTTCTGAACGAACTATCCAGGAGCGGCTCCAAAAAGAACTCGGATTACCATCTCGCCATGCTGCTAAGAAACCGTTCATTAATGAAAAAATGCGTAAAAAACGTGTCGCATTTTGTAAAAAATACATTCATTGGACTGTTGATGACTGGAAGAAGGTTTTATTTAGCGATGAGTC
This sequence comes from Bathynomus jamesi, assembly GCA_023014485.1. Taxonomy (NCBI): domain Eukaryota; kingdom Metazoa; phylum Arthropoda; class Malacostraca; order Isopoda; family Cirolanidae; genus Bathynomus; species Bathynomus jamesi. The sequence continues at coordinate 529,372 of JAJOZX010000491.1, forward strand.
GACATTTTTGACATTCAGAAGTTGTCCAAAAAAGGTTCGCCGGCCTATTGGCTCAAATAGGATGGACCCTAAATACACCCTAAAGACAATGAAACACCCTCCAAGTGTGATGGTTTGGGGTTGTTTCGGTTACTATGGGCGTGGAAACTTATATTTTCTTCCGAAGAACACAACTATGAATGGTGCACGGTATTTAGCAATGCTACAGGATAAACTTCCAATGGCAATGGCAATCCAAAGGACAAAAACATACATGCATGATGGTGCACCATGTCACAGGGCCAAAATAGTGACAAAATGGATTACTGACAATAAATTTGATATTTTGGATTGGCCTGGTAATAGTCCAGATCTCAATCCGATAGAAAATCTGTGGCTAATAATAAAAAATAAGGTTGAATGCCACGACACTGCCTCAGTTGAAAAATTACAAGAGGCCATCAAAAAGGTATGGTGCAAGGAAATATCAGTGGAAGTTTGTCAAAACTTGATTAAATCCATGCCAAAACGTCTAGAACAAGTCATCCAAACCAAAGGACAGATGACAAAATACTAATATAAGGTTAGTATACATTTAAACATTGTTTTTTATGTACAAAATACAAATTTCAAGGGTGATCGGATACTTTTCGCGGGCACTGTACAGTATAATAATGTAATTGTAAAGGAATTTCAGCGTAAAAATATCCTTAGCCTACCTTACCATGTTAATTTTCAATACCTTCCAACTGTACTTAAAGCAATTGGCATTAATGTAATCTTTAAGTATAATAATACTGTTAAATCACGCCTAATAAAGAATAGCCCTGATAATGTTGTTGGTTGTGTGTATTCGATCGGATGTACACAATGTAACTCAGTATATATAGGCCAAACCGGTAAAACGTTAGATATTAGGGTAAAACAGCATAAATATGCTTGTAGAACAGCTAATACTTCCAATGCTTTATTTAACCATATGTATAGATGTAACCATAGCATCAAGTGGGGTAGTTCTAAAGCGCTTGTTAAAAACAGAGATATAATAGAACGAAATATTCTAGAATGTGCATTTATTCATTTTAAAAGCAATTTCAATAACAGTGCGGGGACGTATAAAATTGACGATATCATGTTAAAATTTCTTTTGCCTCTCATTAACCCGTGTTAAGTATGTGCTAATTGTTTTGTTTTCCTGTACATTGTATATATTTATGGGCATCTCGCCGTTTATCTTCATTCCCTGACGAGGTGTAGCTTTGAATACACGAAAGGCCTTGGAATCGTTTTTCTTTTTCCTTGTGGGTTTGCAGCATTTATTCATTTCACGTGTTTTATTGTGAAATTCATCCCATATATATATATATATATATATATATATATATGAGAGAGAGAGAGAGAGAGTTTGATTGGCAATACATTTTAAATTAGTTACACGGGAGATTAAAAATATTTAGTCTTAAATGTTACACAACTTAATAGCTTAATAGCATATTGAAAATTATCTAACTGCGGCGCATATTTTATTTACTCTACAATTTCATTACAGCTTTAACTGTCAGCACATTTTAAATTAATTTCAGAACAATTTCTAATGCACGTGTCAGATTGGGGAAAGTACATGTTATATATATAGAATCCTATTTCAGACAATACAACGAGTGGTTTTGGCTACAAACCGAAATCGTCTATTTACTTGTTTGCAAAAAAATTGTAACTGGATTCAAAATTTCATATATCAAACAAACTTAGGAAATCTGAAAATTCATGCCCTCTCGACATGTACACCGTCTGCCAAAAAAAAAGCGTTCACTCTAAAAACAGCCATGAAATCAACATTTATTAACCAATCATAATGAAACTCATACCGAGCCAAACTATATAAACAGTATATATGTACACCAATTTTCAGATTACTATACTTAAAATTAATGATTTAATGAGGATTGTTTATGTTCAACAAATTTTGTTGATGAACATCGTTCCAGTTTTTAATTCTGGGAGTCCACAAAGGCGGTAAAACTTTGGTAAGAAAATTTTTATTCTCATTTCAGTTGTAAAATACATCATAAGATTTATATATAAAATATAAGAAATGCCTCCATTAACAGTTTTTGGGCGCCCACTTCTCTCTCTTCTTTTGATATCCCCAGTCTCGTCAATTTTCTTTGGAAGCTTTCCCAAACCACCAAGAGTCCATCCTTTGTTGGGGAATTCGGAGAGTAGTTTCGTTCGTCATATCCCTTTTCTAATATATAATGCTTAATTATAATCTTATCTTCTGCTGAAAATGGCATATTCACTATATTTTATAACTCTGCAAAAAAAAATCGGATATTAGAATTTACAAAAGTGAAAATGGAAATAAAGGATTCTTGATTAGTTTGTCGAGCATCAGTTGTAGTATTATTAGAGAAATACTTAATAAATCATTATTTTTGAGAGCTTCGAACTGAAATTTGGTTTGCAGGTGCATGTTTTATGTATCATTAGGTGTATAAGTTTCATACTGATTCTTTGAAAAATGTTGATTCCATGGATGTTTTTAGAGTGAACCTTTTTATTGGCAGAAGGTGTATAATAGGAAATATAAACTTTACTGTCCACATACATTTGAAAATAAACTTTGGTGGCGTTGGGGATTAAACACAATTCGCAGCACATGCAACTGTTTTAGAAGCTCCATGACAAGAGAATCACGCCACAAATGTATTGCAAGAGAGTCGTAACAGTAAAGATACTCTCGATTTCCAAAATACACTGCAAACCAATGAACACCATTTCCTCCGACCAAATCTGTATTTATTGTTAGTCCGTCCCGGTGTTTCGTAATCGGAAGTTTTACCACTTCATTGTTCCCGTAGGCCCCAATAAATATGTCTCGTATGAAGCAATCTTTTTTTTATTACCGCTTGAAGTGTGACTTCGTCCATTTTTAAAAGTCCGTTAAATAAAGCTAAAGCGATCAATGTCAATCAGAGCTTGCGATTCCAGAAAAAAATAGAATCGTAATAGGATTGACTACAGCCTTGCCGAACTCGAGCCTTTATGCGCTGTTTCCATGGATTTTTGGATTTAAGTGTGTATTCACACTTGCACAGTTATCAGGTAAGAGATGAAAAACATACATTTACGCGGTTTATAAATTCGTTCTGCGTTACGCCTGTACTAAAACCGTCACATCCATTTACGCTCTGAACCAGATTGTGATATGCTTGTGTACAAAGAAAAAAACTCAGTATCTGTAGAATACCTCGTGTCTAGCGACCCCCAATACAGCCGAGCCATTGGCAAGCAGTGTAATATTTGCAAAGTAAAAAATTTTTAATTTGAATGACGATTTTTTATATTTACCGTTCACCAAATCATGCTCTATCATTGTAACGAGTATTCTTTTTGGTACAATTCTCTATCTGCTCGGAAGTTAAGCTTGTAAATACCTTCATCTGAACCCTATTTATAGGGTATTTAGCTGTGGCCCTCAATAAATTTTTCTCAATTTCCATCTGCTAAGCAGAGTTTAACTTCATTCGACCTACCCGAAGATATGTTTCCATGATGTGCATCACCACGGGCTTCGCAGCCTCTTCATTGACCTCATCCAGGTTTAAGCATATCTTCGGGGCCGTGCGGGCAATTTTGATCTTCATATCAACGCCATTCACAAATAGTTTCTCCTGGAACGACAAATGAATGTGCGGGCGCCCATAACAGTTATAAATCTTCTCTTTAGGTTTATTAAAATTATTTTTTATGGTGCTTTCCGCTTTTGGGGTATAATAACCCTCAGCTGTCAGATATGTTTGTTATGCGTCTTTTGAAAAGTTGAATAGATTTTCTAAGTAGGCTCTATAATGGTAATAGCTCGCGCCTGATGAAATTTTTGTCTGGTTTAGATATACGTCGCAGTGGCTGATTATGGAGTGCAAGAAGTTCGCTTCTGGGTATATAGCATAATCGTTTTCGCAATCTCTCCCGTCTGAATGTGCTATTCTCAGTTTGGCATACATAAAATATTACTTGGGTGGTAAAAAAAATTATCCGGCACTTGGTATAACAAACTCTATAGGAGCGCTGGAAGAACTAAAAGTGTTCAACGAGTTAACTGTGATAAAGTCAGATTCAGCAATACCTGTCTGTGTAGGTGGGAGATCAACGAGAGAGAGCGCTGATTTGCAGCATTTTGAGCTGTGCGGTTATATGATGCGCGACATGACGACCGGAATATTAATGTTACCTCTCAAGTCAAATGCTCAATCGCCTATGAGAGGCAAGTGTAACAGGTTCAGTTTATATCAGTTAAAAAAGTGGTCAACCATTGCTCTCATGCACTTGGAACATCTCTTTTTTGATTCCCTTTTCATTTAACACCTCGAGTTGGTCCCCATTTATTTTTATTTTTCCGTACAATGCGTTTTTCTTCTACACTGTATCTGTTTTCTTTTCATTTCCTCTACCACGCATTTTTCTTTACGCGTCTTTGACAATCTCATCCCATGTGCGGCGTAAATGTTTTTTGAAAGTTTCTTTCTTTGATTTTGGAACGTATTGCACAGGCCACCCAGAGCAGAATAGAGTTTAACTTGGAGAACTTCTCGATCGTTATACATCATGTTTACCCTGTTGTGGGACATATGGCAACGCCTTATACACTTAACTTTAAGAGCTACCAAATATACAAAAGGCACACTAGATGCGAAGACCGAGTAGTTGGAGGCGAGATTGTAATGTATGTACATGCACGTTTATCAATAATACAAGTTTTGATTTCCATAAATCAAATGGGACGAGCAAGAAAAAAAGAATTTGTGAGTGTGGTATGCTTCATTCGTTAGATAGGAAGGGACGTTTCATACATAGCTACGACGAAATTCATTGCTCTGCATGCTGCCATGAAACATATAAGGCAGAGGGTGTAAACCATGTTGGTTATATGAAAGATGCACAGCCTAAAAATAAACTTTGTATAAATGTATACGATTACATAGAGACATACACGAACCCTGAGACAAAGGAGGTTATTCCGCATTTATTCGTAAGTCAAACTATCTGTGACGAGTATTTAAACGTTGATTGTGATGAATGCCGTAAATGTGGGAAACGAACAAACATTTTTAAAACGCCTGCAAGAGACTCTCCGTGAAACTCTTTGTGAACTATATTGTTAAGCTGCCGGACCAGTTCAAAAAAATTGCTGTGTACATTCTGGCGCATAACACAGCAAAATTTGGTACGCAGTTTCTTTATGAAGAGCTGCTTGAACATGAGTCCTCAGAAATATTCACGGGTAACACTTCGAAAAGAGGTAACAAACTTATACAAATGCAGATAAGGAATAACGTTCGGTTTAAAGACATCCTATTATTAACACCTTGTAAATTAGCTAAGCTACCCAAGGTGATGGGCGTGGACGCTGAAGTTTCAATAGGGTATTTCCCTTACAATTTCCTCACCTGCGACACTTTAAATTACGTAGGACCACCACCCATCTAGCATTATTTTAACTATGACAGTATAAGTGTCAGTGAGCAAGAAGATTTTGAGAGGTACCATGCCAGTTTTAATGATACCAATTCTTACAATATAGCGATCGAGTGTGAGCGCTATTGTGTGAATGATATGCGTGTGCTTAGAGTATGTTTCCAGGCCTTCAGAAGGATGTACATAACCCGATTCAATTGTGATCCGCTACAAGCCGCAATCAAAATCGTGTCTTTGTGCTTCACTATATTCAAGAATAACTTTATGCCTAAATACAGCCTGGCTATCATTACCCGTAACGTTCAGCGTAGTTATGAGTTTTAGGCTATTTATTGGCTCACACATCTACATCAGCAGAGAGGATTGTTCATAAAACATGCTCGCAACACGGGTGAAGTGGCAATTAAGATTAATGGTCGTGTTTTTGGGTCGATGGGCTAAATGAGGAACCTCACACTGATGTGAAAACGGTGTGCTCTTTTAATGGGTGTTGGTGGCATGGATGTCCACGTGCTGGATCACAGGAGGTATCCATGGGAGATCCCCCGCTGATAGTCTTGCATGGGCCTCTACCCGAGACTAGCTTATAGGCACCCAGTTCACTCACAAAATACTGCGGGAACATGAATATGATGCACAAATGGATTCCAATGAACAGTATCGCGAAGAAATAATGGACATCAAGCGTTCAATGGTAGTGGACCTTCTAAAATGTGGAGATAGTATGTTTGCTAGACGCACAAACCCCTTCAAGCTATACTTTCCACCTAACGGAGGGCGTGAAGCTTCATTACTATTATTTCTCTTCTTTATACGTCTACGTTATGAAGAACAACCCATACTCCGTAGGCGCACCTGAAAAACTGGTGGACCCGCACTACCGCTACCTACCGTCGAGGACTTCTCAACTAATTTTGAACGAAAACTATTTTGGCCTTTCCTTTGTTGATGAACTTCTCCCAACCGAATTATAGATGCCTGGCTTACCTGTTGTCATAGACAATAAGCTCATGTTCCTTATGTGTGTGGAGTGTGCAGAGGAGAACAATGGGTACTGAAATCACACATTCAATCAGAGGAAGATCGGAGGTGTTTATACAAGTCCTCAACGGTCCCTAGCCTTTCGTCAAGACTAAAGAATACTGACGATTTATGAAGTGTGAAGGTTCCAGAAGCTCCCCAACCTCTCCACCATACATTAACACCTTCTTGAAAGATAAAGTTGAGGCATTAGGATACCCGCGTGGCCTTGAGACCGAAGACGAAAAAACAGCATATATTCAGCATTACCATGATCGTGAAGGTATACAGCTTGAACGGAGTCAGATTGCGTGAAACCCAGGCAGGTGCTTTAGTGCAAAGTTGTGCTTAAATAACCTTTGGGGGAAATTTGCACAGAATACAGACGAGGGAAACCTCCATCTAGCTAAAAGTTCTAACAAAGTGTGGGACTAAGCAAACGCCGTCGTTAAAGAAGTCATGGAAATCACGAATGTGGGTAACACATACATAAGAAGGTACAATAGAACAGAGATGTCTACGGATACGTCATGTGTCACAAACATACCTTCACAACAGCTTACGCACGTACCAAGCTTTGGAGTCTGATGCAATCTCTTGGCCGGAGCGTTCTGTACGCTGATATTCACGGAGAAGGAAGATGAATATATGCCTCCTATTGGCAAATTCCTAGGAGAGTTGACTGACGAGATCAAGACAGCGCCTACGCCGATTATTTTGTCTCCACTGGGCCAAATACCTCTTGAAGGCTAAACGTATCACTCTGAACCATTCAAACCGTCAGATCGTCATCTTTAATTCACTCAAAGAGCTAGTGAGTTTAGAAGATGCTGGAAATGATGGTGACCAACCACCACACTTGGTTTATTTATTTATTACGTTTGGTTTAAATAAATTTATATTCCATGGAATCGTTTCAGTTCCTACTTTGAGGGTGTGTGTGTGTGTGTGTGTGTGTGTGTGTGTACAAGATATCTAAGTTCATCCCATTGTATGATCGCGACAATAAAAAGCGCGTCACGTGACTCCGTGTACTAGCCCTTTTGGAAGGACACTTCCTCCCCGCCATGTGTAGTTGGCCGCAATAGACGTTGGAGTCCAGACGTATTTTTTGCCAGTTGAAGGTTTCTCACGTTGACGAATAAATAACGATGGCTGCCGCTGATATTGCTTGTTCTACATTCCTGAAGTGGTACTCGGCAAAGTCTACAGATGTGGTGAAAACTCAAAGAATTTCTAGTCAGCCGTCTTTTGAGACATTTAAGTCAAGTCTAGATCGAGTGAAACTCTGTGAGCAGGATGCTCAAATACTTTATGGATTTTCTGATGAGAGCATTACAATTTTCCGCAATGCAAAAGACGTGATGAAATATGTTGTGAGCTTAAAATGTGTAAAAGAATACGTCCAATGTGGAGTGAAGCAGTCATCGTTCGCTGAAGAGAATCAGAGACTTTGGATTATGAAGCTCATTGATGAGTGGCACGACAAGATATTACGTCATGTTACCCTTCACCAAGTACATACATGTGTTACTAAACACAAATCTTGTGGTTGTGGACAATTTAAAATATTTCTAGTACTACAGCCATGTGAATTTTTAATAGATTTTGGTGATGAAAATTGCTTATCCCCCAAAGTGGACCAGTATGCGCACCCATTTTTCTCGAATAGACCCCTCATTGTCAATAAGTTTTTCTTCTTTTAATGTTTTACAGGTACATAACTGATGCTCGTGAAAGAAATATGGTGAACCCAATTATTCCTGAAAAAATTAGTCATTGGTAGGCATCCAGGCAACGGATATGATAAAACTTTGAAACATGTATTGCTTCTTGCACCGCAGATGGAAAATTTCTCTAAGCATTTACCCGGTATAACGGGATCCAGTTTTAAACATTCATTTATGCGGCCAAGGCGTGTCGAAGTTTTCATCTTGGAAAATTACCGTACACGAATTCATCACAGCATAGCAACAGGTGCGATACATGTTCTACCCCGCACGACTCGCTAACTGAGTCAATCAGCGCGCGGTTCGTCTCACAACCGTCTCAGAGATTGATACGATTGGACGTGCTCTTCTCACAGACTTGATAGAAAACTAATAAAAGATGGAGCTACCTTTAAGCAGTATCCTCAATGCCGTATACAATATCTCTGTCTTCAAATCAGTGTGTGTCTTTAAACGTAACAGTGGTGCTATTAATTACATGCTTGAAACAAAATCTAAACCATCACACTCGGGCAAACGTAATGTTAGTTATTTGAGTATTGAGGAGATGGATTAACGACAGATTAACGACACCATCTCATATTCAATTATTTGCACGTTGCATGTAAATCGTGATACTAGGCAGCCCTGTGTCGATATACATATACATAATATATATATATATATATATATATATATATATATATATATATATGATGAATAAAACCACGAAGGAAAGGAAACACAGAATGGTGCTCAAGCGCTTTCGTCTAATGACATCCTCAGGAACACTGAAGTACATAAAGAGTTACAGCCTATATATAGGTTACAGAAAAAAAAAATAGATATATATATACAATAAACGGAGAAACAAAATTAAAGGATTGTGCGAGGGGCACACAAATTTATAAGGAAAACTATCGATTTTTAGCACAAGATTAAATGAATTGTTTCCAACCAATGTTATAGATAAAAAAAAAATATATACAAATTTATACTGGAAATCTGCCGGGGTTTTAGCACTCTGCTCTTTTTGTCTATAAAAATTGAAAAATTATCGATTTTTAGCACAAGGTTAAATGAATTGTTTCCAACCAATGTTATAGATAAAAAAAAAATATATACAAATTTATACTGGAAATCTGCCCGGGTTTTAGCAATCTGCCCTTTTTTTGTATATAAAAATTGAAAAATAAAAGTTATTAGGGTGGCATACAAGTTTACCAAAGATTTAGCGTTCTACTTTTCTTATCTAAATCTGCTCTGAAGGAATTCAAAACAACAGGATCGAGTTGAAAAAGACCTTTGCTTATGTTGAAGTTATTTGTAAGTTGGATAATGGCAGACTCAAGAATATTTCTATTAACAATGTTGCTAGAGTGAAATAAAACTGAAGCATTATTCCAATCAATAGAGTGAGATAACTCTGACAAATGGACAAAAAGGGCACTGGACAACTTTCCTGTTCTAACGGAATATTGATGCTGTTTTATACGTGTGTGCAAATCCTTTCCCGTCTGACCTATGTAAAAGGAATCACATTGTTTACAACCAATTTTATAGATAATGCCTGAATTATTGGTAGGGCTATTTTTTACTATGTCCACTTCACCTTCTCTGCCCTACCTGTACGGTCTTATTAAAACCCACAAACCTGGCAACCCTATGCGCCCTATTATTAGCTCGGTGGGCTCTATTACTTATAAACTCTCCAAATGGCTGGTCAAAGTCTTGTCCCCCATTCTCGGAACTATCTCTGATTCACATGTAAAAAATTCCATGGATCTTACTGAAAAATTGAATAATGCACGTACTGAAACTAACGATAGATTGATCAGTTTTGACGTTTGTTCATTGTTTACAAAAGTGCCGATTGACGATATGCTTGACTTTCTCTCCCAAGAATTACATAAGTATGACGTTCCACTACCTTCACACATTGTTTTGGAACTTATTAAGCTTTGCATCAAAGACTGTAAATTCACTTTCAATAACGAGTATTATCAACAAGTTTTTGGGATGGCCATGGGCAATCCCTTGTCGCCCCTCCTCTCCAATATTTATATGGAGTTTTTCGAAATTACTTACATTCCGAGAATCCTGGGGGTTGGCATCCCTTGGCTGCGGTACGTCGACGATATTTTGTGTATCTGGCCCATGAATCGTGACCTGGATAACTTCCTCCTTCAGTTAAATGATCAAGTCCCCTCCATTAAGTTTACTTTAGAAGTGGAACAAGACAATTCAATCCCATTTTTGGATGTGCGTGTACATAGGGAAAGCCCAGGTTTTAAGTTTAGTATCTATCGGAAAAAAAAAAACAATTTGTCCTACGTACGCTTTTACTCGGGACATGACACCCCTACTAAGACGGCCATTTTTTCTGCAATGTTTCTCCGCGCCATTAGGATCGCCAGTCCGGAATACATCGATGCCGAATTAGAAAAAATCAACGGTATTGGAAGTGATCTGTGTTATCCATCTGCGTTTATGGAATCTTGTCACAACGAGTCAAAACGAACTTTCTATCGTGTCAATACTATCACTTGTACTTTGTCAAAAAATATTTTAGTACTTCCATTTTTCCCGGGCTTTTTAGGCATTGCTAATGTACTTAAACTTTTGGATATTAATGTAGTATTTTCATATAACAATATTGTGAAAAATATCATAGTAAAAAATAGCCCTACCAATAATTCAGGCATTATCTATAAAATTGGTTGTAAACAATATGATTCCTTTTACATAGGTCAGACGGGAAAGGATTTGCACACACGTATAAAACAGCATCAATATTCCGTTAGAACAGGACAGTTGTCCAGTGACCTTTTTGTCCATTTGTCAGTTATCCCACTGTATTGATTGGAATAATGCTTCAGTTTTATTTAACTCTAGCAACATTGTTAATAGAAATATTCTTGAGTCTGCCATTATCCAACTTACAAATAACTTCAACATAAGCAAAGGTCTTTTTCAACTCGATCCAGTTGTTTTGAATTCCTTCAGAACAGATTTAGATAAGAAAGGTAGAACGCTAAATCTTTGGTAAACTTGTATGCCACCCTAATAACTTTTATTTTTCAATTTTTATATACAAAAAAGGGCAGAGTGCTAAAACCCGGGCAGATTTCCAGTATAAATTTGTATATATTTTTTTTTTATCTATAACATTGGTTGGAAACAATTCATTTAATCTTGTGCTAAAAATCGATAATTTTTCAATTTTTATATACAAAAAGAGCAGAGTGCTAAAACCCGGGCAGATTTCCAGTATAAATTTGCATATTTTTTTTTTTATCTATAACATTGGTTGGAAACAATTCATTTAATCTTGTGCTAAAAATCGATAGTTTTTCCTTATAAATTTGTGTGCCCCTCCCACAATCCTTTAATTTTGTTTCTCCGTTTATTGTATATATATATATATATATATATATATTTTTTTTTCTGTAACCTATATATAGGCTGTAACTCTTTATGTACTTCAGTGTTCCTGAGGATGTCATCAGATGAAAGCGCTTGAGCACCATTCTGTGTTTCCTTTCCTTCGTGGTTTTATTCATCATAAATATTTTTCACGTGTTACTTTCGTGAAATAATTTTCATATATATATATATATATATGCCTATACGGGGTGTCCATAAAGTCACGCATCATAGGAACATATGCAATGTCTATTTATTTATTTATGTCTATCAGGCCAAATATGTTGAGGAACATTCATAGAAACCTGCTTTTTCGTTTACAAACACATGCTTTGAGATTGGTGGGAATCATTTCGAACAAATAATAATAAACAAAATAAATAAACCAAATAAGTATATTTTCCTATGATGCGTGACTTTATGGACAGCCTATATATTATATATATATTATATATATATATATATAGAGAGAGAGAGAGAGATATATATATATATACAGTAGATAGATAAGAGCGCAGGAGGGAGTCTATCTCTCTTTTATGCTTTTCGATAAGTATCCTCAACATTTAAATGATCATCTTACCAAGGTACACCACTAGCTATTTTGAATGATAGAGCTAAACTAAATATTTAAGGGCAATTTTTTGTTTCAGAATCTGTTTTTGTAACATACTGCTGCCTGAACCAAGAAAACTGACAAAAATGTCAAAAAATAACAGCAAAAATAGTAAAAAATTAAGTAAATATTGTCAAAAAATCGCAAAAATGAAATTTTTGGCTATTTTGGTGCATAAACTAGCTCTAACCAATCATATCGAACTAAATAGTCAAGAAATTAGATATTAATAGCTCTGCAAGAATTTATTAAAACAAAGTATGCACAAATGTCTAAATTTCGGGTATAAATCGATAAAAATGGTTGTAAAATACTTGAAAAGATAGCCAAAATATAAAAAAATAGTACTAATTTTATGTTATTCTTAGGCTTGCTTGTTGTAAAATGCTTGAACTTCTTATAGAATCGATCTATTTGATTCTTTTAGAGTAACAAAGTCATATTTATTGTGTTTCAGGTTTAGTATTGGTAGTAGCTACAAATTGAGGATCCCTGTATTCATTATGTGATTCAACAGATGATACGTAGATCATGGTAAGTAATAATCGAATTGAATATTTAAAACATAAACATAAAGACCAATGTGTTACAAATGAATTTTTATATGTATAGAATAGAACCAGTTTATTATAATTGCAATTGCAAGAAGTCTTAGTATATTTTATTTTTTCAGGATGTATGTCAACTTGTGCCAGAAAAGAAGCATAGCTCAAACCTTGGTAAATGTATCTTGTGCCAGAAGAACAAAAGCCCAAGTGGAGATAAATATTTGAGCAGCGGAGAACATGGAATAAAAACTTTGCTTCAGTTGGCTTCTGCGCACCCAAATGATGACAGAAGCAAGCGTTTGAAAGCTCTTACTGAGAGTCAGACTCCTTATATCCAGTATCACAGCACTTCGTGCTATGCAACATATAAAAAGTTCGTTGAACGTAGCCAGAAGTCTAAAAATGCTGAATCTGAACCCTCCGATTCCTCCTTAGGGGAAGCATTAACTCCTCCAGAAAATAGTTCAAGCAAAAGGATTAAAACACAGCATATCAAGGATATGAAAGTGTGTGTATTTTGTGGTTCAGCTCGAGTCAAATTGAAAGGTGGAAACATTGACCATGATTTGTTTCGGATATGTACTCCAGGACGTGCCCAAAAGTTATTGAGTTATGCTCACTTGTTCCAAGAGGATGTTTTTACCAGAGTAGCGATGTTGAACGAATACAAAGATGTATTCGCTGCAGATGTATTCTATCATAATAATTGTATAATGAAGCATTTTGCAGCCTATGATCGCAGAATAGAGACGATTTTGGAAAACAGACAGCAAGAAAATGAAGTTATGGGTTCTACTGATATGGTTCAAGAAGCGTTTAATGATCCTCAAAAGTAGACTTCACAAGCTACAGATCAGGAAAAAGCTGAACCAGGATGAATCTATCAGTAACTATTTGGTTAAGAGCCTGCTTATAGACAAATTTAAGGACACCATTTATTTTACATATCCTACAGTAGCAACAAACGAAAATTCAAGATGGTTTTTTCTGTCCAGATTGAGAGTGCAAGAATTGTTGAAACTTTGCGGAAATCATCTGTCGAAAACGTTGCTAAGGACCTAAGAAAGAGTTAAAAACTTACAGTTTTGGTTTACGCTCTAGCTATTGTGATCCAAACGATCTTGATCTAGCCTTAAAACGCTTCCAAAATGAACGTCCTCCAATATGGATGGAATTTCTTCAGCATTTGTTTTCCACCCGAAATGTATCAGATAGCAACAATCAGTTGATGCTGAAGTGTGACACTATCTTCCAGATGTTGTTTTACATCCTTCGTAATGGTTTGGAGCCCACCCCATTGCATGTCGGATTTGCTCAAACTATACATAACCTGTCACAGTCTAAAGATCTTATTGAAATTGCAAACAAACGGAGCATTTGTGTATGATATCAAGAAGTTCGCAAAATAAATTTTGCACTAGCAAAACGTACAATATCTTTATGTGGTTCACATAGAATTCCAGTTCCTCCAGTATTTGATCAAAACCATTCAATTCAAGCAGCAATGGATAATTTTGACACCTTGGAAAATACCTTGTCTGGAATTGGTTCGACACACGATACGGTGCTAGTTTTATTCCAAAATGCTCCATTAAACTCTGCACCAACACAACAGCATACTAATAAGATCAGTGAAGCTCCAGAGTCAACCCTTCGGCTTGGCAAGTTACAAAGCGTTCTTCCTTGCCAAGAAATTATCTCGATTGGACCAAGACATGAACGAGGTACAATAAGTCAAGATTTCCAAGTCTCTGAATACAAGGCAAACGATCATTTACTAGAGACTGTTAATCTCGACCATTTCCTGTGGTTTGTGATGCGATACAAACATAGAACAACCACAATACAGGGCTCTTCAACTAACTCAAATACTGAAAATGATGACTTTGTTCCAAGCTTTGTTGCTGTCAAAAGCCCTTTTGTAGGAGATAGCTTGAAGCCTACAACTATTGCGTTCACTCCCATACTTCCATACAAAGCAACTGAATTTGATACCATTTTTACAACAATGATTAACTTTCAGGACGTGCTTAAGCAGCAGAATAAGCCATACGGTACACTCGGGTGTGATGAAGGAGTTTATGCTATTGCGAAGGAAATTCAGCTCCTGAAAAAAGATCTGTTCACTAATTTGTTTATCGGATTGCGTGGAATCCATTTTGAGAAGATTGTACTTGCTTGTATTGGATCTTATCTTCATATATCGGGAATTGAATCTGTTTTGGTTGAAAGCAAATGTTTCGGTCCAGACGCAGTAAAATCCGTTATGAATGGCAATCATTATGTGAGAGCCAAGCAAGGATTATCTTTCGTGCACGAAGCAATAACAAGCATTAAGTTCGATGGGTTTTTGAGTGTCGATGAACACCGTAACTTATATCAAGATGCTGCAACTAAAATTTCAATTATGGTTGCAGAACAAGAGTAATGGGACGACTTTAAGTCTTCGATATATGCTGTCTCAATCCTTTCAACAATATATAAAGCAGAGGTCTGATAGTAATGAAAACTTTCACTACTGGTATCATTTTACCAATAGATTGTATCCAATCATCAGAGATTTAACCTACTCAATGCAGGTAGGTGATTGGTCACTATTTCTTTCTTCCATACAGAGATCAATCCCACTTTTCTTCGCCTACAACAGAACCAACTACGCCAGATGGGCACCAATCTTCTTTGAGGATTGCTTAAACATTGAGGTACATTTTCCTGATTTCCACAAATCATTCCTTAGTGGTGGTTTTGTAGTGTGAAAAACTATATAGAGCATTGGGTCGATTGCCTGTTACCCTCATCCGTTGGAAATGTCTAGCAGATTTCAGTGGAGAGTGAACGACAAAAGCCCTATATATTTTCGTTAGAGAGTTATGAATATGTATGTCTTTAAAGGACCTCTTTATATTTAATTGTTTATGGTAATTTTAGCGTCGGGATTTTAGACGCCCTAGAATGAAAATGAAATTGCCTCACCTTAATTTTGATGGATCTTAGTTTGCTTCGATGTTGGGCGTTACGATCTTTTTCGGTGTAGGGCCGCCACGATGGAGTTACGCAATGAGTTAGTCTTGTTATAAATATGGGCTGTCACAATATAGACACTGCTGGGGATAGGCCTATCCTTATTTTATGTATTAATTTTAATATAAGGTATTCACTCAGAACTTTAGGGAGGACTTTAGACATCCTCCCTGTTTAAAGCGTTTGCTGTAACATAAACAGCCCTGAGGCTATTCCTTTAATATATCTTCATATTTCTGTATAAATTGCTGATTTGGCAAAGGTTGTTGACTCTTTCTCCTTTGTATTTTGCATGGGTTAGCAAATGGAAAATTTCGTTTCACGTGAAATAAATGAAGGTTTCACGTGGTTATGCAGACCGACGCCTACATACGGTTTCTATGTATGTATGGCAATCATTTCATTCCCATTAGGCTATGTCAACAATCCCGAGCCAATTTTGTATAGATAATTAATTCAATTAATTAATAATTTATATTTAATTATGAAATAAAGGTATCACATACGATACCATGTTGTGGTTTTTCCATATACTGGGGGGGGCCGGAGAAAAATTTGTGTTATAGATCAAATTTTTTGATAAACTGTTTGTTTTAAACCATGTGAAATGGATTGAAAAGAATGAAATAGGAATTTAGGAAGAGAAAGGTTACTCAAGACCTATTTAAATATAAAAGTTCAAGAGGTTAGCTTCTCAAGTTTGGTTAAAGTTATTTCAATCAGTTCGACTCCCCTTAGGTATAGGAAATTTATGGAATTTAAGTAAAGTTATTAACTTTTGCTCATTATTTATCTGTGTAAATTTTATGTCACCAATTTTTAAATGCTGGTTTACTAATGTTGTTTTGGAGTTTCGTCATGTTTTGTTTTGTTAATGATTTATGTTTTAATTAAAATGACTTCTACGTTGGTGAGTTAATTGAAATGTACTGTACTTCCATGTTATGTTGTTTGGTTGAAAGAGTTTGTACTGTATTCAAACCTCCTACTACTTCAGACTAGTCAATACCCGTAGTTTTAGTGGAGTAAATGTTACTCCTCCACAGGTAGATCTGGAGGGCTTGGGGCTTTGAATCCAGTACTGTTTTTATGTTGTTTAGTCTCTGGCCATGAGAGGCCATAAAACCCTTGTAATAGTTTGGGTTGTGGCCAAGTGAGGCCACAAAACCCTTGTAATTGTTTGGGCTGTGGCCAAGGTAGGCCCCAAAACCCTTGTAATACTTTGGGCTGTGGCCAAGGGGAGGCCACAAAACCCTTGTAATACTTTGGGTTGTGGCCAAGGGAGGCCACAAAACCCTTGTAATTGTTTGGGCTGTGGCCAAGGGGAGGCCACAAAACCCTTGTAATTGTTTGGGTTGTGGCCAAGGTAGGCCACAAAACCCTTGTAATAGTTTGGTCTGTGGCCATGGGAGGCCACAAGACCCTTGTTATAGTTTGGGTTGTGGCCATGGTAGGCCAAAAACCCTTGTAATAGTTTGGGTTGTGGCCAAGGTAGGCCACAAAACCCTTGTTTGTTTGGTTGAAAGAGTTTGTACTGTATTCAAACCTCCTACCACTTCAGACTAGTCAATACCCGTAGTTTTAGTGGAGTAAATGTTACTCCTCCACAGGTAGATCTGGAGGGCTTGGGGCTTTGAATCCTGTACTTTTTTATGTTGTTTGGTCTCTGGCCATGGGAGGCCATAAAACCCTTGTAATAGTTTGGGCTGTGGCCAAGGGGAGGCCACAAAACCCTTGTTATAGTTTGGGTTGTGGCCATGGTAGGCCAAAAACCCTTGTAATAGTTTGGGTTGTGGCCAAGGGAGGCCACAAAACCCTTGTAATAGTTTGGGCTGTCGCCAAGGTAGGCCACAAGACCCTTTTAATAGTTTGGGTTGTGGCCATGGTAGGCCAAAAACCCTTGTAATAGTTTGGGTTGTGGCCAAGGGAGGCCACAAAACCCTTGTAATTGTTTGGGCTGTGGCCAAGGGGAGGCCACAAAACCCTTGTAATTGTTTGGGTTGTGGCCAAGGTAGGCCACAAAACCCTTGTAATAGTTTGGTCTGTAGCCATGGAAGGCCATAAGAACCTTGTTATAGTTTGGGTTGTGGCCATGGTAGGCCAAAAACCCTTGTAATAGTTTGGGTTGTGGCCAAGGTAGGCCACAAAACCCTTGTAATTGTTTGGGCTGTGGCCAAGGGGAGGCCACAAAACCCTTGTAATTGTTTGGGTTGTGGCCAAGGTAGGCCACAAAACCCTTGTAATAGTTTGGGTTGTGGCCAAGGGGAGGCCACAAAACCCTTGTAATAGCTTGGTCTGTGGCCATGGAAGGCCACAAGAACCTTGTTATAGTTTGGGTTGTGGCCATGGTAGGCCAAAAACCCTTGTAATAGTTTGGGTTGTGGCCAAGGGAGGCCACAAAACCCTTGTAATTGTTTGGGCTGTGGCCAAGGGGAGGCCACAAAACCCTTGTAATTGTTTGGGTTGTGGCCAAGGTAGGCCACAAAACCCATCTTAGATTACCTATAATTAATTTGCGTTTTATTTGTTATTCCATTTTTGTTTTTCCTCACTTTTTAATATAAAAGGTGTAGCATTTTATAAAGTCCTCACTCTTTCCAAAATGAAAGGGTGTTGCAATTTAATTTATTTTCCATAGGAAATATTACAATGTTTTGTATATATTTATATACTGTATGTATAATTTTAATTTTGTGATGTTACAGTTCTGCACTTAATTTTTGTAATGTTACAGTTATGCACTTAATTTTTGTGATGTTACAGTTATGCACTTAATTTTTGTGATGTTACAGTTATGCACTTAATTTTTGTGATGTTACAGTTATGCACTTAATTTTTGTGATGTTACAGTTATGCACTTAATTTTTGTGATGTTACAGTTATGCACTTAATTTTTGTGATGTTACAGTTATGGACTTAATTTTTGTGATGTTACAGTTATGCACTTAATTTTTGTGATGTTAGAGTTATGCACTTAATTTTTGTGATGTTACAGTTATGCACTTAATTTTTGTGATGTTACAGTTATGCACTTAATTTTTGTGATGTTACAGTTATGCACTTAATTTTTGTGATGTTACAGTTATGCACTTAATTTTTGTGATGTTACAGTTATGCACTTAATTTTTGTGATGTTACAGTTATGCACTTAATTTTTGTGATGTTACAGTTATGCACTTAATTTTTGTGATGTTACAGTTATGCACTTAATTTTTGTGATGTTAATGAGTCTTATAAGTTAAATTGCTGAAATAAATTTTATAACCTACACCACAGGTTGAATTATAAATTTAGTGTTTTTAGTTAGAATAGGCCTTGAGTGTAAAGAGTAGGGTCTACTTTGTGAGGTAGGCTTCGTAATTTATTATTATTTATATATATGTAATGAAAAAGCCAAACATGGAATAAATTCTGTTCAGATGTCAAAATGTTAATTTTATTATTATTTGTTTGTTTTAATTCTGTTTTGTTATTTTATTCAAGGTTAAGGTTTTCACAGCAAATAACCCTTCCCCACACGGGCCACCATGTGAAAAACTATATAGAGCATTGGGTTGATTGCCTGTTACCCTCATCCGTTGGAAATGTCCAACAGATTTCAGTGGAGAGTGAACGACAAAAGCCCTATATATTTTCGTTAGAGAGTTATGAATATGTAGGTCTTTAAAGGACCTCTTTATATTTAATTGTTTATGGTAATTTTAGCGTCGGGATTTTAGACGCCCTAGAATGAAAATGAAATTGCCTCACCTTAATTTTGATGGATCTTAGTTTGCTTCGATGTTGGGCGTTACGATCTTTTTCGGTGTAGGGCCGCCACGATGGAGTTACGCAATGAGTTAGTCTTGTTATAAATATGGGCTGTCACAATATAGACACTGCTGGGGATAGGCCTATCCTTATTTTATGTATTAATTTTAATATAAGGTATTCACTCAGAACTTTAGGGAGGACTTTAGACATCCTCCCTGTTTAAAGCGTTTGCTGTAACATAAACAGCCCTGAGGCTATTCCTTTAATATATCTTCATATTTCTGTATAAATTGCTGATTTGGCAAAGGTTGTTGACTCTTTCTCCTTTGTATTTTGCATGGGTTAGCAAATGGAAAATTTCGTTTCACGTGAAATAAATGAAGGTTTCACGTGGTTATGCAGACCGACGCCTACATACGGTTTCTATGTATGTATGGCAATCATTTCATTCCCATTAGGCTATGTCAACAATCCCGAGCCAATTTTGTATAGATAATTAATTCAATTAATTAATAATTTATATTTAATTATGAAATAAAGGTATCACATACGATACCATGTTGTGGTTTTTCCATATACTGGGGGGGGGCCGGAGAAAAATTTGTGTTATAGATCAAATTTTTTGATAAACTGTTTGTTTTAAACCATGTGAAATGGATTGAAAAGAATGAAATAGGAATTTAGGAAGAGAAAGGTTACTCAAGACCTATTTAAATATAAAAGTTCAAGAGGTTAGCTTCTCAAGTTTGGTTAAAGTTATTTCAATCAGTTCGACTCCCTTAGGTATAGGAAATTTATGGAATTTAAGTAAAGTTATTAACTTTTGCTCATTATTTATCTGTGTAAATTTTATGTCACCAATTTTTAAATGCTGGTTTACTAATGTTGTTTTGGAGTTTCGTCATGTTTTGTTTTGTTAATGATTTATGTTTTAATTAAAATGACTTCTACGTTGGTGAGTTAATTGAAATGTACTGTACTTCCATGTTATGTTGTTTGGTTGAAAGAGTTTGTACTGTATTCAAACCTCCTACTACTTCAGACTAGTCAATACCCGTAGTTTTAGTGGAGTAAATGTTACTCCTCCACAGGTAGATCTGGAGGGCTTGGGGCTTTGAATCCAGTACTGTTTTTATGTTGTTTGGTCTCTGGCCATGAGAGGCCATAAAACCCTTGTAATAGTTTGGGTTGTGGCCAAGTGAGGCCACAAAACCCTTGTAATTGTTTGGGCTGTGGCCAAGGTAGGCCCCAAAACCCTTGTAATACTTTGGGCTGTGGCCAAGGGGAGGCCACAAAACCCTTGTAATACTTTGGGTTGTGGCCAAGGGAGGCCACAAAACCCTTGTAATTGTTTGGGCTGTGGCCAAGGGGAGGCCACAAAACCCTTGTAATTGTTTGGGTTGTGGCCAAGGTAGGCCACAAAACCCTTGTAATAGTTTGGTCTGTGGCCATGGGAGGCCACAAGACCCTTGTTATAGTTTGGGTTGTGGCCATGGTAGGCCAAAAACCCTTGTAATAGTTTGGGTTGTGGCCAAGGTAGGCCACAAAACCCTTGTTTGTTTGGTTGAAAGAGTTTGTACTGTATTCAAACCTCCTACCACTTCAGACTAGTCAATACCCGTAGTTTTAGTGGAGTAAATGTTACTCCTCCACAGGTAGATCTGGAGGGCTTGGGGCTTTGAATCCTGTACTGTTTTTATGTTGTTTGGTCTCTGGCCATGGGAGGCCATAAAACCCTTGTAATAGTTTGGGCTGTGGCCAAGGGGAGGCCACAAAACCCTTGTTATAGTTTGGGTTGTGGCCATGGTAGGCCAAAAACCCTTGTAATAGTTTGGGTTGTGGCCAAGGGAGGCCACAAAACCCTTGTAATAGTTTGGGCTGTCGCCAAGGTAGGCCACAAGACCCTTTTAATAGTTTGGGTTGTGGCCATGGTAGGCCAAAAACCCTTGTAATAGTTTGGGTTGTGGCCAAGGGAGGCCACAAAACCCTTGTAATTGTTTGGGCTGTGGCCAAGGGGAGGCCACAAAACCCTTGTAATTGTTTGGGTTGTGGCCAAGGTAGGCCACAAAACCCTTGTAATAGTTTGGTCTGTGGCCATGGGAGGCCACAAGACCCTTGTTATAGTTTGGGTTGTGGCCATGGTAGGCCAAAAACCCTTGTAATAGTTTGGGTTGTGGCCAAGGTAGGCCACAAAACCCTTGTTTGTTTGGTTGAAAGAGTTTGTACTGTATTCAAACCTCCTACCACTTCAGACTAGTCAATACCCGTAGTTTTAGTGGAGTAAATGTTACTCCTCCACAGGTAGATCTGGAGGGCTTGGGGCTTTGAATCCTGTACTGTTTTTATGTTGTTTGGTCTCTGGCCATGGGAGGCCATAAAACCCTTGTAATAGTTTGGGCTGTGGCCAAGGGGAGGCCACAAAACCCTTGTTATAGTTTGGGTTGTGGCCATGGTAGGCCAAAAACCCTTGTAATAGTTTGGGTTGTGGCCAAGGGAGGCCACAAAACCCTTGTAATAGTTTGGGCTGTCGCCAAGGTAGGCCACAAGACCCTTTTAATAGTTTGGGTTGTGGCCATGGTAGGCCAAAAACCCTTGTAATAGTTTGGGTTGTGGCCAAGGGAGGCCACAAAACCCTTGTAATTGTTTGGGCTGTGGCCAAGGGGAGGCCACAAAACCCTTGTAATTGTTTGGGTTGTGGCCAAGGTAGGCCACAAAACCCTTGTAATAGTTTGGTCTGTAGCCATGGAAGGCCATAAGAACCTTGTTATAGTTTGGGTTGTGGCCATGGTAGGCCAAAAACCCTTGTAATAGTTTGGGTTGTGGCCAAGGTAGGCCACAAAACCCTTGTAATTGTTTGGGCTGTGGCCAAGGGGAGGCCACAAAACCCTTGTAATTGTTTGGGTTGTGGCCAAGGTAGGCCACAAAACCCTTGTAATAGTTTGGGTTGTGGCCAAGGGGAGGCCACAAAACCCTTGTAATAGCTTGGTCTGTGGCCATGGAAGGCCACAAGAACCTTGTTATAGTTTGGGTTGTGGCCATGGTAGGCCAAAAACCCTTGTAATAGTTTGGGTTGTGGCCAAGGGAGGCCACAAAACCCTTGTAATTGTTTGGGCTGTGGCCAAGGGGAGGCCACAAAACCCTTGTAATTGTTTGGGTTGTGGCCAAGGTAGGCCACAAAACCCATCTTAGATTACCTATAATTAATTTGCGTTTTATTTGTTATTCCATTTTTGTTTTTCCTCACTTTTTAATATAAAAGGTGTAGCATTTTATAAAGTCCTCACTCTTTCCAAAATGAAAGGGTGTTGCAATTTAATTTATTTTCCATAGGAAATATTACAATGTTTTGTATATATTTATATACTGTATGTATAATTTTAATTTTGTGATGTTACAGTTCTGCACTTAATTTTTGTAATGTTACAGTTATGCACTTAATTTTTGTGATGTTACAGTTATGCACTTAATTTTTGTGATGTTACAGTTATGCACTTAATTTTTGTGATGTTACAGTTATGCACTTAATTTTTGTGATGTTACAGTTATGCACTTAATTTTTGTGATGTTACAGTTATGCACTTAATTTTTGTGATGTTACAGTTATGCCCTTAATTTTTGTGATGTTACAGTTATGCACTTAATTTTTGTGATGTTACAGTTATGGACTTAATTTTTGTGATGTTACAGTTATGCACTTAATTTTTGTGATGTTAGAGTTATGCACTTAATTTTTGTGATGTTACAGTTATGCACTTAATTTTTGTGATGTTACAGTTATGCACTTAATTTTTGTGATGTTACAGTTATGCACTTAATTTTTGTGATGTTACAGTTATGCACTTAATTTTTGTGATGTTACAGTTATGCACTTAATTTTTGTGATGTTACAGTTATGCACTTAATTTTTGTGATGTTACAGTTATGCACTTAATTTTTGTGATGTTACAGTTATGCACTTAATTTTTGTGATGTTACAGTTATGCACTTAATTTTTGTGATGTTACAGTTATGCACTTAATTTTTGTGATGTTACAGTTATGCACTTAATTTTTGTGATGTTACAGTTATGCACTTAATTTTTGTGATGTTACAGTTATGCACTTAATTTTTGTGATGTTACAGTTATGCACTTAATTTTTGTGATGTTACAGTTATGCACTTAATTTTTGTGATGTTAATGAGTCTTATAAGTTAAATTGCTGAAATAAATTTTATAACCTACACCACAGGTTGAATTATAAATTTAGTGTTTTTAGTTAGAATAGGCCTTGAGTGTAAAGAGTAGGGTCTACTTTGTGAGGTAGGCTTCGTAATTTATTATTATTTATATATATGTAATGAAAAAGCCAAACATGGAATAAATTCTGTTCAGATGTCAAAATGTTAATTTTATTATTATTTGTTTGTTTTAATTCTGTTTTGTTATTTTATTCAAGGTTAAGGTTTTCACAGCAAATAACCCTTCCCCACACGGGCCACCATGTGAAAAACTATATAGAGCATTGGGTTGATTGCCTGTTACCCTCATCCGTTGGAAATGTCCAACAGATTTCAGTGGAGAGTGAACGACAAAAGCCCTATATATTTTCGTTAGAGAGTTATGAATATGTAGGTCTTTAAAGGACCTCTTTATATTTAATTGTTTATGGTAATTTTAGCGTCGGGATTTTAGACGCCCTAGAATGAAAATGAAATTGCCTCACCTTAATTTTGATGGATCTTAGTTTGCTTCGATGTTGGGCGTTACGATCTTTTTCGGTGTAGGGCCGCCACGATGGAGTTACGCAATGAGTTAGTCTTGTTATAAATATGGGCTGTCACAATATAGACACTGCTGGGGATAGGCCTATCCTTATTTTATGTATTAATTTTAATATAAGGTATTCACTCAGAACTTTAGGGAGGACTTTAGACATCCTCCCTGTTTAAAGCGTTTGCTGTAACATAAACAGCCCTGAGGCTATTCCTTTAATATATCTTCATATTTCTGTATAAATTGCTGATTTGGCAAAGGTTGTTGACTCTTTCTCCTTTGTATTTTGCATGGGTTAGCAAATGGAAAATTTCGTTTCACGTGAAATAAATGAAGGTTTCACGTGGTTATGCAGACCGACGCCTACATACGGTTTCTATGTATGTATGGCAATCATTTCATTCCCATTAGGCTATGTCAACAATCCCGAGCCAATTTTGTATAGATAATTAATTCAATTAATTAATAATTTATATTTAATTATGAAATAAAGGTATCACATACGATACCATGTTGTGGTTTTTCCATAGTAGTGAGGAGAACGACACGACAATGTAGTGGAGTTCCAATGGACCAGGCACTTGAGCAACATTATAATAAGCCTGCAAAAGTGTCCGGAGGATTAATTGGCTTTACTCGGAGAAAGGAAGCAGTGGCACTGTGGAATATTATTAAACATGAGAAGGACTTATATTCTTCACAAATGAGAGGTTCCGACCAGTTTGAAAATCGTGACGAGTATGATATTGAAACCATTGCAGCACTGAACTACATTGCATTTGCTCAGCTCAAGGAATTTCCATTGAATCAATTACTTTTCCATGAAATTACACCTCTTCCATTTTTTCTTGTAGAGAGTGATGGTTTTTTGAAGAAATCTAAGAAATCGGAATTGGGATCGGAACTTGAAAAGAAACTGGGTGAAGACCTCCTATTGTTGTTAGAAGGGAATGATACAATGATCATAGATTTTATGGCTCAAGTAAGGAAATTCCAGGTGAAAAAAGCAATGTTGAAAACATTTGGTGAAGTTGCACAATCACTTTTAAAATGTTTTTGAGTATGGGATCCAAGTCAACGACAATTCATATCTTATTTGAAAATTACAAGGCTTCAAGCATCAAGACTGGAGAACGGATGAGACGATCAATTGCGCATTCGAAAATACAAATTTCCATAACATCACCTGAGCAGAGGCTTCCAATTGACTTCAACAAGTATTGGAGTTCCACAGATAACAAGACAAACTTCCAAAATATTTTTGTCGGCTTTTTCATGGAAAACTACCCTGGAGATAAAGTAATTGTACTGGGAGGTGGTACTCTTGAAAAACCTGAAGTTTGTGTCCAATTCCAAAATGGGAAGGTCTGCGAAATTCCTGAGCTTTGTTCTTCACAAGAAGAAGCAGATGACAAAGTGATGTTACATGTAAACTATGTGGTGGATAAAGCAATGCCTGGTGGTGGAGCTACAGTTTCAGTAGCTACCAGTGATACTGATATCTTTGTGTGCCTCATCTACCATTTAACAAAATGGATTGAGCATGGCCTGAAGGACTTATGGTTTGTTAAAGGCTCTGGAACAAGTCGCAAAATCATTCCATTGCATGGCTTGCATCAAAAGCTTGAAAACGATTTGATTCAAGTTTTACCTGCCTTGCATGCTTTAACTGGCTGTGACAGTGTCAGTAAAGTAGGCACAAAATCTAGTGCACTGAAGCAGTCAAACTACTTTGATGAAATTAAGGACTTTGGCAAGGAACCACTTACAGAGGAAATAATCGAAGATGCCGAAAACTTTCTGGTTCATTGCATCAAACCCAAGTGAAAATCCATATCATTTGATCAACTAAGATCTGAGCAATACTACAAAACTGGGGACAAAATCGATTTTACTCAGCTTCCTTGCTCTTCAAAAAGTATTAGACTGCATATTAAACGGGCATATCTTCAGGGCAAACTTTGGCTTGACTCTCCATATGGCTCCATATCTGAAAATTTAAATCCACTTGACTATGGTAACATAAAGTCTGATGAGGGACGTTTGGAACCTCAACTAACCGATTACCCAGATAAACCTCAGGATTTGATTGAACCTTGCAGCTGCAAAACCTGTACCAAAAGGTCAAAATGTACTTGCACTGCGTTATCCATACCATGCTGCTCATTCTGCAAGTGCAATCAAAGAACATGCCAAAATCCTAACGCCTGAATTTCAGCAGGTAACTGAATAAAATTACAGATGAACAAATCTGTACATTGTACTTCTGTTTCATTTTCATGGTGTCGGAAGATGATACCACAAAAGCCATAGTGCTTTTATTTGTAAATAATGTCTCAATAAAAGTTTCAAATAAACAAAAAAAACAGAAAAAAAAAAAAATGGGGCCTCATCATTAAATGAGGTCGTTCCCACTAAGTTAGCTATAACTTAGCCCATTGCCGTGGTGCTGCACTGGGAGGATGCACCTGAGTGACGGTAACACTCTTTCTCAATCACATAAGCGGCCTTGACAGTTTTTGTCATTTTTGCCAAACTCTTTGCCACTTTTACAAGATTTTCAGTCAACTTCATCATCAGAAATAATACATGATCTTATCCCACAGTCTTTTACAACATGCAAACCTAAGAGTTTTATAAAATTAGCACTATTTTTTATATTTTGTCTATTTTTTCAAATATTCTACAACCATTTTTAATCATTGTAGCCCAAAATTTAGACATTTGTACATGTTTTTGTGTTAGGAAATTTTAGTAGAGCTATTAATATCTAATTTCTTGACTATTTAGTTCGATATGATTGGTTAGAGCTAGTTTATGGACCAAAATAGCCAAAAATTTCATTTTTGCGATTTTTTGACAATATTTACTTAATTTTTTACTATTTTTGCTGTTATTTTTTGACATTTTTGTCAGTTTTCTTGGTTCAGGCAGCAGTATGTTACAAACACAGATTCTCAAACAAACAATTGCCCTTAAAAAAATTTTCAACTCCAGAATATGACAAAAATACGAAAAACTGATAAAATTTTGCAATTTTTGCCAATTTTTTGCCATTTTGACCACTTTCGCACCAATTTAGTGCGATGGCATAGAAACATTCGGATTGTACGCCCCAAAATTAGTCTAGATCAGTCGTCAAAACCTCTGCACCCAGAAATATACGAACTCTAGGCCAGATCCTGTACTATATCCTATGGGTTTCTTATTTTCTACTAATTTTTGTCATCAGCAAAGGATGTTACTGTGCTATCATTGGTAACTTCATCATCTACTGTATATCAGTTAGCATGATTATGAATAGTAATGGAGTTGATACTGTTCCTTGTGGTACTGAACTAAGAATCTCTGAATCTGATGAAGATATTTCTTGAACTGTAAGGAAATTATACAGTATATCCATTTTCCTACGTTTCCTATTATTCGCATATATTTTAGTTTATGTGCTACGACTCCATGGTTACACTTGTCGAACGCCTTGGCAAAGTCTGTGTATACCACATCATAGTTTTCATCGTTTTAGAGTGCATCACTAATGTTGTTATAGTATTCCATTAGTTGCGATAGACATGATCTTCCTGATCGGAATCCCTGTTGATTATCACTTAATTTTTTTCTGAGTTTTTAAAAAGTCAGATCTTTACTCTAACTATTCTTTCAAATATTTTAGTGAGATGAGATGTAGGCGACACTGGCCTATAGTTTTTAGTCTTGGATCCAGCTCTTCCTTTATATAGTGAAACTGTGTTCGCCCTTTTCAGGATGGTCGGTATTTCTCGCGTGTTTAGTAATTGTCTCGATATCAAGTATAGGAGCTTAGCGATTTCATTCCTGCATTTTTGATTAGTGTGGCACTCCATTTGTCCGGGCCTGTTGCCGAGTGTATGTTTAGTTTCCCTTTTGCTTGTGTAATATCATCTGTTGTGAAGACAAAGTCCGTTATACTTTCCCTTGTAATTCTTCTTCAAAGAACGTGTTTCTATCGCATATTAGTTTATCAGTTTCGGGGACAAAGATTTTCACCCAATTTTATGTAACTTTTGCGGTGCTTATTGTAGTAGGTGGGACACTAACACAACTTTAAGAAGGAGTACAAACAAGCCGGAAAAGACTGGTTGGAGTTATTTTTGAAACAGAACCCTCAGATCAGTTTAAGAAAACCAGATGACACAAGCATCAATAGGATTGGCGCCTTTAATGAAGCTGAGGTTCAACGCTCCTTTTCTAATCTTGAAACGGTGATGGAAAAGGACATTTTTCCTGAGAACAGTATATTTAATGTTAATGAAACGGGAATTTCCACTGTCCAGAAATCCGGTAAGATTTTGTGTTCGAAAGGCCAAAAACAAGTTGGCGCAGCTATATCATGGGAGGGAGGTAAAAATGTAACCGTTTTTTGTGCCGTTAGTGCTGCTGGAAAGTTTGTTCCACCAATATTCAATTTCCCCGAGAACCCGCATGTCTATCCAGCTTCAAAAAAATGGACCTGTTGGAGCAATCTATTCGTGTTCGAAGAATGGCTGGATGAAGTCGCAGTTCCAATAATGTGTCCTCATTTGAGTTTTTCCAGGATCTCACTGTGAATTCTTTTTCAGTTCTAAACCTGAGAGTGTTTATAATTTTTAATTACCACTTTTTGAGAATGTGAGAAGTCTCGTCTATCACTTTTTTGTTTAGGCCTCAGTAATACTAATGCTGCTGTTTTCCACTTCATCATAAACTTTTGCTTCATTTTCTTTCGGTTTTGTAATTATAATTTTGTTCTTGTTTCTTATTATTCTTGTCTTTATTTCTGATCTATTTCTATTTTAGTCTGATGTGACGTTTAATCTATGTTTTCATTTGAATTACTCATGGTTGGGTCTGTATTGCAAGATAATAAAAGGTTTTGTAAAGTTCTTTGGATGATCCACTATGCGCGTTATTGCCCCGCACGTAAAACGGTATTACCCCACGGGGTGGGTTATACTTCAATATTTGGTTTCATATGTTTTATCCTTTTTTGGTTCAACTAATCTAAAAAAAACGAAACTGACTTGCAAAAAAGAGCCCTGGGGTGAAAGTACAAAAATTTTCAGAAATATATCTTCAATACGATAGCAGATATTAATAGTCCGGTAGCACAGACCCTGATTTTACTGGAACCCTGCATTGTTTGTTATAAAGCAAATTTTTACATATTTTGAAAGCTTATACCACCCCATTCAAGAATCCATCGGGTGTACACCTGACCCCCGCTTGGCTTTTTCAATATGGCCGGCGAAACTGAAAAATCCCATATCCTGGTCAATACTTGATGGATTTTGATGATCTTGGTGTCATTTCTAGGGTTTTTTGGGATGATGAGTCGATCTGGAGGGGTTGCAGATACTTTGGGAGTCGTTTTGACCCACATTCGTCAATACTCAAGGTCAATGGAGGTCAAACGCCCCCCGAAATAAGGAATATCCCATATCCCGGGCAGTCGTGGAGATATTTTGGTGATCTTACTGTCGTTTTTATGGTTTTGGGCGAGACTGAGTAGTTCTATAGGGTTTAAAATGAAATCAGGGATTATTTTCCCCATGGTAAGGTGAATTCCAATATGTCTAATTATTCCTCTTATTTTTTTCAGGTTGTTGAGATTATTACTGATGGTGCTGCCCACCTGGTGGTTTGACCCAATGGACCCAATGGATCCAGATTCACATCCAGGAGGCAACTTATACAATATTCAGACAGGGCAGCTTGCATCGCCAGATGCTAATGCCGATAGAGCTGTTAGTATTGGAAAGACGCAACTGGCACAGTACGAGTCATGGCCACAAGGCTTTTATGGCACCATTTCCAAACATATCATCACCTTTGCAAGTAAAACGAAACATATCAAGGTTAGGGTGTGACAGTTGCCCCAACTTTGTCCTACAATACTGTTCAAAATTTTGGTGTTGCATATTGACATGAAAAATACCCACGTGCAAGTTTTTGAAGATTCATGCATATTCGAGTGAGCACCAGCAATTTGAAAAATAGCGATTTTGCTTATACGGCATACGCGCCTATATATGAGATTACATAACCATCATAAGGGATATTAACACAAATCATTTTCCTGTCTTAATTAAAAGTTGTTATCACTAACACAAAAAAGTTAATCATTCTTATTCTCTCATGGTACATTAAGGGGTTTTATCATATATTCACAAGGTATTATTTCTCTAGAGCAAGAAACCATGATTTCTGTTCGGAAACAGATGATCGTTTGCGCTGATTAGGAACGCGGAGTCTGTCATTTTCAACTACTTGAAGGACTTCTTGAAAGCGCTCCTCATCCCTGGCAACATTAAGAAAGTCATGGCAAAGTTTTACACCACGCTCTGCAGCCTCATTGACGACCTGAAGCTTGTCCACAACCCGTTTCATGTTCAGGTAGTCGTCATGATCCGCCCATTCACTGGCTGGACTGTGGAGAAACTGATAGGGCATGCCTAAAATGGTGAAGAACCGGCTTGAGTCAGGCCCAATTAGGTCCAACAGGGCAGTGCCACTTTCTGGGACAGGGGGAAGATATGGCTTTCCATAGCCCCCATGATTGAGCCCCACTCTCTTAGGTAACTTCAGTGCCTTCATGGCAAAGAAGGGCCTTCCTCATCTCCTCCTTTGTCCTTTCTTTTACTTGGGACGAGAACAAAGCCAGTGGGGCCAACTCCTCAGTTAGGTACCAAGTGTGTCTACCGAGTGCCACACGTGCTTTGTCAACTATTGTAGCGTCATATGGGGCAAATTCAGCCAAGGTTTCGACCAAATTCAAGTCATTCAGTGGCGCACTTGCTGGAACGGGGCAAACAATCCACCATGGGATATAAACAGCGACTGTGAACACAGCAAACCGTTCTAACTTGCTGATTTGACTTTTAGTCACAACCTCGGCTTTGGGAAACTGCTCTTTGATCTGGCCTGACAAAAGAACAATCTTGAGGGTATAGAGCAGTTTAGCCATCCACCTTGCTTTGTGAAGTGCGCCGGGGTAGACCATTGTGAAGTTCACTGGCTCGGATCCTTTAGCTACAAGCAGCAGACAAAGCTCTACCAGCTCCTTGTAGTCGCCACGTGTAAATGGTTGGGCTAGAGATTCACGGAAGAAGTCAGCCATCTCCTGCTGGCGCTCCTCAAACACTCCAGGCATTGCGGGGTAGTAGTATTTCTTTTTTTCATTGTACGCCAGTTGAGAGAAATGGTTCTTGAACCTAGAAATGCAATTATTGGGCTTATTGTATTTCGTACTAATCTATAATATTGTTTTAGGGGTATTAAGATTGATATAATCGATCATTTGCTTGGTGTTAGTATATCTTATAAGTCTAATAAAAGAAATTCCACTAAATTTGTTCATTAGATAATAATATTCCTTGTTATTTTGTAAAGCTTATGAGTCACCTCTGGAAAATCATTATGTTTGGACTTGAAGAGCCCTCCACTTTCAAGCAATCCCAGCAAACACCTAGGATGACTTCGCCCACATGCCTGCGACAGGCGCACCAGAATACGGCACGCTCTAATTCCTTTTGGAGGGAGACGCAAGCAGCTGTTTTTTGTCCTGAAAAAAATATGTAATTGTAGTTTAAGGCCACCATTTCAGGCACGTGCTTTTTGCAGATTTCTGTTAAATCATTCACTGTATTTTGGTATTAATGTCGTGATAAATTCACGCTGATGTTTGAAATAGGTTTACCTGTATTGGATGAAGTTGTGTCGAAAACCATACCAACGACATTCTGTTCACACTCCCAATCGACCAGAAGTTGTTTGGTTGCTGTTGATATCAAGTCTCCTTGAACCAGGCCAGCTTTTTGAGTCAAATGCGGAAGAGGTGGGACTCCAAGAAGCTTTGTGCCATTGACACCAGACACAAGAATGGGCAGGCGGTCATCAGTGCCTTTGGAATCCAGCGTGTCCATAAGTTTACCATCCCAGTGCACCAGTACTTTGTCTGATGGTTGCCATTCATCCATGATTTTTAAACTTATTTCTGACACGATGGAAGCTCGGTATCGGTGGGCCGTCCTTGCATTTAGACTCAGCTTTGATGTATTTCCACCACATGCAGATACAAGGGAGTACACAATTGCACTCAGCTGGGTCGGCGAGATGTTGTTTCGAACACTGCATGAAACAAGTTCTGCCGACTTCAGAATATCATGGGGCACAAAAATTGAAACTCCCTCTTTCACTGTTCTCCGATGTTTTCTCTTTGGTTCAGCAGTGCTGGCCTCATCAATGTCATCGTCCTCATCAGAGCTAATAGGTGAATCAATATCAGCCTGTACATTCTCAGCATGATCACATTGCTCTCTCTCTTGTCGCTTCTCTTCTCGCATCTGCCTTTTCTGTCGCTTCTGAACCTTTTCTGTGAGTACTTTGTTTACCCCAGAGTAGGTAGCTACTCTGTCACTTAGCATGCTTTTCATAAAGAGTATGTCATTATCGATGGCATCTTGTTCGGCCTGAGTTTTCCCCTTTTTCGCAGCCGCCATGTCTTTCAACACTGTGTTCTTATAAAATTTCATCGTCAGGCTCAATTCTGATTTAAACTTCATAATTCCAGGATCATCAGCCCGTCTTCTATCCTCATTCTTTTTCATAAGCATCATGTAGTCTTTGTTATAGTAAGTTTTAATCACTCGGCCAATATTGTTGTTATTTTATTTATTTGTTGGGTTCAAAATCCCAGCTGATCCGTGAACGGCCAAATTCTAAAGGGCCAGTTCTATCTGAAGCCCAAGTTAAGCTAAATTAAAACTTACGGATTTGAGATCCTATAGGTCCTACCTCAGGGTAACCTCAGGGTTGCTGACTCGATGCGGGCCTACCTTAGACCTTAGTTACATGAATTTAATATAAACAAAAGGGGTACTATTTATGGTCTTCTTTCTCAACCTTGCAACAACAACGCAACCTGGACTATTGCACGATGCAACAATCTTTTATCTACACAACCAAACTGAATTGCAAGAGAGCTCTCTAATCTCTATCAGACCACACCCTGTACGTACGACATCCCACAAACGAGTAGAAAAGACGCGCAGCGTCCCAAACACTGATGCCACAAGAGCCCAAAAATGCTAGCTCTTATTAAGTGAATTTTTCACTAACCTTACAATTATGAGATGGATATATATACACTTTAACTTAATATATACAAGCAATGCTGCATCAATCAGCTTAGTCATCATATCGCCTTGGGACAACAATGGTTCTTCCTCTTCTAGATTTTCTAACACTCCCCACCGAAGAGGCATTGTTGTCGTTACCTTCCGCAAGGTTAGCCAAGCCTTCTTCATGAGGCTGTAACTCAAATGTTTCATCTTGACTATCTGTGTTTTTGCTGATTTCTAAAGCATAGAGTTTTTGTATAGGTCTCTTTAACTTTCCTCCTGAAGTCTTTACCAGTGCAGACCTAACTAAATTGTCTTTGCCAACAAACAACTCTTCAATTATGCCAAGCTTCCAGCATTGCCTTGGTCTTTCATCCCCAATCATTACCACGTCTCCCACCTTGATACAATTTGCATTGGAGCCCTTTACCTTGCCTGATGGGTAATAATTGAGTTCTGGCAAGTATTCCATCTGCCACCTCTTCCATAACTGATCTTGTAGCTCTTCAAGGTACCTGAACCGTCTGGTTAACTCTCCTTGAGTGCTCTGGATAGGCTGCAAGTCTTCTGGCACACTGGGGCTTGATGTTAATCGTTTACCACAAAGAAAATGATTTGGTGTCAATGGCTCTGCATCCTGCATACTGTTGTAAACAAAAGTGATAGGCCTACTGTTCACCATTGCTTCTACTTCACATAAAACAGTGCAAATTCTTCTTTGCTCAAATGAGCATTAGCTAAAAGTTTCTTTAATGGACACTTTACACTTCTCACTAGCCTTTCCCAAAATCCTCCCCACCATGGTGCTCTCTCAACAAAAACTCCCACTGTACCCCTTGGTGTGAAAAGTAGGATTGGAATCCTTCCTCTTTTAGCAAGGACCAAATTTCTTGGAGTTCCTTTGCAGCCTTTTTGAAGGTTTTTGCATTATCCGATATGATTTTATTTGGGAAACCCCTTCTGTTCACAAACCTTTTAAAGGCCAAAAGAAATACATCACTACTTAAGTTGCTTACCAACTCCAAATGGATTGCTCTGGTGGTAGCACAGGTGAAAAGACATATATAACCTTTGTTAGACTCCCCTCGCTCATACACATAGACTGGCCCTGCAAAGTCTACTCCCACTACATCAAATGGGGCAGTATAGACACACCGTTCTCTTGGAAGTGGAGCCACCTTTTCATAATAAGGCTTTGCACTCCAACGCTTGCAAACCACACATTTATGCAAGACCTTTTTACTACTTGTCTAATTTTGGGAATCCAAAATTGTTGTCTAATCTCTATTATCACTTCTCTAACTCCAGCATGTAACAGCTTATGATGAGTATCCAGGATCAAAAGGCCACAAAGTGCCCCCAGAAGGTAGCAAAATTGGATGTCTTTTCTCCTCTGGAAGCCCAGAAAACTGTAGTCTACCTCCTACTCTCAATAAATCCTGATCCAAAAACACATCCAAACCCTTGAGCGCAGAATGTGTTGGTAGAACCTGTAATGGATGGCTGGTGAGCAATTCTCTCTTCACCAAATTTTTCCTTCTGCATATATACCACCCAGTATTTCCTGGCTTGCTGAATCTCATTACTGTTCAGAATTCCTTCCCTTCTTGTTTCTCCCTTAATGTTGTTGGTAAATCTATATACCCATGCTGTCACTCTTAACAATCTTTTCAGACTGCTAATGTCCTCAAGCCTCAATATGGGGTCCTGCTGCATAACTTGACAACTGTTCACAGCGCATTTTCTCACCTCACTCACCCATGCTTCTTCAGCCTGGCATTCTCCTACAATAGGCTGATTAGAAGGCCAGTTTTCACTTCCAAGTTTTAGCCACTCGCCCATTCCACCACAAACTTGACTGTGCAAGATCTTTCACTGAAATTCCTCGTGTTGGTAAATCAGCGGGGTTTTGGGTGCCTGGACAATGCTTCCATTGCTTGGGATCTGTGTGCGCTTGAATTTCCTCCACCCTATTGGCAACAAATGGTTTCCATTTCCTTGCCTGGCTTCTTAACCAGTGCCAAACTATAGTGGAGTCTGTCCAATAATAGCTTGGAATTTCAGAGGTGCTACTCTGCTCTTTGCAGCAACCAACCTGCAACTTACTTCCTCTTGCAATGCGCCTCTTATATAAATACAAGTTGCATAGGCTTCCTCACTTGCATCACAAAAGATGTGCAGCTCCAAATTGTCTGGACTATTGTTCAACTCTCCAAAGTACCATCTTGGGATTTCAATGTCTCCAAGATGTGCAATTCTTTGAACCAATATTTCCACCTTACCACCATATGATCAGGTAACTCTTGGTCCCAACCAAGTCCAATTTCCCAGAGGCTCTGAAACCAAATTTTTGACTTTATCACAAATGGAGCCAGGAATCCAAGAGGATCAAAGACCTTTGAAGCCAAACTAAGAGCTGTACGTTTTGTCCACCTTGTCTCATTCTCAGCCAGCTCTACTAAAGATTTCCCATTGAAGGTAAACAAATCATCATCTTGCTGCCAAACAATGCCTAGCACCTTTGCGTCTATTCCCACAACTCCTTAATACCAGAATCCTCAATACTTTCTGCTGCATCAGGTACTACACAGGAATGACTCATAAACTCTTGTAATTGCGAATGATTGGTCTGCATTTTCGAAGCTCCATGCCAGCCTCCCTCATTATAGCTCTAGCCTCCATGAATATCTGTTTAGCCATTTCTGTATTATCCACGGAACACAGCAAATCATCAACATAAAAATTTTCCTTATGTGTTCAATAGTGTTAGGATAGACTTCAGAATATTTCTTAAAATGGTACTGCATAGTAGCTGCCAACAGAAATGGACTAGAGCTGAGGCCAAACAACACTGACTTCATTCTATATGCTTGAACCTTAGGTTCATTTTCCAACAAGTCTTTCGTATCCACCCACAGATACCTTACTGCATCTCTGTCCTCTGGTTTTAACTTTATCCGAAAAAGGCTTGCTTCACATCTGCAGTCAATGCTACTCTACCAAACCTGAATCTCAGTAACAAGGAAAATAAATCTGCATTTAAATTTGGCCCAGCATCCAAACAGTCATTCAAGGACACACCACCTTTGTCCTTGGCTGAGCCATCAAAAACTACCCTCAGTTTGGTGGTAGTTTTGTCTCGCCGTACCACTGCATGGTGTGGCAGATAATGTGCCTCCTGGCTCACCAGCTCACCTTGCACCCTTTCAGCATAGCCCTCCCTTACATAACTTAGGATGGCCTCATTGTATTCAATTAAAACAACTCATTTTTTCTTAGCCTGTACAATGAAGTCTCCAACCTCCGATTAGCTAGCTGAAGGTTTGAACCGGGTTTGCAAGAATCCTTCCATGGTAGGCCAACTTCATAGCAACCATCTCTAAACCCAATCCCTTTTTCAAATTGCTCTAAAACATCATTGTTCACTGTACTTGCCTGTTTGTCCTTTATGCCAATAGATTCAAGTTCCCAAAACGCTTTCAAATGCCTTTCCAGACCATGGCTGTTCTCCTCAATCTTAACAAAAAGAGCCTTAACTTCCATTTCATTGCAATAGCTACCATGTAGCATCCAGCCTAGCTTACTTTCAATAGCTACCGGGCCTTGAGATGTACGGACAATATTACCAGTGATGAAGTCCCAATAATAGTCAGCTCCAATCAAAAGACTAATATCTTCTGTTCCCTCAAACTTATTATTGCCCAAATTAATTCCTTTAACTTGCAATTCTTGGACACATGCCATATCTAAACAAGTAGTGACTGGAGCACAAAGTTCCTCAATCTCTACAGCTTGGACCTTGATAGTGGGACTTTGCGGTAACAACCCTTTAACCAGAACTTCTACCTTCTTAAATTTGGTTCGGTTTTGAACGGAACCCCCAAACCCAGAAATTCTTAAATTTTCCCTCTTAAGTTCTTTAAACTTCAATTTTCTGGAAATTCTGGTCTTAATAAAACTACACTGGCTACCACTATCAAACAACACTCTTACAGTAGCTTCTCCCTCATTCCCAATTAATAAGGCTGCAGTTGTTTGCAATAATCCCCCTTTACTTTACTCCCTTGCATAGCAGTGGCATGTGCCACTGATGTCTCTACTTCTGGGGTAGGCCTACTAAGAGTGTTTTCACACAATAATGGCTGATGCCTACCATGACATTTTTTGCAAAATTTTAAACTTACAAAACCTTGCTCTATGACCTTTCAAAAAACATTTAAAACATGCTGTGGACTTAGTTACCCTGTCCTTTCTCTCCTCAAAGGGTAAGGCCTCAGCCACCTCACATTTATATGACTTGTGGTTGCCTTCGCAAAATATGCATTCCTTGATTCCCTTTAATTTATTCTCAGAGGAGGCATGTAGAGCTGACACTGTACCTGGGCTATTCCTTTTTGTGGAAACTTTGGTGCTGTGCCTGCCTTTGTCCCTTGTTTACCATCCCACTGTGCAAACTCAACTCCCTCTCGTCTTGCTAATTCTGTGCCTAAAAGACTTAACATCTGCTGAAGGGGGATGTACACATGTTCTGCAGAGTGTCCCCTACTTAATTCAAGCAAAATTGAGCTAGGCAATTTAGTCCAGTGTAGGAACCAACATTATACCAT
Source organism: Bathynomus jamesi (assembly GCA_023014485.1). Taxonomy (NCBI): domain Eukaryota; kingdom Metazoa; phylum Arthropoda; class Malacostraca; order Isopoda; family Cirolanidae; genus Bathynomus; species Bathynomus jamesi. The sequence continues at coordinate 567,419 of JAJOZX010000491.1, forward strand.
ACTTTTCCATTCCTACACCCAAGTTGTCCAGGGACCTAGTTCTAATTTCAAATTCATCATATAACTGCCGTAACTCCTTGACACTATTAGGATTATTAACAGGAGGTATAGCTAAAAGTGCACGGAGGTGGCTTTTAATTAAGATCTCTGGCTTACCAAACCGTTTCTTTAATATATCCCAAGCCACATTATAATTAGCCTCTGTTAATGCTAATCCTGCTATAGTCTTTGCTGCCTCCCCTTCCAAGAGGGACCGCAAATAATTAAACTTCTCCACGGCACTTAACACTTGACTAGAATGAACTGCTGATTGAAAACTGTCTGCCCATCCTTGCCATTCCTGAATACTCCCAGAAAATGTTTTGAGTACAAGCCTCGGTAATTGAACTACAGATCTGTTAACCTTAACTTCACAAACATCATTTGTTGAGTGTTGTGTTTCATTATCAGACCTGATCTCTAACTGTACTGAGCTACTAAACTCTTTTGCTCGGAGGCCTACGTTAATTATATCATCAATAATCTCTTCAAAGTAAATTATGTTATTTTCTATTTCATCCTCTTATATAAGAGCCTCAATTTTAACATTTACCTCACTTAGAGCAACCTTTTTAGTTTCTAATATGGAAAGCTGCGCAGTCACTAAGCGTAAATCCTCTTGCTCTATGGCAGAATCTATAGTGGCAATGACCTTTGTAATTAGACCTTTGTAGGCGCTTCTCCTTTTTATAAATTTGTTCAATTCAGATGCACTCATCTTCAATGCAAACAACAATTGGGCTCAATGCCAAATAAGCTGAATTGGCAGAAATACTTAACCGAACTGATCAAACGCAAATTTTACTTTCAAATAAACTAAATTGCTAGGTGGGGTACTAACCAACACCAGTATGGAATACCAATTTTTCCACCCAAGTAACTGGCGCACTGGTCTGCAACCTTCGCCTACGAATAATAAACCAAATTAACCAAACTGGTAAAATGTAGGCCAAAACAACGACAGACGACTGGCCAAGTTTCGCAATTGGGCAACCAAACTTTCTACCCTGGGACCTTAATTCAATAATAACCCAAGCAATTGGGCGACCAAACTTTCTACCCTGGGACCTTAATTCAATAATAACCCAAAATTAACCAGACCGGTAAAATGTAGGCCAAAACAACGACAGACGACTGGCCAAGTTTCGCAATTGGGCAACCAAACTTTCTACCCTGGGACCTTAATTCAATAATAACCCAAAATTAACCAAACCGGTAAAATGTAGGCCAAAACAACGACAGACGACTGGCCAAGTTTCGCAATTGGGCAACCAAACTTTCTACCCTGGGACCTTAATTCAATAATACTCAACCCGTCTAGGCCTAACTTGGGCTACAATTTGCACAATCAGAACTTTGCCGAAAAATAGTCACTGACTCAGTCTTGGGGTAGAATCCGGTTCTGAAGGACCATGTTATTTTATTTATTTGTTGGGTTCAAAATCTCAGCTGAGCCGTGAACGGCCAAATTCTAAAGGGCCAGTTCTATCTGAAGCCCAAGTTAAGCTAAATTAAAACTTACGGATTTGAGATCCTATTAGGTCCTACCTCAGGGTAACCTCAGGGTTGCTGACTCGATGCGGGCCTACCTTAGACCTTAGTTACATGAATTTAATATAAACAAAAGGGGTACTATTTATGGTCTTCTTTCTAAACCTTGCAACAACAACGCAACCTGGACTATTGCACGATGCAACAATCTTGTATCTACACAACCAAACTGAATTGCAAGAGAGCTCTCTAATCTCTATCAGACCACACCCTGTACGTACGACATCCCACAAACGAGTAGAAAAGACGCGCAGCGCCCCAAAATGATGCCACCAGCGTCCCAAACACTGATCCCACAAGAGCCCAAAAATGCTAGCTCTTATTAAGTGAATTTTTCACTAACCTTACAATTATGAGATGGATATATATACACCTTAACTTAATATATACAAGCAATGCTGCATCAATCAGCTTAGTCATCATATCGCCTTGGGACAACAATGGTTCTTCCTCTTCTAGATTTTCTAACAATTGTTCCTGCCTGTAATGGTCGGGACATTCGCCTTCTGCTAATGCAAATGCACATTGTCAATGGTGGCAGATAAAGCCTGGTCCCAATGCATATCCCGAAGGTTTGCTAACAGACATAGTAAGACCTGCCTATTAGTTGGCAGTTTGCAGCCCTTTATTTCCTTTTCTTCTTCTCGGGGTACGGTGCCCAATAACATTCTGACATACTCATCATCTTGCCGTGTATCCATGATTAAATTCTCTATTCACAACATCAAATCACTGTCAAGGGAAAAGAAAAGAGCATCATTAAAATTAAATGCAATAAAATAATACGTGGAAAATTTGTGGGTCAGCGTTCCAGACCCGGAAATGAAAATCTGATAAAATATGCTATTTTCACACTTATTTATGAAGTTCATAAGCTGAAATAGCAATACTTGCTGGTACGACGGTGCTAGCTCAAACATGCACCGATCTCCAAGAAAATTTACAGGGGTGTTTCCTAGATAAATACACAACACTAAAACATTGAACAGCATTGTAGGACCATTTTTTGATTTTTGGAGGGCAACGGTCACACCCTAATCAAGGTTGGTGCCCACTTGGTTATGGACCAAGAAGCGATTTATGCACGCGTCATCGGTTTGCTGATGAGCGAACGCGAACTTGACTTGACCCATGCATTCTCAACAGAGCTTGCGGCATACCCACCCGCACTGTTCCAACCAGATGGCTTAATGAGAACTGCAGCTAAGTCCGCATAGAAGCAGAACTTGGGAGTGGAAACATCCTCTCGAACATGGGGGTCGACCAACAGTTGTTATCATGGATGTGTCAGCTGTTTTGTGGACAGTCGACTGGCCTGCTAGTGGCACAGTTGCTACATTTATCCAAACCTTCAAAGTATGGCTACCGAAACATCTTTCTCATGCATCTGTAGTCCTAGCTTTTGATCGCTACTATGATTTCTCTCCGAAATCAAGCACTTGGGCAATGAGAAGCAAGAGCAGCAGAGTTCACAAGCTGGACCTCAACACCCCATTCCCTACAAGAGACGCTGTTCTCACGTGCACCGCGAACAAGGAGCAACTAAACAGGCTGTTCTGTGAGCAAATCCTTGCTGACAGTGAGTATCTCGCAACTGTAACCCAAGACCATGAGCTAGTGCTTGCAGGATGGCAGACCATACCGACTTCCATTGTGCGAGGCAGGAGTCGAGCAGCATTGGAGCTCTCATCATCTCATGAAGAGGCTGACGTGATAATAACACAACACGCTATCGCACAAACTGAGAAAGATTCTGATGCCCGCATCTCCATCATTTGTGATGACACAGACGTGTTTTCCATGCTGACTCACTTCTATGAATTTAAGAAACTAGGCTGTCCCATGATTATGGAGTCTCCATGCGTGGCAGAAAATCAGTGGACATCCGAGCAACTGTAACCCAGCACAAAGACATCATCCCACAAATCCTCAAACTACACGCTTTGAGTGGTTGTGACACAGGGTCGGAAGCTAGACAAACTGGGGTCCCTTGATGCATGCTTTGACCATATCGAGAAAGAGGCAACAGTGTTCATTGTTGCATGCTATGGGGATAAGAAATCCTCATCTCTTACTGAGTGTCGTCAGCGAGTATAGGCTCAGAAGAGAGGGAAGTCGGGAACTGCTGCATCCAAACTATGTTCTCTACGACCAACAACTGAAGCTTTCCATCAAAATGTGCGCAGAGCCCACTACACTGTGGCGAACTGGCTCGATGCACTAAAGTGTGACCCATCACCACTTGATCCTGTGCATTATGAGTGGGAGAGAGACGGAACAAACAGAGTTCTCATCCCAAAAACAGTTGGTGAAGGAGTGTGCTTAGCACCAGATGAAGTACTAAAGCTAATCAGATGTGGGTGTGAATCACAATCAGCATGCAGGGGGAGTCGCTGCGGCTGCATGGGACGCGGAATCCCTTGCACAATGTTCTGTGCATGTGGCAGCGGCTTGGATTGCAACAATCCATTGACCCAAAACGCAATCGAAGAGCAGACTGATGATCCTGACGATCCTGACACAACCATGTCTTTTGATATTTGCCCCCAATAAATGGTTATCTAATGTGAATAACTGCATCAAAGTTGTCAATGCCAATCCCCCAGCTAGGTGTGAGCTTTGTTTTACTTACGAGGTCATATCTTGTAGCTTTGCAACCTTCCGTAGAATGCATGTGCCCTGCACTTCAGCATAAATTATGGTTTATATCCGAATATCCATATCCATATAATGTGAGTTATGTCATTTAAGCATTATGATCTGGTTTTATCTGCAGAAAAGATGTTAAGCGCTCAGCAGTTAGCTAGATTGTAGAAATTGTCACTGAAATAAAGCAAATACAGCGATGTCAACTGTGGCATTATCATATTTCAAGGCCAAACTTTAACCTCAAATGACCTTGACTTGACCCATGGAGTTGCAAAATGATATCCTACTGTTATCATGTGCCCATAGAACTACTCAGTCTCGCCCAAAACCATAAAAACGACAGTAAGATTACCTAAATATCTCCACGACTGCCCGGGATATGGGATATTCCTTATTTCGGGGGGCGTTTGACCTCCAATGACCTTGAGTATTGACGAATGTGGGTCAAAACGACTCCCAAAGTATCTGCAACCCCTCCAGATCGACTCACCATCCTAAAAACCCCTAGAAATGACACCAAGATCATCAAAATCCATCAAGTATTGACCAGGATATGGGGTTTTTCAGTTTCGCCGGCCATCTTGGAAGATGGCGGCCATATTGAAAAAGCCAAGCGGGTGTCAGGTGTACACCCGATGGATTCTTGAATGGGGTGGTATAAGATTTCAAAATATGTCAAGATTTGCTTTATAACAAACAATGCAGGGTTCCCACCCCGTGCAACCGGACTATAAAGTTTATCCTTAACAGTGACCCATTCCCCCACTTTTCCTAACCATGTTTGCGAATGGTTTTGGCTGCTCAACTGTTGTGTTCCTTCCAGAATGGTGGTAACAGTATTTTCTCCCGTACTTGCATAAGTTTTGTAATATAAGTTACATAAAGTGGGATGTACATAGATGCATTACACGTCCCTGTATCTACAATGCCCTTTTGCATAATATTTGCACACGATATTTTCTACATTTTTAGTTTTTATCGTCTTTTTAACATTATCCTGGTTTTGTAGTTTCACCACATCACAAAATGTACTTGTTTCTTTTCTTTCTTCTACAATAGTGTCTTTTTTTCGCGTTCTTTTCTTTCGTTTCTCTTTCATCCATACCGTTTTCCTTCGGAATATCCTGGTCATCTTTACCTCCCAGTATTTCCTCTTCTTCTATCGCTTTCGTATCTTTAAATATCGCAAACGAGCTTACAATCTCTGTACATTAATCATACACAGATTTGATGTCCGTAATCTGTTTCGTGTTGGACACAAGACTCAAGATATATTTTCCTATCGTCCCAATTCCTACAGTTAATGTCACGCAATTTTTGTCAAAAATCACACCTGATTGCTTCGTTTTTATTTGTTGCTAAATTACATAAGTTGCAAATTAGGTAAAAATTTGGACCAATCGTCATGTTATCTATTACTGTAATCGTTCAACACACACACACACACACACCACACACACACACACACACACACACACATACAGAGTTTTATCTTTTTTTTCTTTCGTTTGAGTGGGAGTCAGTCACATGGGTTTGGGTTTATGACCTTTTTCCTGCCTTGTTTGAAACTTTTCTCAGATGACTACTGTATTTCGATGGAATTTACATTTTAACTTGTGATACTTTTATATATACAGGGTGGGCCGTAAGTTTCCATACATAGGAAAAATAAACATTTTTTTATGGACAACCATTTTTATTTATATAATATGCTCTACATGGTTGCCATTGTTTTGAAAACACATTTCAATACGTGTTCCCCACTGTTGATGAACACGCATTAGCACAGTTGACGTTATGCTTGTAATGGCGTTGGTGATACGTTCCTTTAGATGATTTATGTCTCGTATCTTTTCCTGATACACCATGGCCTTCAAGTGCCCCCAAAGACAGAAATCAAGGGGGGTGAGATCTGGGGATCTGGGAGGCCACTCCACAGGACCACGCCGACCAATCCAAGCATCCGGAAACTGCTGATCCAAATACCGACGCACGTGAAGACCATAATGAGGTGGAGCTCCATCTTGCTGGAAGTAAACTGGGAAGTTACCTTCCTCGTTTAGCAGGGATGGGAAAATCTCTTCTTGCAACATGTTAAGATACCTTTCGGCATTAAGATTTCCACTGACAAAAATTGGTCCAATAATTCTGTCACCCCATATCCCGGCCCACACCATCACTTTACCGGCACCTTGCATCTTCGTCGGACTCAGCCAGTTAGGGTTAGCATTACTCCAATAACGTATGTTTTGCCGATTAACCTCTCCATTGACGTAAAAATTTGCTTCATCAGTAAACAAGATCTTACGTCAAACGCATATTCTTAGGGTATCTGAAACATAAAAACAAACGTTTAATTTTTCCTATGTATGGAAACTTACGGCCCACCCTGTATATATATATATATATATATATATATTCAAAGGACACCAAACAGCAACAGACCGGTTGGTTCCGACGAGGCTGTCTGTTTAATAAGGAAGGTTAAAAGATGTAAGAAAATTTAAAGACAAGTAAAAATTTTTAATCAAAGAAAGAAAGGAAGGCAATATATGATTATTCTGTTCATTTAAGGGTTTAGTATATAAAATAACATCTTTTCTCATTGTCATGGCTTCTGAATGCATGGTATAAAGTTGAAGAAGGTAATCTGAATATCAAGTGTGTGCAACACAAAAATGAAAGGTAACTTATACAGGTATAATTAATCAATAAATGAATGTATATGACTTGAGAAAAAGAGTACAAATTGAAATGTAAATGATCATCAGCTAGGAAATAGTGTATATAATGAAGTAATCGGGTGATTGGATGTAATCCCTCCGGTGTAGTAACATCGAAGTCATTGAGCCGATATGATGGAGTAAAGTGGCGATTAGGTTTTGAGATGAGAAAGAATTCCTGAACGTATAAGAAAATGAGGGAGTCAGTCTGGCAGGATGAATGCTACAAGATAAAAGATAGAAACAATACAGACATGTTAAAATTTGTAACTTGAACAAAGAAAATGTTTAATGCAAATGTCCTCCATCTCATTCATGCATGAACTTATGTACAAGAATCTCTGTCATTGTGTGAAAGATGTCACTTTAGAACTATAGGATACAGAGTGACAGGTATAATTGAGTTTATCTCCATAATGACATTCATTTAATATAAAGTTATAATTAAAATTGAAATATAGCCTCATCTATAAAGGTGTCTCCAAAAATATTTATGTAAAAAGTTATTTCTGGGAACACCTCTTTTGGAACACCCTGTAAAGTAAAAATAATAAAAATTAGCTAAAATATAAAGAAATTTTAAAAACACGATATAATAGAAAAATAAGAAATCTAAATTATAATTTTTAAAAAAATATGTATATGTTACGCCCAAACATCGAAATCGCTCAGTGAGCGAAAAAACCAGCCACAACGCGTTGTGGCTGCACCTAAGTGACCACACACCGATGTTAGATATTTTTTCGCTTCATGGCCGTTCTCAAACAACCACAACGCGTTGTGGGACGATTCGGGAATGACCACAACACGTTGTGGACGACTTGAAACGACCACACACCGACTTAAAATTAGTACTCATAACGCTTGGCATAGATTCTCCCGTTATGCTAGGTTAGGTTTGCAATATCAAATTAATGGCCTCCAATGTTTTCCAAAAATGACAACCTTGGTTTTCTACTGAAGATACATCTGTACAATTAGGTGATTGTTGACAATACCTCTGGTGTTGAAAAATATAGTAATGTTTCTCCTACTTTTTATTTTAAGACTACTTATTATATTAGTTTGAAACAATATTTGGGTTTGAAATAAATTTTAAAAAGTGCACTTAGCTTTTTTATCCTTTACATTAGTCCTTTTAGCTCCGGCAACCCAGGCAAGGTGGGTACATTTACTCAATATTATCACCTGTATAATTTATGTCTCGGGGGTACGGGGGCAGAGCCCCCCGTAGTGCTCCCCTCTCCCCATTTTTTTAAGGGTTTTTTTTTGCCTCTACAAATTTCCGGTAAGAAAATATGATAGCGTCAGCGGTTGTTTACATCATTAAAAGAGTTTTACGTCATTAATTAGTTTAATTGGTGAATACGTCGATAAATATACGTCGTGTTTATATCATTTCAATATACGTCGTGTTTATATCATTTCAATATACGTCGTGTTTAAATAGAGTTTGATGAAAAACATCGGTGTGTGGTCGTTTCAAATCGTTCACGAAATGTGAAAACCTGAAATGGTTAATACATTTTATTTACGAAAATTTAGGACGATGATAACGTAAAATCTAAAAAATAGCTGGCATCGATCTTTAGACAGCTTATAAAAAATTCAAATCTTCATTTTAAATTCATCGTCCAGGCACGGTAGTGCATGCACAAATCTTTTTTGACCCCGATTAGTACTTCGCGGACAGCTCTTCTGAAGGCTATAATTTTTACAGAAGAAACTACAGCACACGCACTTCACACGAAAAGATAGACGACGTCGTCGCGAATAATTTGATGTAAACATTGAACAAATTCATTCACTACAAAAATGTTTAGAGCAAAGTTTATGTGGCCAAAATGTTGCTCAGCTAAGTAAGCCGTTTGTCCACGTGACACTGGGCGAAGTTTATTCGTCGAAAGTTCTAAGCTCCGCTCAACGGAGCTGTTTTACAACTAGTTTGTGGTAAAATATAATAAATAATTTTGACCATCTAGTCAGACCCAGTGATCTCTATAGATTGCTGGATAGCGTATTAGCTTAAAATGTTGAAGTCAGAAGTCCGCCATATTGGTACTCCCAAAACAAAATGACTTTTTTTTTTAATTTCGTGTTTTGTGTTTTAATTTCCTGTTTAAATTTTCTTCGTTGTTATCCTCGTCATAAATATTGTTCACGTGTTACTTTCGTAAAATAATTTTCATAAATACAGTATAGTGGGGTGGATTAATGAAAAAGTCGTTCAGATCTGGCAGAAAGTGTGAAATTTGGCATGAAGTTACCTTTAGCCATATAGAAACATTTCCAGGTTGGGGACACACTGAGACCTCACTCTGGCGGCCATTTTAAGCAAATTCAAAATAGCTGCCTCGATTCCACAGCCAAAACCCTAAAATGCCATATCTCAGGAATTATTGGGCCGATTTTGATGATCTTGGGCTCGTTTCTTATACTTTTGAGGATGCCTGATCAATCTAACTATGTTTCGGAATGTTTCGAGGTCAACGTCACATGATAAGTCATGGTCAAGGTCATTTTTTTTTTACCCTAAAACACTTATATCGCTCTATCTCTAAAACGGCTGGGCCAAATTTGATGATCTTGGGCTCGTTTCTGTCAGATTTCATAGCTCCGCGGCTGCAGTTGTGGTTGAGGTTGTTTGGTTTCAAGTTGACTTATCACTGTAACCTATGTGAACGTATGGAGAATAAGAGCGATACCGGCAAATCAAAGATTAACGCATTTTAGCTACACTGTCTGACTGCAAATTCAATCATTATTCGATAGTCAAGTGTGTTTCCAGGGTGCTGGACGAGGACCCAACACGTTATGCACCCCACCAACCACTTTCCCAACCTCTGCCCACCTGAAAGTGGTTATATTTAGTTACACAAAACTAATAAAGAACATTTGTCAAGATCATTTACTACAAGTCATGACACAGGGAGAGGGTCAAAATTGATCATACAGTGAGAACACTTGGTAAGATCATCATTGTTAAAACAAGCAACTTGGCAGTGGCATAAGGAGGTGCAGTGTAAGTGCGCTTTGTTGCATTTGCAGTTGCCAGTGCATGATTTCTTACATCCACAGTGTTGGAGTATCGCGCAAGCCTTCCTGACATCTGCAAGTGTCGTCCAGAACTGCAAAAACTCCTTCTGAGCTGAGATCATCCATCCCCAGTCAGTAGGATCAGGGATCTCTTGATGAAGCCGCAGCGCCTGACCCCAAATGAAAGCTGCCTGAAGAATGGCTCGTTACACATGTTGAAATAGAGGTGCCTGGGTAGATGGGATATTTCGAGGTTTCTGCTCCCTCGTGAGAACATCTCCCTCCTGTCTTGGATCACTGTAGCAGCTCCACAAGACTTACTGTAAAGGAGGACAATGAAACGTTCGATTACCTGCATAGGTACAGATTCCATGGTGAAGCAGTCGGGATCAGGCAATATTGCGAGCAGGCTATCTGTGAGTTCCGGAAAGAGCTTCCACACTTTCAATGCTGTCTTCTTGCCAACTCCTACAAAGTGCGATGTAGTGTCCGAGCCTCTCAGTGCATGGAATAAGGGAAGCGCAAGCCCCAACTCTGGGCCGAGCTGCGACGCTAGCATGTAAATGGGAAAACATTGGAAGTGTTTTCTAGTCCCAAAAGCAACCCATAGTTCAGACAATGACATTTCAGGGAACGATGAGATTGCGACAACCACGACATCAGTGTCCACTGTGCGGAGGTATGCTTTGTCATGGCCGTGCTGAGCTGCATGTTTGAGGTGGAGGATCATCCTCATATCAGCTTCTTGATGGTTACACGGTTCCAGACCCTCCGTGTCACAGGGTGGTTGTGTGAGGACCTTTTCCTCTTGTGTTGTGATGAGTTGTACACCCAGGTCTTCCTCAGCTAACCGCTTACTCACGAGTGTGAAGAGTTCTGTTTTGTTCCCTGCATTTTTGAGGATGGCACTCCACTCTTTTCAGTTGATGGGCGTCTTGGAGTAAATTTTTTTCCTTGGACCATCTCCTCGATTCTCATGAGCTTGGTCTTTCAGGCTTCTCTCAGGGTAGATATTCCATATCCAGTCCAGACGATCCACACAACCAAAGGCATGGGATCTTGCAAATGGCACTAGTTGCTTCTCTATATATTCACCGATCGTACTCACGGTTTGGGAGGGTTGAATAAAATGGAATACAGCAGGACCATCGAAGATTTTCACTGGTGAATCACCATCTGGTTTTTCATTGATCTTCTCGAAGCATTTCAGGAGATCGGACTTCGTTCTAGTTCGTAAACGACCAGCAACAGCTAATGATGGGGGTTCTTTTTGGTTTTCATACATGAAAAACTCAACAATATCTGCATCTGGTCGTGATTGCACAGATAGGAACAATTGAGTGACCAAGGCTGAGTTGTGTTTGAGAGCTTGACCTTTTGCATCTTTCTGTTTGTCAGGTACGTTTTTGAAGGTGTTCAGTCCTTTACGCTAGATAATTTCAGTGATGGCCTTTGAGGCATCAATGAAGCGTGTCTTGACGAAATCAATTTACATGGCAGATCCGATCTCATGAGCATCTCTTAACGAGTTGGTCACACATGCATCTATGACCAATTTAGTGTCAAGGGTAGTAAGGTAAGAACTTGTCACTGAATGGGTTCCCATGCTCTTTTAGGACTCGCACCAGAGACTTCGAGTCACTGTGAAAACGAGTCTGGAGGCTCTGTGCCTCTTCGTGATGAGAGGAGGAGCTCGATGTGTGGTGCCATAACATGAAGTCCTCATAAGTACAACGAAGTTGCCTTTCATAAACTCGTGGTACACTGTTGGATGTTTGTCCTTCAACTGCATGAGGTCTCTTCCGTGTATTGGCAGCCACCGTGCGTAGTTTGGATAGTCGAGAGCGAAACACCATGGGATTATCTCACCAAGCACTTGGACATAGAGTTCAAAATCTCCCTCTCTCTAAGACCTGATGACCCTGCAGTACATTAGTTGAAGATTCTTTGTCTGTGTCCAGTATTGGACCGTTGGATATGCTGCTTGTCCTTGTGACGTTAGAGGCACTCAATGCCGAATGAGCACGACACGACCAGGTGATAGAACGCCTACTTCAGCCAACGCGTGATCCCACCCTGAGCCATCAAGCCTCCTGCAGCACCATCTTATTGTGAAGGCTTCCCATCATCACACCGTACTTGTCTTCACCAAGTTGCTCTGGGTACTTCCATTGGATTCGTTTTGCCAGACTATACAATGGTTGGTTCATGCCAATGACGGGGGTTTGCCCTAGATTTAAAAAGTCGATTCCATCTTTTACAACCTCCATTGAATGTTTGATCATGGATGGGGACTGCGCTTTCTCTACAAACAGTGGTAAAATCCCGATGTGAGACACATGGGCTAACCAGGCCTCCTCCTTCACGATGGACCCTGGGATATATATATAATATATAATATATATATATATATATATATATATATATATATATATAATATATATAACTGTTTTAAATATGTATCTTAGCGTAATTTTATATTGCAGCAGAAGCACAAATGACAGTGTGATTTTCACTTTGACATTCACCGTAGCCGCAAAGTTACATAACATTGGGTTTGAACAATAATTGCCCTAAATTTTAGTACTGAATACTATACTACACATTATAATGTGCACTGCGCTCTATTATTTTGTGTCTTGGTAATAAAATCACTTACCTGTACTCTAAAATCGTTCAAAATTGATGAAACACTGCAACAGAAATTTCACCATTCACTGACCGAAGCGTAATGGCGATTAACTTACTAAGCCTGAATAATGCTTGTGGAAGGGCCCGCACAACGCCATCTACTATAATTTTTTTAAGTAAAATAATGAAACCGGATGACAATTTGCTGAAAATGGCCGCCCAAGATCATCAAAATCGGCCTAGTAGTTCCTGAGATGGTTTTGGCTGTGGAATCGAGGCAGCCATTTTGAATTTGCTTAAAATGGCCGCCAGAGTGAGGTCCCAGCGTGTTACCACCCAGGAAATGTTTCTATATGTCAAAAGGTAACTTCATGCCGAATTTCATACTTTCTGCCAGATGTGAATGATTTGGATGTATTTTTGTATTAATCGACCCCACTGGTATAGTGGCCTGCGTGTCGGCTCACGATAATAAATAAAATGGTTTAGGGTCATCAATTTGGCCTTAAACCACATAAACAATATTTAATAAAAGAGATAGAAATGACATTGTGGTTTTTGTTTAATTAGAAAAATAAATTAATTATTTGGTCACAGTGATTAACACTATTTATAAGGAATTTGTGCAATATTACAATGAAATTATTCTTGTCAGTATAGAATGGTTTCATACAATATGAGAGTTAAATGCAGCGTTAGTGACTGGAAATAATAATTAAGGTAATGAGATATACAGTGTAGGCCAGTAATATGGCCAAAATGGGAGAGTACAAGTTGCAATGTAGATCAATGTTGCAAAAGGGGGGTAATTTTGAAAATTGGGATATACAACATGTTGCATGAAGGGAGTAATGGGGGAGGGGTTATGCAATAATGGTGGTAACCCCCAAAATTGCATGAAGGGGGAAGTTTGGGGGAGAGGGAGGATTACCTCCCCAAAAGGGATGACCTTATCTTAAGAAGGTAAACCTTAACCTGAGAGAGGAGAGAGCATCCTTTCGCCTGCTCCGCCAGACGCATAACAAAGCTCTTGGTCTTTACACTTGGCTTAGAAGCTCTTAATCAGCCAGTTGGCTTAGAAGGCTTAATCTGTCTTAGAAGGCGTAAATGGCTTCTTTAGGTGTGTATATATATATATATATATATATATATATATATATATATATATATATATATATATGTATATGTATATATATTAATGGAATAGATGCTCATGCTGGGCCCAGACTTAAAAGTAAACACGCACACACACACACACACATATAAATATATATATATACAGGGTGGGCGGAAAGTAGCTCCCTATTTTTGATTGGTAAAAAAATACGTATATTATCCATTTATTTCAGAAGAAATAATATGAAAAGGTAGGCATACATGGTAGGTTTTCTCTAAAATTCAATGTGGGCTCCAACTCTTTCCACCAGCTTCTGGAGCCGCCCAGGAATGGCGTCCACTGACTTTTCGCAGGAACTCCGGCGGGATGGAGGGCATGACTTCCCGAATTCGGTCCTCCAGTTCTTCCAATGTCCTCGGTTTGGTGCGGTAGACTTCTTCCTTTACCCACCCCCAAAGAAAGAAGTCGCACGGTGTCAAGTCGGGGCTCCTGGCTGGCCATTGATGTGGACCACGACGACCCATCCAACGCCCAGGGAAGTGGGCATCCAGCCACTCACGGACAACAAGAGCGAAGTGCGGAGGGGCGCCATCTTGCATAAATATCAGATCGTCGATGTTCTCCCATGTGCTGACAACCGGCCAGACCTCGTTTCGCAACATAGCAAGGTACCGCTCAGCATTCATGGTGTTGCGCAGAAGGAACGGGCCCACAACCTGATCTGAGGTCATACCACACCACACCGTTACACTGAACCGATTCTGCCGTTTTTCAGCGGTAACCGTGCGACTTCTTTCTTTGGGGGTGGGTAAAGGAAGAAGTCTACCGCACCAAACCGAGGACATTGGAAGAACTGGAGGACCGAATTCGGGAAGTCATGTCCTCCATCCCGCCGGAGTTCCTGCTAAAGTCAGTGGACGCCATTCCTGGGCGGCTCCAGAAGCTGGTGGAAAGAGTTGGAGCCCACATTGAATTTTAGAGAAAACCTACCAAGTATGCCTACCTTTTCATATTATTTTTTCTGAAATAAATGAATAATATACGTACTTTTTTACCAATCCAAAATAGGGAGCTACTTTCCGCCCACCCTGTATATATATATATGTTATATATGTTATAATTTAATTTATCATCGAAGTAAAACCGCGCCCTGATGACACAATTATTTTTGTAATTTCATTCATTTAATCATTCCCATGCTAGTGTATGACTCAATCCTTCCGAACTGAATTCACACGACAGTGACGCAGACGGTTTCTTTAATTTCACTTGGGAAACACAATGGATTGTGAGACGCTCTTTTCTCCAACGTTCTCAGATGACGTCAACCGCTTGCGTGGTGGCGTAGTCAGGTTCCGTTCCTTTGACTATATAAGAGGGGGATCAGCGCCCTTAAGGCAGATTCCAAGGAGACGGGTCTCCTGGCTGACGAAGACAGTCAGTTCGTTAGGGAATTACTTTTGGAGTTGGAAGATTAATGGGTTTTCAATTGAAGTCTGACTTTAGGGAAAAGGCAGTAGTTTAGCAATTGACTCATACAAACTTGGAGACTCAAAATGGACAAGGGTGTCTTAGAGGGGTCTCTGATTTATTTAGTATCTTACAATTAACCCTTTAACGCCGAACTTTTTTGTAGGGTTAAGTCTAAATGCGTGTATTTGAAACTGTACGTATTCGACCCAGTAGGCTTTAAAGGGTTAAGAAGTAACTAGTATTATATTTATTAAACTTTTATTATATTATTATTAACTCTCTGTTCTGTGTAAAAGAAACATTTGATTCACCATAACTGATTAAACTTTATCTCGCCTAAATTTAAATTAAAAATCGTATTAGCCGCTGAGTTTTCTTTACTCTTTGGACTTTAATAACTGGGAAAAAGAAAATCACGAGCCTACACAGTACTCCTCGATTGTGGGAACTCGAACTTCAAAACGATTTCTGCATCCAGGAGTGCTTAAGTAATACCCTCTCTCGAGTAATCTGTGACATCCTGACTTTGCCCGAACCCGGGGAGAGGCGTATTACAAGTGGTGTCAGAAGTGGGATCAAAGGTTCTCTTTATCCATTCCTTAGCCAAAGACACCATCGACGGCTGAAACGAGTGCATGCGGGCCACCCGCTCCGGACCAAACGATGACGGAGGGAAATACTAGGATCACCCGATCGAAAACTGGTGCTCAGGCCCAACTGAAGTCGAAGTCTCCTACTGGAATCCAAGCAACAGGAGAAGTGCACCTTCCCATCAGAAAAGATATTAAGGTAAGCGACCCTGTTTGTATTGCGAGTGGTTTCAATGGACGAGAAAATAGTTCTCCTGCAGCAAGCAGCTCCCCAAAAGTGATCCCTTCAGGAGTTCAGTTTTTTCCTCCCGATTTTGACGTGAATCGAATTCCATTCCTCCTGATCGGTTCACCTTATCTCAAATCTGAAACTAATTCGGAACCTAAAACCCTGTTATCAAATCTTAAAGATTCAGATTCCATAGAATTTTGGCTTATATCCTTAGATACAACTTATAACGCCAATATGCCGTTTAGCCAGGATGCTAGGGAAGCTGATGGCAGAGCTCCTTCTCCCTCACCATCTCCTCCTTCTCTACCCCCAAGACCGCCTAGTGCTAGGTCCTTTGCATCCTCCTCCCGTAGAAAGAAGGATGATTTTACCCCCGAGGAAGATAAAAAACTTAGACAAGCTGCGGAGATCTGTCTCATATTTTGCGGTTCATATGCCGAATATTTAATCGCGGCAACTCAGGGTAGAGTAAAAAGTTACGTGTCATTTCAGGACTTTAGGTTTGAAATAGCTAGATTGATTCCTGAAGGAGGGACAAACATTGATCGCATGCGCATAGAGTTAGCTATACGATGTTCAGTTCTCCCCAGCAGACGAGTGGGTGCTGGTTAAGTGTGCGGTCTACCTAGCTTTTAGTTAGCCTTATAAGGCTAACTAATGAAACTATCACGACTTAACCTAACCAATCGTCAAGGGCGTACAGTTGACCTAACGATTGGTTAGGTTAAGTCGTGATATTTTCGTTAGTTAGCCTTATAAGGCTAACTAAATGCTAGGTAGACCGCACACTTAACCAGCACCGACGAGTGTTTGTAGGCTTTGGAGAAAGTGTTAAAACGTGGAAACAGTTTCTTGATGCTTGCGCCAATCTTTACTGTCAAAATAGGCGTGATGAAATAAAAAATAGGTTGATGAGTTTAGAAAGGGAATGTAGACGACAGGATGAGTCTTTCACTTCATTTGTATACCGCATTAAACGCGGAGCGGAATCGTTAAAGGGTGACGCGGGCGATGAGGCGGTAAATATTGATATTCCATTCATTATAAATAAGGTAATCCTAAACTCTATACCTCGCACGCTCTGGGAGAAGTACGGGGAGACAGAGACGAGGACGTAAACAAAAAGATCAAAAGAATCAGATGTGGCAATCGAATTGTCTCTGAACCAATAGCTCCCCATCTAGGTATAAACTCATTAAACTCAGACCCCCCCCCCAAAATGCTGTAAACTATGCCTCTACGGGATCCCTACCAGTCTCAAATCAATTATATCACCCTACGCCACTTCAATTCCCTTATAATCCTCATCAACGAATGTATCACCAGATGTATTCCCCGATGCATCCTCAGATGATGTCCCCTTATAATATTCCCCTCGTTGATTATTCAAATCAACTAAATCCCCAATCAAATATGGTCCAAAATGAGGCAGGAAATATGGGTTTAGGATCGCCATCCCAGGTGCAAACCTACTCTGTAAACAACATTAAGTGTTATATATGTTAACAAATCGGGCACAAGGCTAAGTTTTTCCGTTTAATTGAATGTGTGACAAGTTTAGAATTAGAAAAAATAAGGCTACAGATGATGAAAGAACGGGTGAGACAGACGGGTTTGATAGCCGTAGAGTTGCATCTCCGGCTCGAAGAGAAAATTACCGAAGAGAAGATTACCGACGGGAAGATCGGAAGGGAAGATTATGACTAAGGTCACCAAAGAGATTGGTCGTCCGACAGAGGTCGGAGAAGAGATGAGTATGACCGAGGGAATGATAGATCTTCGCCAACTTATGATTACAGAAGGGGAAGAAATTCTTCGCCGTACGAACGACAAAATGGCCGCAGATTCGATGAGGGAGATAGAAATAGAAGAGGAAATTATACCTCTCGGACAGACCACAAGCATGAAAGTAGATATAGAGCTCCTTCGCCATATGAGTAAAGGAGAGAGCGAAACTACTCTCCTTATGAGAGAAGAGAGAGAAACTACTCTCCTTACGAGAGAAAAGAGAGAAACTATTCTTCTCACGAGAGAGCGAGTGGAGGATACGAAAGCAGGACGAGAGATCGAAGTCCGTCCCCATATAGAAGTGAGAACGACAGTCGAGAGACAGACAGAGAAAGAACTTCCTCAAGAAGTTGGGAAAGTAGACGAAGCGACTCGCCGCGGCCACGGAGGGCCGACAATTCCCCTATGTGAGACAAGTCGCCTCGCCGAGTATCTTTCCAGGAAGACGACGAACGAAAAACGACTTCAAATTCAAAAAACGTCTAGCAAGACAACTAGCACTGGAGGAAATAGAAGGAAACATAAGGGACCGTAATAAAAAGAATGTAAATAAAGAGAATAGAGAAAATGACCTGAGTGAGAGTAACGGTATGAAAATTACAAATGCAAATGAGTACCAGAAAAGAATAAATGAGATGAATGAAAACGTAAGTGACCGCGGAGCGAAAAAAAATGGAGTGAGTCTGAGGGACGGTATGACCGCGGAATCGGAGTCTATTTCACTCGGACAAAATAACGCGTGCGAAGGAATGCAGGTGAGCGTCCTTGGCAGCGAGCCAAGACCTAAATCGAGTGAAATAAATTCCGATGAAGTATTTGCTAAATGTATGAATGAAATGTATGAGATGTATAAATTAAGCGCGGAAGATATAAAAGAAATGAAAGGGACTGAAGATGACTTCTTGATTGAAAGCAATCGTGTGAACGGAGCATATGATATGTGTTCGTGTGATTCGAGTATGAGAAATATGGTAAAAGAGTATGATTCATGTTTACACTGTGTGAACGGAAGTAGTTTACATCGTGTGAACGGACGTATGAGTAGTAACCAGAAGATACAGGAATTAAATGAGGAGAATTTAAAAGACGGCATTATAAGAGTTGATGTGAATGGATTAGTAATGCGGAATATAATAGGAAATAGTGAGAAAAAGGTTAAAAAAGTAGAATCCTCACATCATAGCGCAAAGGAAAGGACAAATGAACGAATGCATCCTTCGGTTAGAATAAATTCTGTAGGAGATACAGAGCATGAAAGGCAAAATTTTGATGGTTCTACATACATTATGCGGGTTTTCCAGTATCCAGTCATACAGGTGACCTTAGATAAGGTTACGTCATTAGCACTGATCGACACTGGGGTTGATATTTGTCTTCTTAAGGAGAAATTAATTGATATTGTTGGATTAAGACATCAAGTAAGAGAGACTAGTCGAAGTTGTAAGGCTTTGAATGACGAAATACTAACTACTATGAGACAAATAAAGACATAAATGAAAATTGCACCAAATATATATGAGCTTAATGCCCTAATTGTTAAGAACTTGCCTGTAGGGTTGAGTATAATTATAGAAGCTGACTTTATTGGAGATATATATAAACAAGAGTCAAATACCCGTAGTAACAAAAATAATTAAACCTATAGATCAGGGAAACCAAAACCTTGAAAAAAAGGATGTAGTAAACATCCCCCTTACATCATTAGGAAAAAGGTCAACTTCCATATCCCATTTGGCAGGAGCCTTTCTATAATTACAACCACATGTTCCGCTACAAGAAGGATTCACATTGGTAATAGAGGCAGATAAACTCCCTCCTAATTTACATATTGAACCTCAATTAGCATGTGTGAATGAAGACGGACATATATTAGTAGTGGTGCAAAATAAGTCCGCAAATGTCCAGGTCAAGGTAACGAACGAGAGGTTAAATGTGCTTGGCGCGGTTTTACGATATTGTAATTGTGACGAGAAACAGGAATGTAAACAACCCGGAGAGTGTCTGTATAATGCAGAAAAGGTCGAGGACCAAATAGGAAAGGAGGTAATAAACCGCGTAATGAATCATGAACGCGAGATGTTTATCGATGAAATCCGGAGGAAATTTATGACAGAGAGATGATGAGTGACTTTACCCGACAGCAAAAGTCTATAGAACAAATGGTAGAAGAAATAAGAGACTTTGTGCGAAAGACTAAGTTAAGCTCAGAAGAAAAGAGTCAATTAGTTTTTATTGAAGGGAACGAGTTAGGATTGTTAATTAAAGAACTATGAACTTTCTCTAGAACTCGAACCTAAATATGGCCAGTATATACTCTCCAATATAGATTACCTTTTAAATATCATGAAGTAACACGACAAGTCATTAAATTGAGCATCATGGGCTGATCGAGCGAAAAAATAGTGACTTTAGTAGCCCCCTTTTATTAGTAAAACAAAAGAACAAAAATCGATTAGTTGTCGATTACCAAAATTTAAATAAAGTCTTAAAAACATCTAGATTTAAACTACCCCATATAGGAACTATATTCCGAAGCCTGGGCGGAAATCAATGGTTTACAACCATTGATTTAGCCCAAGGTTATCATCAAATAGCCTTGGACGAAAAGTCGTAAGACTTAACCGCGTTTTCTTTAAATAACTCGAGTTTTGTATATAAGGTTTTACCCTTTGGTTTAAAGATGACTCCAAATGTTTTCAGTTCCATCATGAGCAACCTACTTCATGACTTAATTGGGAAGTAAGTATACGTGTTCATAGATGACATATTGATCGTTGGAAAAACGAGAGATGAACACGAAGCTAACATTAGGTCAGTCTTAGAGAGATTGAGAGAAAATAACTTAAAGTTTAAGCTGAGCAAATCTCAATTTTTCTAAACAAAGGTCACGTTCTTAGGCCATGACATCACATGAGAAAGCATGTCACCTAGCCTTGACAAAGTGAAAGCCATGAAGAACCTGAGACCCCCAAACACGGTAAAAGAAGTTCAATCATTGTTGTGATTAATAAATTACTGCCGGTGTTACATCCCCAATACTGCCGAACTTCTGGGCCCCATCCATGCTTTGACCCGAAAGAATACAACCTTCGAATGGACGGAAGAGTGTGAGTACGCTTTGGCTAGGGTCAAAGAGGCAATTACCGTGGAAACCCTCCTGCGACACCCTAATCCGAATGCTCCATTTTATTTATATACGGACGCATCCGAAAGGACCAGTGGAGCCGTTTTCATGCAAGAGAACGATGAGTTAGCCCCCTTGGAATATTTCAGTAAAGGATTTAATGATACTCAAAAGAGGTATTCAGTCATCGAAAAGGAAGGATTAGGCATTCTGGCACTTAATCATTTCCGTGCTCTTATATTAGGATGCAAAATAATATTACGAACGGATCATCGACCTTTGATTAAGCTTAGTCATAAATCAATCCTCAAAAAGATTGACTAAATTGTTTATCACGCTGTTGGAATTTGATCTTACGGTTGAGTATGTCAAAGGAGAGAAAAATTTCATTGCTGATTTAATGAGCCGGTGTGTGCCAAACGAAGAAGAATCGGAATTGGAAGTCGGGAATCATCCCATAAACGTAATTATGAGAAGCAAACGACAAAATTTTGATATAGGAAATGTACCCCACCCGGGTACACTGGTTGAGAAAATCTTGCAGGATGAGGCAATTTCCGAAATATCTTTAGATGAGATACGCGAGGCGCAGAACCTAGTTCAAAGGTGCCAAGAAATCTTGAAAGGAAAAGATAGTGAAAAATTCAAGGTCAAAGAAGGGCTAATTTATTCAACCCGGATCCTACAAAATAAAGAGTCCACCAGGATTTACCTCCCGGATTCTGAATCTAAACTGGCCGAATATGGCTGAGAGTATAAGACAGTATATAAAAAGGTGCGCTATTTATAACAAATATAAAAACGTTAATCCACGAAAAGCCCCATTAGGAGCCACCCCTTTAATAATGTACCTCTAGACTGGGTCTACGCCGATCTGGTGGGTCCCTTTCCCCGACCATTCTGCCTATGTGTTGGTGTTGATTGACGGAGTCACTAAATTTGTAGAGTTATATCCTTTACGGGATAAAACTGCGACTTCGGTTGCAAAATGTACATTTGGGAACTACATTCTCACTCATGGGAGAATGAAGAATCTCAAAACAGGCATTGGAACCAAATTTGCTAATGATATCTTATATCAGCTAACCAACAAATATCGAATTAATCATAGTTTTGGAGCTCAGGCTCATCCGGAAAGTCAGGGTCCAATTGAAAGATACAATTACTCTCTGAAAAATGTTTCGAGAACCCTCATTGAAGACCGAGTTGTCGACCATTAGGATGAGTACCTACCATTGGTTAAGTACATTCACAATAACACAATACATAACACCACTTACGAAAGACCATTCATTTTAATGTTTGGCAGAGAAGATGCTGCTTCTATCGAAATAAACGGAGCAGATACCCCACCAATTGATCTGGATGAATATAAATGGAGGCACGCACACATGAAGGACGAAGTGTACCAAACGGTAAGAGAAAGCATAAAAGAACAACGACGTAAAATGAAGCAAATGATTGAAAGGAGAAGCTTGCGAGATTTAAAGAGTACCAGGTCTTGTACCAGGCATTCCTAAAGCCTTACAAGCCCCCTACGAAGAACCCTGTTAGGTACTAGAGAAATTAAGCAATTATATGTATCTCATTAAAGATCCGACCACGTTAAGAAATAAAAGAGTACATTTAAATAATATAAAAACCGAAGTAATAAACGTGCAAAAGAAAAGAAAACTAGACGATACAGAGAACCCGAAAGACGACAATGAAGAAAATTCAATAAATAACCTGCACGTGAAAAAGGATCCAAGACATTTTCTGAAGTGACCGAAACAGAAGGAATGACTAATGAACCATTTGGGTTCAGAAGTACATATGAAAAAACCGATAATCCTTGGTATCACGTCAACAGACCCCCTGATGCGTTACGGGATCCGGACTCCTCACTTAGGTGGTAACCGACTGCATACGTGTAAATAGACCGACTGTATAACAACTCGACCAAACCCTCCTTATGAATGTAAATTGATTTAGCTTAACCCTCCGAAATTTATAATTATAAAATTATGCATGCTTCTAAATTGTTGGGATAGATGAGAGAAAGGTGAGAACGAAATTAAATATTTTCATGGGATTAAATATTAAATAATTCCCCCTTCCCTTATAGGTAGATAAGTATTTGTAGAGTAGATAGAATTTCTTCTAAGATTCTGAGTACAAGGTTGGCGTTCAATCAAATAATAAGAAGTAACAATATAAATAAGTTCTCTGTTGTCATGGGAACAATGCACACTTAAATATATATAAACAGGATGTAGCGGTAAAATAAAATGTATATTTCAGGTTTTCAATAAAAACGTCCCGAATCGGTTCATTTTGACTTGTTAAGAGATTGATGCAAGAGGAATCGAGTGCTAATAAAGTCAAATAAAAACTCAAAATTCAGTATATTATTATAACTGTTTTGCATTAAATCACATTTACTCCTTTCTTAACAAATGGATCCTCACCGACCACTGTAACTCCCCCACCTTTATTTTGTCCAGAGAGTCTGATGAGTGTTTGGTTTGACTTTTCCAAACCACCTCCGGAATAAACCTGACGACGTGCCATCGTGTATTAAAGCGAAACTTCTCAACGATATTTCTTCGCCATCATCACACTGTCTATTACAGCGTGACTCGACCTACAACTATACTCTTTGGATGCAACCAGCAAAAGACAAGAGAAATCTTCAGGACGAGATCTTTTCCCCTACCAGAAGGCTGCGACATCTTTACGGATCATAAAATGATCCCATCAATTTCAATTTTTTCTGATCCGCGAAGTTTTATCCTGAAGACGCATCTCCGTACACCACCAGACCACCTGAAAATAACGTACATCGTAAACTTGTCATTTACTACGGAGGCTTTAAAGCATTTCAACGCTTTCCTGCCGCAAGGAGTAAACCTGAGGGAGATGACCCGCTATCTAAGAAAGATTACCTTGGAGAAATACGACGATGGAAAATCCTCCATCATCTCGTACTCAACATTGACCATCTATATGTCTCATCCTTGGAGCAGCCATGATAGGACTCAACATATGTCGGAAGTACAGTTGCCTTCATCATCATTCATCACCGACCTTCAGGTTCGAAACCCCGGCAGAGGCAGGGGCCTCAGCATCTAACCCCCCTGAGGAAGTTCCCACGATTAGGTCTCCAACGCCACCGCAGAGCCCCCACATAGGCTCAACTTCTCTCCGACGAACTCAGGTCCATCGAGGTTACTACCTTCCGTTCGATCTTATCGAAGACGCGAACCAACGCAGAACCCCGGCTACATGTATGAGGAGATCTCCTACTCACCGACTTAAAACTCTTAATATATTCCACTGCTTGCTTAAGTTAAATTGTAGTGAGTGTTCATATAACTCATTAGATTATTATACCCTAATAAGTGATAAGTGCATGCGAAAATTTGCGAGTAGTGATTACTGATTGATTAATAAACATACAAGTACGACCTCAAATACGTGTTTTCAAGTTAAAATAGAAAAGTGCGAAAATAAAAATTAGAATCTTTATAATGCATTAATCGGTTTTTCCAGAATAAGAACATTGGAAATTCGGAAAAATGGAGCTAGACGACCTTCTGTTTTATATTTTTTCATATCTAAGAGAGCATCTGTTTATTTTGAAGTTTGTCTCAATAAAATGGAGAGATTTAATCTCCGTTGAATTATCCTGTAAGAGTCTTGTTTTGAAAGCAATTACCACTCAAAATTTATTATTCATGTTAAAAAATTATGCGCCCCTAAGGCCAAATGTAGACAGTTTACAAGGTTCTACTTTTCACGGTCGTCGCATATTTAAGAAGGAACTAAACTCTTTAAGAATATTTGTGCGTATAAAAGAATTACACTTAGACAAAATACACTTTAAGTGTACGTCAGAAAAAACGTATAATTATTTTCTACGCGCATTCCCCAGATTACATAAATTAAAGTTATCAAATAATAGTCTTCCATCGGATTTTCTCTGTTGTTTATTTACACAAAGGGATTTAAAATCATTAATTTTAGACAATGTAACTTTTACTGGATTCAACACGACCAAAAAACTGGTCACCCTTATTAATGAACATGAGTGGGTAAGATACATACACTTGGTCAATCTACCCATTCGTCCGTGCATATTAATATTTTTACAGTGCCTATATGAGGAAAAAGATGCCACAAGCGAGATAGTAGATGAGGAAACCTATTTCACAGGACACTATCAATTATGTGAATTCAATAAGGTAACTAACATTTATTTCTTTAATGTCCATTTATGGAACAGTCCCTTAAACGATCTACACGATACGGACGATTCGGACTCAAATTAGATGGTTAATAGCTCTCTGTACATTTTATATTGATTACTCTCCCTGTGTCTTTCAAATTTTCTTCCTTGCTATACTACTTTCCTTTTTTTATAAGAATAGCTCTTTTATATCATGTAATAATTCTTTCATGTCGTTAGGCGAACTTGCGAAAGTTATCCAACGAAAACACACTTTCTATAAACAACTCTCGGATATGACGTACTAAATTCTTAACAATAAAAAAAACAGTAAAACTACATTAAATTTGTATAAATGTGCTAAACTATAGTTACATCATGTCTGCACTACTTAATATCCACCCGACGTTTTATTTCAATTTCATTCAGTTGGAAATTCGAAAGAGAACTCATTCTATGGTCAAAAAATAATTTGCACCAATTAACTAAACAAAAAGAATTTGTATGCAGAAGTGTCTTTTCGTGTCGCCTTAGGCTGTTAAATATTTTAGTTATCCTTCTCAATGAGCTAAATTGTCGCACGTAAATAAGCAACTAAATTTTACGATTTATTTTGCTAATGAAACCATTTTTCTTCCAAAGTTACTTGAGATAATTACTGGTTGCCATTCTAAGAAATTTTTTGAGGCTTCAGGGAAAAACAAACGAAGTAGGTTCATTGGAAACGTACCCTGCCTTAGGAATGAATTTTGTATAAAGGGCCTTATGCTCTCATAAAATGCTGAGAAAACAAATGATAATTACCTCATGCGTGCATACGCTCGTGCTATGTTTTTCCTTTCTCATTACTCTTTCCTACCCTTTCCTTCGTATAACTATTATACGTATATAGTTTTATGTGTACGATTATGTTTCACGTTTTATGTTGCGAATCACAAGGTACAAAACGTAAATAAAGATCTTTTGGATCAATGAAAGAAAGTCACCCCCCAAAGGTTTCTAGTAAATATTGCCACCCAAAAAAGATGATCAAGTAAACAATGCCCCCCCCAAAATCACTAAAGTAAAGACTGTAATTAAAAACACCTTCATGAGGAATTGTTTATTATTTCTTACTGTAAGCCCTTGATGATTGATTAGGTTAAGTCATGATATTTTCATTTAAACTAACTAAAATATCACAACTTAAGCTAACCTAACCTAAATAACCTACCTACCTACCTAAATAACTTACAGATCAATGGAAGAAAGCCACCCCCGAATTGTGTTAATGAAAGAAAGACACCTCCGACCCGTTTGGGGGTGGCTTTCTTTTATTGATCCGATCTTTTGTGTAATTTATAAATTTAAACACGCTCTGATTTCCTAAATTGAATTCCGTAAATTATCCCTTAAATTCCAGAATTGGAATCCCAAAATTAATTACAAAAAAGTAGATGTCCACCTTCTTTGCAAACCTAATTCTCCTTCAGGGACCCTTACATGGATTCTATGAATATTTTTAGACATTTAAAATGATATTACATCCCAAATTTAATGTTAGCTAATCCTGTCGACTGTTCTGAAGTGGGACCTCAGAACACAAAATTTTTGAATAAGGGTTTCACACCCTAAAAAATTCCACCAATGACCGTTTCAAATTAAGTTCTTTAGTTACCCATCAAAGGTACGCGAATTATTTAAAAGTTATCCCTGGTTTATAATTCAACTGAATAACTACAATGAACTAATTTCCCCTAATTCGGTACATAAAGTATGCAAAATCGCATTTAAAATTTTATAGATCCCTCTAATCCCCCGATTTATTTTAAAGAAATACAGCTACTTACTAAGGTGCTAAATAAATTATCAGTTTCTGACACTCGGTTGATGAGCTCAAACTTTTTTTAATGAGCCAGCGGGCTCTAGCAATACCCCAGAAATCAAAAGAAATCAAATTGGGAACAAATCAGTTGCGCGAAAGAAAAAAAGTAGAGCGACTCGCAGAAATATTTAAAAAGGGACACTGCTCTTCTGAACTCTCTAACTGCATGTCTCCTCCTTTAAGGAGAACACGCAGCACCAGACGTTCTACACTTTCTTAATGCTTTTCTGTCATTCTGTCTAACGCAAGAGTCAATTGGAATCTTCAATCTTTCATCTACTCAACCGGTCAACTCTGGAACAATCTTCTTCAATCCATCTTTACCCCAATCTATGACTTCCAATCTTTCAAACGCAAAGTGTCTAGGCATCTAGAAAACCCTGAACCTTGATTTTGGCTCTTTCTTCTTCTATGGGGGGTGGGGCGTTTTTGTGGGCATTCGCCCTTGGCCCCCTCCTTCCTGCCTAAATAAATAAATAAATAAATAAATATGTGTATATATATATATATAATATATTCTTGAAATGAATGTAAAATTAAGGAAGTTCCAGCCTCTCTCTGAATTGGTGGCTATTCCCAAAAATATTAAAATAAAGTTAAAATGTAAACTGAAATTGAACTTAAAAATGAAATATACTTCTATTTAAGTATGTATAATTATATTAATTTTATATAACACTCTGACCCTGCTGTGACCTTGACCTTGAAGGTATGACCCAGGGAGTGGGCGATTACAAATCACCTGTTGGTGGGTAATATTTGTGTGAAGTATTATCGTAATCCCTTCAATTCTTCAAAAGGTATGAAGCAGACAAGAAAATACCATGACCCCTTCTGTGACCTTTCCCTAGGAAAAATACCATTTCCCGCGCTGTGACCTTGACCTTGAAGGATATGACCCACAGGGTGGGCGATTGCAACTCATATCGTGGTAGGTAACATTTGTGTAGAATATCATCCTAATCCCTTCATTTATTCAAAACTTATTGAGTAGACACGAAAAACACTCTGAACCCTGCTGTGACCTTGACCTTGAAGGCATGATGCAGGGGTATGCGATTACAAATCAAATGATAGTGGGTAACATTTGTGTAAAGTATTATTTCAATCCCTTCACTTATTCAAAAGTTAAGAACAAACGTGAAAAACATTCAAACCCCTTCTGTGACCTTTCCCTAGGAAAAATACCATTTCCCGCGCTGTGACCTTGACCTTGAAGGATATGACCCACAGGGTGGGCGATTGCAACTCATATCGTGGTAGGTAACATTTGTGTAGAATATCATCCTAATCCCTTCATTTATTCAAAACTTATTGAGTAGACACGAAAAACACTCTGAACCCTGCTGTGACCTTGACCTTGAAGGCATGATGCAGGGGTAGGCGATTACAAATCAAATGATAGTGGGTAACATTTGTGTAAAGTATTATTTCAATCCCTTCACTTATTCAAAAGTTAAGAACAAACGTGAAAAACATTCAAACCCCTTATGTGACCTTTCCCTAGGAAAAATACCATTTCCCGCGCTGTGACCTTGACCTTGAAGGATATGACCCACAGGGTGGGCGATTGCAACTCATATCGTGGTAGGTAACATTTGTGTAGAATATCATCCTAATCCCTTCATTTATTCAAAACTTATTGAGTAGACACGAAAAACACTCTGAACCCTGCTGTGACCTTGACCTTGAAGGCATGATGCAGGGGTAGGCGATTACAAATCAAATGATAGTGGGTAACATTTGTGTAAAGTATTATTTCAATCCCTTCACTTATTCAAAAGTTAAGAACAAACGTGAAAAACATTCAAACCCCTTATGTGACCTTTCCCTAGGAAAAATACCATTTCCCGCGCTGTGACCTTGACCTTGAAGGATATGACCCACACACAGGGTGGGCGATTGCAACTCATATCGTGGTAGGTAACATTTGTGTAGAATATCATCCTAATCCCTTCATTTATTCAAAACTTATTGAGTAGACACGAAAAACACTCTGAACCCTGCTGTGACCTTGACCTTGAAGGCATGATGCAGGGGTAGGCGATTACAAATCAAATGATAGTGGGTAACATTTGTGTAAAGTATTATTTCAATCCCTTCACTTATTCAAAAGTTAAGAACACACGTGAAAAACATTCAAACCCATGCTGTGACCTTGATCTTAACAGTATGACTCCGGGAGTGGACGATGACAAATCATCTGGGAGAGTAACAAATTAACAATTGTACGAAGGATCATCCTATTCCTCTCATTTGCTCAAAAGATATGAAGCGGACAAATGTTGGCATTCTTCATTGTGGGAGTACCAATATGGCGGCTCAATGGCTTTAATTCATTGTATACGAATATAGGCTGATGCGCTATCCAGTAATTTATAGAGATTAGTGGTCAGACCACGACTGTACAAAATTTTGTACGCTTTTGTGAAATCCAAGAAAAGCAAGTCAGTCCATAAATTTACAAAAATACCACAGCCATAAAATTCTTGAGCTTCACATCCAACGCCAGTGAGACCAAATTTGTGGAGCTGTACTAAGAATGTAAGTGGTTCGTGAGGTTAAAGTAAATGTCAAGTTTCACTGGCTTAAAATCTTCTGTTCAAAAGGTAGTATGAGCGTTAATTTTGTGTAAAATTTGTTTAAAACAAAAAGGCATTACCTACAAAAATCATGGACAATTTGAAAAATGCATCTTGTAAAAAGGCAAATCATTTTTTTGTGTGCGTAAATAAAAAAAAAAGTAAAAATAAATAATTTTGTTTTTTAACTTTGAAGTTGTAACGCCAAATGTTTCTTCGTGTTATTCTTGGCCTGTTCTTTTTAAGGTTTATTACTATGCACACAAAATACTATGGATTTGGTTTTTTGCAAGATGCATTTTTCACATTAGTCCTTGAATTTTACAGCTATCTCCGTTGCCTCGGCACCTTCCCTGTAGAGGACGAAAACGACTGTGCAGCAACGACCACAGCTAACTTACAAACTGCAGTACATAGCTGTACAGTATAATTCTGGAATTTATAAACCTCTATCTAGTATAGTGTATGACTCTATGATAAACCACTTTAGAAACATTATTCTAAACAGAAGGGAACAAGGCACAAACCGTATTACGCCTCATATATATAATATATATATATATATATATATATATATATATACACATATGTTAGCCCCTCCGTCTATGGCCCGGGTTGGTTCGAAGTCGACGGGAGGTTCTGGTTAGGTGGCAGCAACGGATTTGTTACTTGCAGTGGTTTCTTCTATACTACTCTCCGAGTTCTTCTATAGTGGCTCGGAGGATTCTGGGAGGCTTATTAAATTCTCTAACGGTTCCCTGTTTCTTCTTGTAACGTATCGGGAGATTTTAATGACTAAGTTCGCTTAAGAGAGCACGGCTCGAAGGAAAAAAGAAAGACTTTTTCTTACGGTAATTTACTGCTAAAATGTTACAGCCGCTAAGTTAGATCAGTCTAGTCAGAATGAACATGGAAGAAATTTTGTGGGTTTATATAATACCCATAATCTTCTAACATCATTATTATTAATGTTGAAAAGGCTGTATTATTTTTGCACAATATTTGAAAATAAAGTAACCTTTTTGCTGTGACAATGTTTAAACAGATAAAAAGGATATAGGAAGAGGAAGCCATATTTTTTATCTTAAACCGCGTATTTTCAGATCTGATGTTTTCCGGGTCTGCCAAGTTAATTAGAAGTGGAAATTGAACTATGCATCTTTACACTAAAATAGTCATATGAGCAAAAATTAAAGGGTCAAGATTTACAATTAAATGCTTTGACAAGACACCACTTCACCCTCCAAAACAAAGAGAGAAAGCATACAAAACACGAACATTAAAAAAACAATCAGGATTCATTGTCAAACTAAATCTAAAAAAAAATTATTAAGAAATTTTGAAAAGAACAAGTACCAATTATTTGGCAAAATAGGAAGCAACTCAAAAATTTATTCCAACAAAAAAATAATAATAAAAATTAATAATAATATCGCACATTGTACATTCCTAAATGGCGACATAATGTCGGGTCGTACATTGAGTACAATCCCAAGTACATCACTGAGTACATTGTAATTTTGGTTTATTACAACTATGATTATAATTACTAATTAATTCACATCATTTATTATCGTTAATTACAGTTTCATTAAAGTACATTAATTACACTATATTAAATTATTACAGTTAATTACAATTAAACAGTTAACTATAGGTTTTTTTACAGTGTTTCATATTTATAGACAATTAGGATGTTAGGAGTATAACACAAAGTACATGGACACATACAGTGTATATATATATAACATTAACATGACACACATAATAATGTTTTATGATTAGAAGCAACAAGAGAGAAGATTTTTACCTCAGAAGCTCTCTCTTCCGCTGTTGTTAGCGGAATTCGAACATTTGCATCAGCATGAACGAATATCTTGCGAGAAGTGAAATAATTAAAAGAAAACATAAAAAGAATACATGTGGACGTATTTACATGTACGTAACTATGTACGTAATCATGATCATCAGGGGACATGTACGAATGCACAAAGTCTTGTACACATATCGATTGTCACACAATAGGTTGTTTGCGTAATATAGACACGAGTAAACATGGACTGATAGGTTGATAAGGCATAAGTAGACAATAGGTAGATGAATGACTAAGTAATAAAATTAATAAAGGACAGTGATCAAGAAAGGACATGGATGTATGAATGAATATGGTATACTGCATAACACTAGACAGGACACAACATATAAATAATGACGTGTAGAGAATGAAGTTTTTATTATTATTAAAGAATTTACCATACATTGAATACGAAAGATGTCCACATATTAAATTAAGACATTAGAAGAAACGAATTAGAGCAATCAGTAATGAAAGGTTTATAGCCATTGTACAAAGAGTGAGAAACTATTAATTAAATATATATACTTATACAGGTATACAGTAAATATTAAGGAATTGGGTACATTTGAGGAAGAATTAAGTAAATGAATAAAGTACAAACAACGATTCAAATTATACCACATGAAATGGGCATGCATAATCTAATAAAATTTAGGGATGAGGGTTAGATGCAAGACTACAATAATTAATTATCATAAATCTATAATAGGTAAATGGAAAATCGAGATATGGTAATATTGTGATGGAAATGTTAAATGATCTAAACCGTCGAGTGTCTTGTTTGTACTTTAAAGGAATGAAATTAAGGGACATTCGCTTCTCACAACGAACCTCCAATGACACAAACATGGATTCGACTCACCATAGAAATGGTAGGTCGCATGGTTGTGAAACTGCAAAAAATAGGAAGCAAATCAAAATTTTATCCAAACTCGCGTAAGGCGATTTTTGTTCTTGTGTAAAAATGAATATTTGAATATAAAAATTTTATAGAAATTACTCATTGTTCAATTTTACACACACACACACATATATATATATATATATTAGTGGTGGACCGGATGTCAGTTTTTCAACATCTGCGGATGCGGATGCGGATTTTTAATTTCAATATCCGCGGATGCGGATGCGGATTTAGTTAATCTATCAATATAATATAGAATTATGAATATATGACATAATTTTTCAAATTTCGTGATATTACTATTATGGCAGGCAATGCATAAGAATTAAAATTAATATTAATGTTTTCATTACGATAAAAATAATAACTTTCCCAAGAGTTTCAGCCACAGAAAATTCAATGAAACAAGTTTTATTAAATTTTCTGTGTTACCTAGTATTTATACTTTGAGGTTTATATATTTGTTTGTTCATTAATAATTAATACTTTACATGAAATGTGCATGACTGGGCCTTATAAGCTACTTTATAAGCTAATTTAGTTGTAAATTGCAAAATTTATTAGAGGTAATATCCGCATAATATCCGCAGTCAGAAGTGCGGATGCGGATGTTAAAAATGATGCGGATGCGGATATCCGGTCCACCACTAATATATATATATATATATATAATGTAAAGAACGACGCTTTTTAGAAGAGTGTCCGCACAAGAGGAGAGGAGAAAACGAGCAATGAAAAAAAACGAGCAATGAAAAATGAGGCACCTACCACGAATCGAACCCGGGGTCATCCGATTGCCGGTCAGATATGCTAACCATTACACCAAGATCCCCCACGACTCAAAACTCGTAATTCCCTACGTACCTGCGAGCGGAATCAAATGCCTTTTGAGGAGGAGCAACTTCTCATGCGGCAATTGGATGATCCCGGGTTCGATTCGTGGGAGGTGCCTCATTTTTCATTTCTTGTTTTCTCCTCTCCTTTTGTGCGGACACTCTTCTAAAAAGCGTCGTTCTTTACATTATATATATACTGTGTCGTTTGCAGTTAAAATGTGTGTGTATATACACGACATGAGAAAGTGCCCCTCAAAAGGGATTTGATTCCGCTCGCAGGTACGTGGGGAATTACGAGCTTTGAGTCGTGGAGGCTCTTGGTGTAATGGTTAGCATATCTGACCGGCAATCGGATGATCCCGGGTTCGATTCCTGGTAGGTGCCTCATTTTTCATTGCTCGTTTTCTCCTCTTCTCTTCTGCGGACTCTCTTCTAAAATGCGGACACTTCTAAAAAGCGTCGTTCTTTACATTATATATACACTGTGTGTCGTTTTAAGTTAGAATGTGTATATATATATTGAGCGTAACATGTTTCAGGTCTTGTCCGATGTAGATACCAATCAGTGAGGAGGGCAAGGAACTGGCACGGCGCTGAAGCCAACTAATGCGGCCCACTGCTTTAACTTCTGTATTATTGGCATTTTCAGGATTGGGATTCGAATCTGCAACCTCAATGTCCTCACTTCGCTTATAGTAGGGGTGGGGGAATCTAACATTTTTTTTAGGACGAGTGGTTTCTATGGCCATTTTGGATGCTGAATACGAATTCGGCTAGTTCTTTGATTTAAAATGAATTTTTGACCTAGTTCAGTGGGTTTTGTTTTCAAAATGACGGCCAAAAAATCGATTTTTTGTTTTAATTATAAAAAAACCGTTACCCTTCACACGTAATATGTCTTTTCATATGTTTTCATGGTCGCTGAACTCGAAATGAACAAATGAGAGACATTAGGAGTGTGGTTAAACAGACAGATGACGAAAAATTTGAAAAAATGGCCGATCCATATCGAACATAAAAGATGAATGAGGCCCCCCATCTCCAAACCTTTATAACTGATAGAGAAAAATAATTAGTTGATAAATGCTTGCTATATTTTTGATCATGGCTATGTTCATTCTTCAATGTTGTTAAGTATCTAGTGTGTCGTAATACTGATGTTTTATTTAGGCTTACTTTAGTGTTTTGGCTTGTTCTGGTGTTTGGCTGCTTTCTCTTTTGTGGTTTCTTGTACTATAAATGTTGTGTTAATTTACTTTAATAATAATTGTAATATTACTTTAATAATAATATAGTATATATACTTTAATAATAGTAAATAATATATCAAATACAATATTTGATATAATCTACTTTAATAATAATAAATTTCAGGGATAGGAAACTGATAAATTTTTAAGTCCAGTTTTCGATTTAAGTTTAAGTTTGCAATATCAGTTTCGATTTAAGTTTTTAATTTTTTTTTCGATTTGAGTTTATTTTTCGATTCAAGTTTTATATTTTTTGGTTCCATTCAATTTAAATTTCGATTCCAATTTTTTCTCATATTTCTTTAGGAATTTCTTTGTACTATTTATATTATTTTTTGGGGGGTACCTTATTGACAAATTCAGATTTAATTTTATATTTGTATTTGCATTTGATTTCTGTTTTTCAAAGAGAGAATTTGCTTTAGTAACTATCTTTACCTTTGTATGATTAAACATGTAAGCATCTATAGCCAACTGAATCAGCACGAAACACTCATCTTTTTTTTTACTTATTCGCTTCATTTCTTTCACATAAAGTTTTATTTAACAAAAACTTTCAATTCGAATTGTTTTATTAATTCGTACACTTTTTAAATTTTAAAGCACATTGACATGTGTAAAATATATAAATAATTCACTGGTCTATAAATTTTGAAAAAGTTTGTGCTTCGGAGATAAAATGTGTTTCCTATTATGGATTTTGGGGTGCTGAAAATGAATATGACCATAAAAACAGTCGATTGGCTACAGTTTCCAAGAAAATTTAAGTTACACATTATGCGTATATGTATACCATATATTAGTAACATACCTGTATAATGCAGTCACTTATATTGATTCAACCCGTCGCTTCTTTGCTTGTCTCTTGTATTCAACTTCTGGAGCATTACTTGTTATTGTCCAGCAGTAGTCTGCTAACAATGATGGACTCCATTTCCCCTGGTAGCGTTTCTCCATCGCTGAGATATCCTGGTGGAAACGTTCACCATGTTCATCACTGATTGCTCCGCAGTTGGCCAGAAAAAATTCCAGATGCGAATGGAGGAAATGTATCTTTAAAGACATATTGCAGCCCATTTTATGATAGGACAACAGCAGGTTTTCCACCAGCTCCCTGTAATTGTCAGCTTTGGTATTTCCGAGAAAATTGGTTGCTACTAACCGGAAAGCATTCCACGCTGTCTTCTCCTCACCACCTAGGATACGGTCGAACTCTTCATCTCCAAGAAGCTCGCGGATCTGTGGACCAACAAATACACCCTCCTTGATTTTTACTTCACTGAGCTTTGGGAATTTACCACCGAGGTACTTAAAAGCTGCCCCCGTTTTATCCATAGCCTTAACAAAATTTTTCATGACGCCCAGTTTGATGTGTAAGGGTGGTAACAAAATCTTGCTCGATTCTACAAGTGGAGGATACTGAACATTTTTTGTTCCAGGTTCCAATGAGTGTCGGAGTGGCCAATCCTTCTTGATGTAATGAGAAGTCCTAGCCCGACTATCCCATTCACACAGAAAACAGTAATA
The DNA here is from genome assembly GCA_023014485.1 of Bathynomus jamesi. NCBI lineage: Eukaryota > Metazoa > Arthropoda > Malacostraca > Isopoda > Cirolanidae > Bathynomus > Bathynomus jamesi. The sequence continues at coordinate 603,403 of JAJOZX010000491.1, forward strand.
CTTAGTGTAGCCCGGCTGCAGTCCAAGCACGATAGCAACAACTTTCAAGTCACCCCAAACCTGCCACTGATGTTTGTCATAGTTTATGCAGTTCAAAAGTTGCTTCATGTTGTCATATGTTTCCTTCATGTGGACTGCATGACCAACTGGAATTGATGGCAATACGTTGCCAACATGCAACAAAACAGCTTTTATACTCAACTTCGATGAATCAATGAACAGTCTCCACTCATCAGGATTGTGAATAATGTTGAGAGCTGCCATCAGACCATCGATGTCGTTGCAAGCTACAAGGTCACCTTCCATGATGAAAAATGGGACAAAATCTTTGTGACGGTCACGAAACTTACACACTCTAACATTTTCAGCGAGGAGATTCTACTGCTGCAATCTGGAGCCCAACAGCTCTGCCTTACTCTTTGGCAGTTCTAAATATCTGATAAGGTCGTTTAATTCATTCTGAGTTATCATGTGCGGTTTAGAAGATGTCAAGTTATAAACAAATTCAGGGTTTTGTGAAGTTGAATGCTCACAAGTTTCGCAGGTTCCTTCATTCTCCTCGTCCTCTGACTCCAGGGAGAATGAGTGTGGGGGCTCAGGAACGGGTAGTCCTTCGCCGTGAGGTACCGGGCGTATAGCAGAGGGTATATTCGGATATTGTAAAATCCACTTTTTCTTCTTGCAAATACCTTTCTTGACTGGAGGCACCATGCAGAAGTAACAATTGCTGACATGATCTGTTGGTTCCCTCCATACCATTGGCACTGCAAAAGGCATAGATTTCCTTTTCCGATTCAACCACTGGCGAAGGTTTGTTGCATTGCAGCATATGTGTGGGTCCCTGCTCTTGTCCTGATCTCCAATCTTACAGCCAAAATAAAGGTGATAGGCTTTCTTAATCACGGCGGTTATAGCACGCTTTTGTGATGCAAAAGTCAATTCTCCACAAACATAACAGAAGTTATCTACACTGTTCACGCAATTACGAGGCATCTTTGTTCAAATTAGGCTGAAAAAAATTCAGTTCCAAAAGCAAACACTAAAAAGAGTTTGACAAGGGTGCACTGTATGACTTCCTCGAATGAACTGATGCTGTGGCGTAATATGTAGACGCCTGTGACACATCGACGCCTTGACTCTACTGCGCATGCGCGTAGTTATTATTTTTTTTAAATAAATTAATGTAATTACATTGCATTTTAATAATTTTAAATTCGGTAAGGTTAAGTTAGGTTAGTATTCCATTTATATTAATATCAAAAACATTATGGGAAGCAATATGTTAAAATGATCCAATCTATTTTTTAATAAATAATTTACAAATACATAATGTAATAGATAAATTTAAAATTACATTTTATTGTATGTATATGTATATATTTACATTAATTTATTAAAATAAAAAAATATAACTACGCGCATGCGCAGTAGAGTCAATGCGTCGATGTGTCACAGGCGTCTACATATTACGCGACAGATGCAGTCCAGTTAGTAGGGTGCAGGGTTGCCTGACATCTTTATAAATAGAGCCAATTGGCAATTTTAGGAATCATTTTCGTATTCAGTGACCCAAAATTAGTAAAGATTGACTACTTTTATTTCCGAAGCATTTTGGCTGTAGACCAGTGTAATAATATTAGAAAGGGGAATAAAACAATTAAATGTACCTATGTTTATTATATACAAAATAAAATACCTTGTAAACTCACATGTTAAAATTAGAGCAAACGATTAAAATACTGTCACTGTTTTTGGGCAACAAATTGTTTCTTTGAGGAATTAAAGGATAAATGAATATTTTAAATTCATACAAAAATGTTAAGTCGCAAAAAAAGGAAAATAATTCATGTTATTTATATTTGTTTGCAATCCAAATGCCCCTCAAAACTGAAACGCAAAACTGTTATTTTTAATCTATTCGAATTCAGATTTCAGTTTTTGATTGTTTTCAATTTTAGTTCGAATTTCGCTTTTAGTTGTCAAAATTTTTTTCAGTTCGAGTTTTTTTCGATTTCAGTTCATAAAATAATATCGGTTTTATCAGTTTACGATTCCAGTTCGATTCAGTTTCCCATCCCTGATAATAATATATATGTAATAACCGGCTCTCCCCGAGTTCGGGCAACGTCAGGATGTTACTGGAGAGAGGGTTATTACTTTAGCACTCCTGGATGCAGAAATAGTTTACTCTTCGTATTCCCACAATCGAGGAGTACTGTGTGGGCTCGTGATTTCCTTTTATCCCAGTTATCAAAGTCCAACGAGTAGAAAATAAACACAACGGCTTACACGATTTTTAATTTGAAGATAGGCGAGATAAATATAATTGATTAGCGTGAATCAAATGTTTCTTTTATACAGAACAGAGTTAATAATATTAATAAAAATAATAAAAGTTTCATAATGATAATATGTTACTTTTTCTTCATTGTAAGATATGAAATAAGCCAGTGACCCCTCTAAGACACCCTTGTCCGTTCTGAGTCCCCAAGCTTATATGACTCAATTGCAAGCTACCGATCTTTTCTCTAAACGGTCAGACTTAACTTGGTACCCAATCTTCCAATTTGCAAAAGCAATTCCCGTTAACGGACCGAAACCCTTTCAGCCCGGGGACCCTCTCCAGGGATCTGCCTTAAGGACGCTGACGCTGATCCCCTTCTTATATAGTCAAAGGAACGGAACCTGGCAACGCCATCACGCAAGCGGTTGACGTCACCTGAGAGCATTGTTCCCCAAGTGAAATCAACGAAACCGTCTGGGTCACTGCGCGTGACTTCCGTTCGGAAGGAAACGAGTCATACATAGCTTGGGAATTATTGAATGAATGAAATCACTTAAATATAATAGTCATCAGGGCGCGACTTTACTTCGCTTATAAATTATAACATGTATAACATATATGATACATCTAGCATGACTATAATTTGTATTACCTATCATATTTCGGTGTTATATGCTGACTAATGGGGTTTTATTGTACTTACAGATCCTAATGCTTAGTGACTGCTGATTGGTAATGATGGCTGGTGAAAGGAAATCACGCAGTGCCGCCAGAAAAGAACTGTTTGGGGAAACCTACACAGAAGTTGACGAATTTAAACCGACTGGAAAGTCGCCACCAGGGACAGGTGTGACTGGTAGGATGCTTGCATTTTGCAAAAAAGGAGTAAAAGGACAGAAAAAGTCAATGACTCAAGATGATGCCAGCAAGATAGTTGCAAATGAACTAAGACGAGATTGGATTAATAAAAATGTCTATCTCATGCATGGAAAAACAGTGGCGAAGAAATAAAAGACGATTATGAACATTTTAACAAACTGAGAAAGAATGAACGCTGCCAACAAAAACCTAAAAGTGTTGAATGGTACCAAAAAGCGAGCGGCTTTAATGATCACCTCACTAAGAACGCCTACAACATTAGAACTGACGATGAGGATTACGAAGCAGAACTTGCAGAAGAATTTGGGGTTAAAATGACTGATAAGGATAAGACTTTTTATTGGGATAATTGCTTTGGTGCGTATAGGGCCATATGTACAAATGCAGTACCAAAAGATTGGGTGAGACAGAAAAAGAGGAAACTCGTGAAAGATCAGCGGAGAAAAAGCGAAAAGCAACAGAAAGCAACTTGAGAGAGCAAAGAGAGCTAGAGGGCTCAGAAATTATTGAAATGTTAGCAACTTCAGTCGATTCTGAAAACGATCCGAGTTTTGAAAAACCAACAACGGCAAAGACAGTTCCTTCTACTCATCGTAAACTTCGCTCATCGGAAGAAGACCTAAGCAAGAAGAGGAGTAAAGAACAACAAGCTGCATTCCCGACAGTGAAAATCAGAACTGGCAAAAAACGTCTGAACGAAAACTTGATGCGGTGTATAGTCCAGTGTCTTGCCGGGACAAGAACTTCTCCTGAAGAGCTTTCGAGAGTGATAGTAAGAGTAGCTAACATGGTTTTTAATCAAGATTGGAAGCTGAAGGCAGATGATAATGAGAAAGATTGTGAGAGTGAGATGGAGAGTGAACACGAAGAGTTACAAGTCCGTCACCAGTATTCAGACTTGACGTATGTATTTCGGAGCAGCAGATCAATAATGCAATACTTGGAAAATGCTTCGTACTTGAATCTAGAGTATGTCGCTCAACAAATCCTCAACAAAGATTTGTACTACGTGAAGGCTGTACGACGTGAAGGCTGACCACATCACCATCGCTGGTCCATGTGGCATGAAAAAGTCGCTGACAGCTGGATATCTGGAAAACGTCAGCCATTCCCGAGGGGATGGAGCCAGAGCTTACGAATTCAAATTGAGTTCTCTAGACGTACTAGCAAATTCTACCACTGACGAACTTAAATCTCAAATAGACTTCTGGATGTCTGATCGAGCTAGTGAATGTGGAGTACTTTTACAGCATCTTCGAATCAAATCAAACAAGATCTTGAAGTGCTGCGCCCATATCATTTTAGGAGTAGATCACGCAATAGACAATGTTTAAAAACACGGAACAGAAAATCGGAGTACATAATCTACTTCAAGTTACGGCAGGAGAAAAAGTTTTCGGTTCTCCTGGTTCTTCCATTCATACTTTGGGACTCATTGCAATTGCTAAATTGCTCTCTCCCAGCCATGCCTCTCATTCGGTATCCCTATATAATGCCTATAAATCTTGGATGGTGGATTCAAAGGATTCCGGGCAAACCGGTTTTGGAGAATCGCCGAGTTAGCAAAAGAATATTTGGCGAGGCGAGACTCCATCCAAGCTTTCTTTGATGCCATAGTAGATGACAACAGTAACACGCTGGTTCTCGTAGTGTCAACTTTTATCCAAAGTCAATGGTATTGCTCCCAAATTTACGCAATGATGGGTGAAGTGATGATTTTTCCTATGATGGAGCTTCTTGGAATTGACAAGAAGGGTGAAGAGAAAAGGGAAAGAACTTGGTTTGGAGTAAATTGTTTCTTTGAAGGTAAGATGGTTGAATTGAATGACTTGATGGCTGTAAGGAAGGAACAAGCCAGATCTGGTAAAGATAAACGATGACGATGACGCTAATCCAGACTTGATGTATGACCCTCTGACAAATTTAGGATGCGAATCAGAATTTTCAAAACTTGACAACCGAATCAGGGCCAGTGGTGGTAGCACATCCATTCAAACGCACTCGAGAAAAAATGTTATTTGTGACTAACGGACTTCTGATAGACTCTTCGTTCGAATCAAAGTCTATTGAGGATAGGAAGGCATCCTGGAAATGGGCCTGGGGTTCAGAAAAAGTCAAGAACGTGAAGAAATTAGAGGAAGATTTTCTAGCTACTGTGCATGCTGCAAAGAAATTGTTCCTACTGAAAAAAGAAGAGCTCAAAAAGAAAAAAGCTGGCAAAATATTGGCGGTTTTGGAAAACTGCAAGAAACATGGAGGCCCTATGACTCCAAACAACCTGGATTCTCTGTACAAACTGAAAGAAAAGCAGCTCCTCACAGAAATTGGCTATTTGAGACTCACCATCACACCAGATATTCGTCAAATGAGACGTGTTAAAGTGAGAGACGGGAAATTCAAAATGGAAAAAATTTGGTGTAGAACTGTAGATGAACTGAGAAATTCTATTAAAAATGCCTTACGACCAGAGGACAATGTTACTAGTGATATTGATGGTTTATTGAAAAATGTGTTGTAAATATGATGATTTCATGATTTGAATTACATCATGGAACTGATATGAATGCCTTGTGTTTTTTCTGTACATGATTTCTTAATAAAATAATACCTTTCTTCTCCATTTTTTGCCTATAATCGCTAAACCACGCAACGAATGTCTCTGATTTGTTTATTTTCAACTTCAGCGACCCCGAAAACATGAAAAGATATATTACATATGAGAGGTAGCGGTTTCCTTAAGCATCAGAAAGAGAAAACTATTTTTTTGCCCGCCATTTTGAAAAAAATCCACTGAACCTGGTCAAAACTTCATTTTAGGTCCAAGAACCAGCCAGATTTGTATTCAGCAGCGAAAATGGCCATAGAAACCACTCGTCTTGTTGGCAATTTCCAAAAAAAGTCATTATTCCCCCATCCCTACTTATAGGGAAACTGTTACTCATTGAGCTACGAACGCTGGCTCAGATATATATATATATATGGGAGTAAATTGCTGTAAACTAAAACCTCATTATTCCTCTCTTCAGAATAAATGAAATTTAATATTAAATGTAAATAGCCTGAAGGGAAACATCATATATTGTGAAGGCTCTGTGAGAATTCACTTTGGGGTTCGCTCTCTGAAATTATTGCAAGATCTATTGAGCACTGTGTGTAATGTATTTCGATAACTTCACAACTGTTAAAAGATAGGTTATCAGCGCCGCCAAACAGGAATTAAAAAGGTTAAATTGTACCTAAAGTATGCATACAAAGTAAAAGAACTATAATAATAACAATAATAATAATAATAATAATAATAATAATAATAATCATTGATGATGGCCAAAAACTGTCACAGTGCTGAAGCTAAGTTATGTATTATTATTACAAACATCAGTGGAGCTCGAACTCCCGATCTCATTGTCTTAATTTTTATCATAGGGAAATGGTGTTTTCCACTGAAGAACGGACGCTGGCGCGAACAATAGCTGTAATGTGATGTAACTTTAATGTAATATTTTTATATACAGTATATATATATATATATATATATATATATATATATATATATATATATATAAGAGCGGAAAAGCTGTAATGGTATATGGAGTAAAGCCATACGAATATTTTTCATACCTCGATGCTCACGTTTCCGTGGCCGTATGGCGAGAATAATAATGAAGCTGCAGTAGATGCATTATCAGAGTTTGAAGTCTTTGCTCAAAGATATATTTAGCACGTCAAGTTCACCTTAGAGAAACTCAAAACGTCGCGATTAGCAAAAATCATGGATGTTAAACACTTAAGACTAGAGGAAAAGTAAAGAATATTTCCTTTATATAAACAAAAAACGGTTGTTCCAATCCTTTTCTTTATTAGCTAATAATTGTTGCCGATGGTTGAATGAAAAGTACGAAAATAATTGTCTGAAGTCACTTGTACAAAACTTATAATTCCTAATCCTCATTAGGATTATAATGGGACATAACAAGTACATAACAATAAGTGTCTTTATTCTTGAAATGAAGAATAAAGGTACTTATCTCAGTGGTTACTTCCCACTCATTATCATTCCCATTTCCATCCTCGGTCCGCAAATGAAAATGCACAGTGAGAAATCCATATTTGACAGAAGAATTTCATGATTTGAGAAACAATGTCACTCCATTCCAATTTTCAGTAAAGGCGCCAAATGGGAATGGCTGATATTTTTTAACTTAAGCTAACTTAACCTAACCTAACAATAGCCTCGCCTAATCTAACCAAACTTAACCTAACCTATCGCAACCTAACTTAACATAAGTTAACCAGACCTGGACCGCAGTGGGAAAGCCGTGAATAAAAATGAGAATGGTATGAATTGGGAATAAACCGATTTGAAAATGCCTCCTTTGAAATTCTCACTCTCGGCTTTCCCACTTTTTGGTGCAGAATGAAATGGGAATGACATTGCGTAGGATGATACCAAATAAAACATACAAGTACTAAGAATAAAACATACAAGTAATGAAAAATAGCACTGACAATGTTAAATGAGGCTACAGACAAACGTTTTCATATCATGAAGCCCATAACTTAAATGACATATGGCAGGACTGATGAAGAGTTTGGATAGCTGGATTGGCTGAATTTTTAATTCTGTTGTATTAAACTGTACTGAGCACGTCTTGTTACCTCAGGAAGGCTTGAGACATTCTTGTTAGCAAACATTTACGAAACTGAACACTTTGGAGGTAACTCATGTAGCAGTCTAAAAGATCTGTTATAAAGTAAATTAAGGGTTCTGCAAGAACCTTTTTCATAGTTAACCCAAAGTTGCTGCCTAGAATATTAGTGCAGAAAGTCTTTAGCTTCACTTGTACAAAATCTGAAGTTCATTACAATCATGTCTGCTTAAGCACAGAAAATTCGATATTGTTTTCTTAGGTCTGAGTCATTATTCAAGGAGCTGTTGATAATTTGATTACATCTCACTCAATGTTATTTCCATTCGTGGTCCGCAAATAAAATGCACAAAGGTGAAAAATCCATATTTGACGAAAAGAGTTTCTTGATTTGGGAAACAATGTCTCACTCGCAGAAAAAAGAGCCAAATGGGAATGGCTAATATTTCCTAACCTAACTTAATTTAACCTAACCTACCCTAACATTAGTTTAACCTATCATAACCTAACCTAACTTAATCTAACCAACCGTAACCTAACCTAACCCGGACCAAAATGGGAAAGGTCGTGGATGAGAATGGAAATGACATGAAGTGGGAACTGACCGATTTGAAACTGCCTCTTTTCTAAAATTTTCCTTCTGTTCATTTGCATTTGCGGACCACCGATGGGAATGGGAATGGGAATGGCATAGAATGGAGTAACACTGATAATTTGACCCAAATACTTAAATTCTTGAACTTCCTCTACTGGTTCCTCTCTCATTTCGAAACTAATATTAGCCGACTGATTAGAGCTTTTGGGATGAAACTTCATAACCTTAGTCTTCGTAACATTAAAAATAATATCACTGTTCTGCGAACCTACAGATTTTTAGAAGACAATCCATAACTTCAAAGAGGGACTTATTAGTGCCAAATGATCAGCACAGACTAAAGTTATTTATCCTCATTTTATCTATCCAGCTTCCAGTTTTTGCCTCATTAAGTGAAGTACCATCAATATACCCATTAAACAGTAGAGGAGAGAAAGGAGCCTTGCCTAACTCCACAGAAGGAACTAAAACACTCGGACAATACATTGTCCTATCTAACAGTAAAAGATTGGTGGATGTACGGAATTTCAATCTATTTAATACGTTTAATACATACAAAAGAACCCTTCCTTGTGCTTCACTTTATCATATGCCTTGCTTATATCCAATTTTTTCAACATCTCAGACACCTTACGAATGCTAAATGTCATCCACATGCAGTTGACACAGCTGGAAACCCCCGAGCCAAATCGCTACCGGGCAAGAAGCTACCAATACAAGTAGGAGGAAACGGATCTCTTTCGGAGGATCATAGAGCAACGAATCAAGCGATATCGAAGGAAAACGAATTTGAAATGCACAAGGGGCAACGAAAAACAGATAACATAAAAATTGTCCTGGCTAATATTCAAGGAATAAGACCAAACCAATCACTCAATAAGGTTTCGTACCTGAAAGGATTTATGGACGAAACAAGGGCGGACATCGCATGCCTCACAGAAACTCATCTTAAAGATTGCCAAGGAAATTGTGAAAACTGCGAACATTGTATTGATAAGAAAGAGATAAATATAGAGGGCTTCAACTTACTAAGAGCGGATAGAACGACGAGACGGAAAGGTGGCTGTGCTATATATGTACAGGAAGGTCATATGACAGAGACGATAATAAGTAAATCAAACAGCTATGTGGAACTCCTAGCAGTGAAAATAGAAAAACTAAACTTGATAGTAATAGTCATCTATAGACCTCCAAGCACCCAAACCGAAAAATATAGTTTTGCTGTTGTGGCGGTTACACGTGTTTCGATCGAAGTCCGAATAAAAGCGATATTACAGTAAAAATCCTGCAGTTAATCAGTTTTAAACGGTGCCGATATTGTGAGTTAATTGATAGTGCATAGCGGTATTTCTTTTTAAAAAAGTAAAAATCGCGGCGTATACCAAAAAAGTGAATAAAATCAAAGTGAATTAATATATACAGCATTTGTTTTTGTTATTTTTCCGAGTCTCTTTGTGAGGAAAGTTTTGTTTTTTGAAGTGCCCGCAAATATCCCCCCATTATCCCCCGCAGCCACGGTCGAGAGGACCAATCAGTGAGAAGTATACAGCGTGCCACATCCCCTACCCTGGAGTAACGGAAAATTCTTTCCCTCACACAGCTTGAGTCATCCCCCACCCAATACCTCCCATAATACCCCCATAATACCCCCTTTTTGAGTCACTTCACCAACATGGAAATTAATGCATACATGCAACTCTGTGGAATTTGTAAAACTGCAACAGCTGAGACAGAGGCGATCAGGTGCGATTTCTGTCAGCTACTTTTTGATTTTAAATGCCTAGAATGGGGAGATGAAAAAATCTCCCTTATAACGAACGCAAAGCAGTTTAATGGAAAAAAATTTTCTGCGAGAACTGCTTGACCGAATTAAACTCTTTTACGGTATTTAAAGCAGAAAGAGACTACGAGAAGAGAATGAAAGAGGAAAGTGGAAACAAAGAACAGTGGAAAACGGAAGAAACGGAGAAAGGCGAAATAGAAAGAATTCAAATACCGTCACAAAATGAGGCCGAAAACACACAGGCGACAAAGAGTGTAAAGACAACACACAGCATAAGGGCAACGAAGGACACAAACACAACTAGCACAAATAGCACAAATAGGACAAGACAAGGGGGCAGTCAAGTAAACGAAGTAAAACTGTCCCCCAATAAGGAGGAAAAAACAAAAGCCAAGAGTAAATATGAGGAAGGAATTATATGCAGGTATTATATAAAAGAGAATTGCAGATTTAAAAGAGGACAATGTATATATGAACATCCCCCAATATGCAATTTCTTCTATAATAATGGTCGTTGTAAATTTGGAGACGGATGTAAATTCTACCACCCGAACATTTGCAGAACTTACGCAAAATACGGAACCTGCAAATTCGGGAATAAATGCTACTATCAACATCTCCCGACGGACTCAACGAACAAAGGAAAAAGTTTAAATGACAATAGGAATAAAAATAACAATAGGAACAACAATCGGAACACAATAAGCGAACAAGAAAATTTTTTCAACATCTCAGACACCTTACGAATGCTAAATGTCATCCACATGCAGTTGACACAGCTGGAAACCCCCGAGCCAAATCGCTACCGGGCAAGAAGCGACCAATACAAGTAGGAGGAAACGGATCTTTTCGGGGATCATAGAGCAACGAATCAAGCGATATCGAAGGAAAACGAACTTGAAATGCACAAGGGCAACGAAAAACAGAGAACATAAAAATTGTCCTGGCTAATATTCAAGGAATAAGACCAAACCAATCACTCAATAAGGTTTCGTACCTGAAAGGATTTATGGACGAAACAAGGGCGGACATCGCATGCCTCACAGAAACTCATCTTAAAGATTGCCAAGGAAATTGTGAAAACTGCGAACATTGTATTGATAAGAAAGAGATAAATATAGAGGGCTTCAACTTACTAAGAGCGGATAGAACGACGAGACGGAAAGGTGGCTGTGCTATATATGTACAGGAAGGTCATATGACAGAGACGATAATAAGTAAATCAAACAGCTATGTGGAACTCCTAGCAGTGAAAATAGAAAAACTAAACTTGATAGTAATAGTCATCTATAGACCTCCAAGCACCCAAACCGAAAAATTCTCGGAGGCCATTGATGACATTAGAAAGCTAATAAAGGCCATAAACCCTCCATCCCCCAATATAATGATCTGCGGAGACTTTAACTTCCCATTTATAAAATACAAAAAGGTGAATAGGAATATATACAGTATATATTCACCAGGACAAGGGGGGCACAAGAGAAGATCAGGAACAAGCAAAAATGTTGATGGCTCTCACAAACGAGTTTATGCTGACACAGGAGATAACAGAAAATACCAGAAAAAATAACTGCCTGGATCTGGTATTCACGAATAACACGAACTTGATTGCTGATATAAAAATAACCCCAACCATTATCTCAGACCACAACTTAATCGAGATATCAACAAATATGATGGCAGCATTAGAAGACAATACACATATTGTGGAAAGAAGTAAATTCGGGGCCTTTAACTTAAACTCGAAGACTATAAATTGGGAAGCAATCAGATCGCACATGGCCCAAATAGAATGGAGAACAATTTTCGAGAATAAAACAACGGAAGAAATGCTAACAACTTTGGAGGAAAAAACGCTGAGAATTTTAGAAAAATATGCTCCGAAATCACAGCCAAAAGGAAAGAGGAGCTGGCTAGAAAGGCAAAAGAGAAGACTATTCCGCAAAAGAAAGAGAGTGGAGCAATGTTCCCTCTAAGGTATGCGCGTGTGCGCGCGCACACGCGTTGTGAAACCCGCGCACACAGCAAAATAAAATGCGCACAGGCTCAAGCGTATCATGAGTCACGACAGTAAATGAAGTAATTTAAAAAATATACCGTCACACAAGGTCTGACCATTTGCATCAACATACTCTATAGTCGCTCTTTTAAGTATTAACCCCTTCCGCCCGACTCTGCCGACGTCCGCGCAGTTACGCAATACGGAATTTTTTTACTTTTATTTATTTGCATTTTTTCTTTTATACATTAACGCATTGAACATAAACCTTCTCTTTCTTATTTTTGCATAAAAACGAATAGTAATTATCTCAATTTATTCCTATTTTGTGAATGGATAAAATCATGTATTAATCTTGATAGTCTGTTTTAAATTGCTAAATGCTAAAAATTGTTTTGAGAAATGATAACTATCATAAAATAGTCATTTTCAATTAATGTTTTTTATTTTATTTCTTTATTTTGTTGAATTTTATTTTACTATTTTTTATTTTATTCATATTTTTAGAATGGATAAAATGTTTTCTTTTTTAAGAATATATAATATTGTAAACAGTTTTTTAATATCCATTTAATGGTACCGTAATGATCAAGCTATCACCTTATGGAAATTATATTTATTAAGTATTTAATATTTATATATATATTTAATTTGGAAGATAATAGCGCTCAGAAAAGTTTGCACAATTTTTCACCATGACTCTAAATGTATGCACAATGAAAATTTCTTGCGCACACGGACTAAAAAAAATTAGAGGGAACATTGGAGTGGAGGCGAAGTTAGGAAACTGCGGAGATAATGGCAGGAAAATAATAAAAGAAAAACTGGAGGGTATCGATAGGGAAATACAAGCCCTGATTAAGGACCATACAGAGAGGGAAGAGGAAAAGGCGGTAGAAGCAATAAAGGAAAATCCAAAATACTTCTATAGCTATGCAAAAAGGAAAACCAAAACGCGCGCCGCTATTGGGCCCTTAAGGACGGGAAATAATGAACTAACCGACGATCCAAAAGAAATATCTGATACATTGAGAGCTCAATATGAATCAGTTTTCAGTACCCCAAAAAGTGACAAAGCGATACCTGACATAAATGCATTCTTTGAAGAGGAATTGCAAGGAGAGTATATAACAGACTTTGAGTTTACACCAGAAGATATAGCGAGAGCTATAGAACAAATGAAACTACATTCAGCTGCAGGTCCGGACAATTGGAACGCACTATTGATTAAAAACTGTAAAAATGAAATAGCTACACCTTTATACTGGATATGGAGAAGATCCCTAGACACTGGGGAAATACCGAGCATCTTGAAAAGAGCAAACATTGTCCCTATATATAAAGGAGGGGACAGATCTCAAGCAAAGAACTATAGACCAGGTCATTGACGTCCCACCTCACCAAAGTATTTGAAAGAATAGTTAGACAGAAAATTTATGATTTCCTGGAGACACAGGAAAGATTCAACGAAAATCAGCATGGATTCCGATCAGGTAGATCATGCCTATCACAACTAATAGAGCACTACAACAATATCCTAGATGCATTGGAAAACAATGACAACTACGTTGTTATATACACAGATTTTGCTAAAGCTTTCGATAAATGTGACCATGGTATAATAGGACATAAAATTAAAGACATGGGAATAACAGGCAAAGTGGGAAAATGGATCTACAACTTCCTTAGTGATCGTCTGCAGGTCGTCAAAATTCAAGGTATATCATCATCAGAATCGGAAGTACGCAGCTCAGTACCACAAGGGACAGTACTGGCCCCACTCCTGTTCATTATCATGCTAACAGACATAGACAGCGGAGTAAACAGCAATAGTATAGTAACATCCTTTGCAGACGATACGAAGATCAGCAGAAAAATCAGCGATGTACATGACGTGGAGGCCTTGCAGAGGGACACGAACAAAATATACAAATGGTCAGAAGACAAGAACATGTCATTCAACGCCGAGAAATTTCAGCTCTTGAGATATGGTAGAAAAGAAGAACTTAAACAGACTGCATATTATGCTCCAGATAGACAGGAATTTCAGAGAAGCATGAAAGCGATTGATCTCGGGATAATAATGACAGATGATGCGAAATTCGAAACACAAAATCAGATAGCGATAAATAAAGCAAAAAGAGTCGCCGGACAGGTTCTAAGAACGTTCAAGAGAAGGGACAGGACAGTAATGATTCCCCTGCTAAAAACACTGATTATGCCAAAACTTGAATACTGCTCAGTTTTGACGTCCCCATATAAAAAGGAAGAAACGAATAAACTAGAAGAAACGCAAAGGCATTTCACAGACAAGATTGATGGCTGCAAAGAACTCAACTACTGGGAAAGACTACGTAAACTAAATCTGTACTCACTGGAAAGAAGAAGAGAGAGGTACATCATAATCTACATATGGAAAATGATCGAAAAACTGGTACCAAACCTAAAACTAAACCCAATTACCATTCAAACAACACTGGAAAATAGGAAAGGCAGAATGTGTAGTGTTCCCAAATTAAAAGCACGACAAGGGACCTCCTCAACCCTGAAGGAAAATAGCTTGGTTGTCAGGGGGCCAAGACTTTTCAACCAGCTTCCTAAGGACCTCAGAAACGTAACGGGGGTCAAAGTTGAAGTCTTCAAGAAAAGACTGGATGCCTGGCTCAGGACAGTACCAGATGAGCCGGGCGTGCCTGGCTATGTACGGTGGAGAGCGCAAGAAAGTAACTCGCTCCTCCACCAGGCCAGACCTAGAGGCGGGGCCACCAGCTTGACCTCCGTGTGAAGAGAGACCAACACACGAAACAACATAAGGTTCATAAGGTTCATAAGGTATAATAAATAGGTGAATTGACCCTTTCAAAACCGAACTGATTACATGTTCATAAATAATCATTCACTTGGTGTAGCAAAGGTTTCTGAAGTGGTTTTCATATATACTGTGTATATACAGGGTGAGTCACGACGAAATGTCAAATTCGTAAGCTTATAGCTGAGGTCATTCTCAGTCAAAAACTTCATATGAACATAGGTCTGATTCTTAACGGTTATGGAGCTATGGATGTTTGAATGTTTAAAAATAAGAATAAGCGAACAAATGGCTGCTAAAGTTTTTATGAATTTACAATAACTGTTCAAAACGACTACCCTCGGCTTAAATACACATCGCGGCTCGTCTGTGAATCGCGCGTGTAGCTCGCATTAGTTCATTACGATCGTCCTTTATGAGGGCTGCAGCATCCAAAATGCGACGGAGCAATGCACCTCGTGTTTCCACTTTTCTCTGGTACACCATTCATGCGCCCCCAACAGATAAAAATCTAGAGGGGTTAGGTCCGGAGCCCGGGGTGGCCAATTTTGTGCACCACCACGACCGATCCATCGAACAAGGAAGCGATCATCGAGATGCGTTCACACTGCACGGGTAAAATAGGGGAGTAGTTCCGTCTTATTGGAAGCACGTACGCAATCGTGTTGCCAAAGGTACATCTTCTAACAGTGGCTGCAGTTTGTCTTGCAGAAATCGTAGACAAATGTCACCTGTAAGACAACTTTCGAAGATAAACTGACCAATCAGCTGAACGTAGAGAATACCATACCACACATTGACACTGAACCGATGTTGAAAATTACTTTCCACAATGGTATGAGGATTCATTTCTGACCACACTTGTGAATTGCGAGTGTTGTTAACACAGTCGGGGGTAAATTGAGTCTCATCACAGAACAAGACGTATCGATGCAATTGTCGATCGGCATTGAGCCAATTACAAAATTCCAGCCGTTGGGCACGATCCCCAGGTTGGAGGTTCTGAACCCGCTGCACGTGGTATGGATGCATGCCTTCTTCGTGTAACGTTCTACATACTCTCGTTTGAGGGACTATAAGTCATATGGAAATCCTTCGCGTACTAACATGAGGACTCCGCTGCACCATCTGAATAATGCTTTCTTGTTCAGCCACATCTTGTTGTATCGGACGCTCAGATAAAACAGTAACGCTAGGGAATGAACCGCTCTCTCGCAATCTCCGGAAAAAGTTGCGAAACACTCGTCGATCCGGAATTTTTCGATTTGGAAAACGTCGCTGGTGTTCAGCGACAGCAGCAGTAGTATTTCCATCGCAAAATCCGTAAACATACACCATATCGGCATATTTGGCATTTGAAAACGTAACTATAAGCTAAGGGGGTTATAATGACCGATGATGCGAAATTCGAGACACAAAATCAAATAGCGATAAACAAAGCAAAAAGAGTCGCGGGACAGGTACTAAGAACCTTTAAAAGAAGGGACAAGATAGTAATGATTCCCCTGCTGAAAACACTGATCATACCAAAACTTGAATACTGCTCAGTCTTGACGTCCCCATACAAAAAGGAAGAAACTAATAAACTAGAAGAAACTCAGAGACATTTCACAGCCAAGATTGATGGCTGCAAAGAACTCAACTACTTGGAAAGAATACGTAAACTAAATCTATATTTCCTGGAAAGAAGAAGAGAGAGGTACACCATAATCTACATTTGGAAAATGATCGAAAAACTGGTACCAAACCTCAAACTAAACCCAATTACCATCCAAACAACGTTGGAAATATATATATATATATATATATATATTTAT
The DNA here is from genome assembly GCA_023014485.1 of Bathynomus jamesi. NCBI lineage: Eukaryota > Metazoa > Arthropoda > Malacostraca > Isopoda > Cirolanidae > Bathynomus > Bathynomus jamesi. Next base: position 620,215 of record JAJOZX010000491.1, read on the forward strand.
TTATTTATTTATTTATTTATATTTACTGTATATATATTTTCACATATATATGAAAGACCAGGAGCAAGCAAAAATGTTGATGGCTCTCACAAACGAGTTTATGTTGACACAAGAGATAACAGAAAACATCAGAAAAAATAAATGCCTAGATCTGGTATTCACAAATAACACGAATTTGATTGATGATATAAAAATAACCCCAACTATTATCTCAGACCACAACATAATCGAGATATCAATAAATATGGCGACAGCATTAAAAGACAATACCCATACTGAAGAAAGAAGCAAATTTGGGACTTCTAACTTAAACTCCAAAACTATAAATTGGGAATTAATCAGATCACACATGGCCCAAATAGAGTGAAAAACAGTTTTAGAGAATAAAACAACTGAAGAAATGCTAACAACCTTGGAAGAAAAGATGTTGGGAATTTTAGAAAAATATGCTCCGAAAGCACAGCCAAAAGGAAAGAAAAACGGATTCGAGAGGCAAAAGCCAACAATATTCCGCAAAAGAGAGTAGCGTAATTAATTGCAGAGACAACAATACCAGAAAAGTAATACATGAAAAACTGGAGAATATCGATAGGGCAATACAAAACCTGATTAAGGGAAATACTGTACAGAGAGAGAAGAGAAAAAGGCGGTAGAAGTAATAAAGGAAAATCCAAAATACTTCTATAATCTATAGCTATGCGAATAGGAAAACAAAAATGAGCGCCACAATCGGACCCTTAAGGAAAGGAAATAATGAACTAACCGACGATCTAAAAGAAATATCTATAACATTAAGAGCCCAGTATGAATCAGTATTCAATACCCCAAAAAGTGACAGAGCGATAGCTGACGTAGATGCATTCCTTGAAGAGAAATTGCAAGGAGATTGTATGACAGAGTTTGATTTTATCCCAGAAGACATAGCGCGAGCTATAGGACAAATGAAGTCGCACTCACCCGAACAGTATTGGCCCCACTCCTATTCATTATCATGCTAACAAACATAGATAATGAAGTAAACAGCAATAGTATAGTAACATCCTTTGCAGACTATACAAAGATCAGCAGAAAAATCAGCGATGCAAAAGAGGTGGAGGCCTTGCAGTCTATACAAACGGTCAGAAGACAACAACATAACATTAACACCGAGAAATTTCAGCTCTTGAGATATGGTAGAAACGAGGAACTTAAAAAGACAGCATATTATGCCCCAGACAGACAGGAAATTCAGAGAAGCACGAAAGCGATAGGTTTGGGGGTTATAATGACCGATGATGCAAAATTCGAGACGCAAAATCAAATAGCGATAAACAAAGCAAAAAGAGTCGGGGGACAGGTACTAAGAACCTTTAAAAGAAGGGACAAGATAGTAATGATTCCCCTGCTGAAAACACTGATCATACCAAAACTTGAATACTGCTCAATCTTGACGTCCCCATATAAAAAGGAAGAAACTAATAAACTAGAAGAAACTCAGAGACATTTCACAGCCAAAACTGATGGCTGCAAAGAACTCAACTACTTGGAAAGACTACGTAAACGAACTCTATATTTCCTGGAAAGAAGAAGAGAGAGGTGCACCATAATCTACATTTGGAAAATGATCGAAAAACTGGTACCAAACCTCAAACTAAACCCAATTACCATCCAAACAACGTTGGAAAGTAGGAAAGGCAGAATGTGTATGTGTGTGTGTGTGTGTGTGTGCACGCGCACACACACAAGCACCAAATGAACATAACTGAAGTCGAGTGTAAGAGTCCTCAAAAAAGTTTATGAAAATGGCCCAAAAAGTTTTAAAATGTTCGTAAAAATAATCCCAAAGTTCAAAAAAGTTCATAAAAACTACATTACAAAATATTTATTGATAAACACATAAAACACTTAAAAATAAACAAATAATCAAACGTAAACGTATTCCTGCATTTCATTACTTACAAATAAAAAATAAACATAAATGTAATCCTGCACTTTACAGTATTACTGAAAGAAAATGTGGAAACATATGCTTACTGATATCTAAACATGTATTAAATCTCCCGATTCCATTGCAGCATCATATGATCTTTCAAATGATCTACGGTCAGACTCGCTCTCTTTGGTGACAATAAATCCTTGTACGAAGAAAAAAAGCGCTCAACTTCTACAGACACAGTTGGGGCAAACAACTTAAACGCGCATACACGTTTGGGGTCACATTGAAAAATGATAACTAATTTTCCTTCCAAAACCTGAGCATACTTTGTGAGAACTTCAAAAAATCAGGGTTTTTTCAAAAACTTCTTGCAACTTATCTTTGTATGATGTACAGGACATACTACAGGGTGTCCCATAAGTCCGGCATCATTGGAGAAATTCATATTTTTCTATTTCTACAAACCATAATTTATGCTCGGGATGCCAATTTCCCGTCCACCATTCTGTTTAGTGACGAGGCTGTTTTTTATGGAAATGGTGAGGTAAATCGGCAGAACACCCGCTACTTGTCTCCAAACAACCCTCAGTGGTATACCTCTTTAAAGGAACAAGGTGCATCTCGGGTGATGGTATGGTGTGGCATTTAGAAGGATCGTATCATAGGCCCCCTCTTTTTCGATGAACATGTCACTGGAGGCACCTACCTACGTATGCTCAAGGAAGAAGCATTTCCCAGTGTCTTGAACGAAGAAGGAAATTTCCCAACATGGTTCCAGCAAGACGGCGCTCCTGCACATTACAGCACCCAAGTAAGGGAATACCTGTACCAACAATTCCCTGGTCATTGGATAGGACGTCGAGGGCCTGTGGAATGGTCAGCTAGAAGCCCGGATCTCACGCCACTAAATTTTTATCTCTGGGGCCACTTGAAAGCGCTGGTATACGCAGAGAAAATTTGGAGTGTTGAACATTTGCGGCAGCGCATTATTGGGGCATGTAACACCATTACTCCTGACATCATTCACCGTGTGCCTGCTGACTGGGTATCACGTCTGAATTTGTGTATTGAAAACAATGGTGGACATATTGAGCACGTTCTGTAAATAAAAGCTTTTGTTTTGCCTTTTTTTATTATTTTTCCTATGATGCCGGACTTATGGGACACCCTGCATTCTTAACGTCTTCTACTACTTGCATTGCATTCACTAAGGGTAAACGACTTTCTAGTTTCTTAATGGAATCCGTCAAACAAGGAAAGTTTGTGATAGTTTTGGGTTGCATAGCAATTTCTGCCTGTCTTTAATGGCTTGTGATTCTGGTTCTAGACTTTGCTAAACTTTTCAGCACAGTAGATACAAGTATTTAATTAAAAGGCTAAAAGGTTAAATTAAAAGGTTGAAAAATGCTAAAAGTTCACAAAAATTTATTTAAGTTGAAAAGTTCAAAAAGCTCATTATAATGGCTAAAAGTTAAAAAAAAATCATAAAATGTTTACGAACTTTTTTGAGGGCTCTACAGGGTGTTCGAAAAGTCCCGTCACCCCCTACAAAATGTAAATATTGTAATACCAATTTTATTTTTGTGTGATTAATTCTATTTATATGTGGTAGGTGTAATTTAAGAAACAAGTCACTAGCAACAATTACTTGTTGGAAATTGGAATTGTTGGAAAAACGGTCAAAAACCGTTTACAGGCTTCATATCGTTTCTGCATGTCTGTATCGCTTAATTCATTAACAAATGACGGGCGGTATGGTTTCATGTCACGATCTTTTGTCATGTGATCTCTCATTGTGGATATGAGGACTGCAAGTCCTTGTGATCGTTTTCGAAGTGGTTTTTTTTCGGTGAACGAGCCACCGATGCAAACACACCTTCACATTGTTCTGCTCGAGTTGTTGGTCTTCCCGACCGTGGTCTGTCCTTGATGGAGCCAGTTTCAAACAGCTTTTTCTCCCAGCGTAATACCGTCTTGTTTGGTGGTGCAGCCTTATTGAATCTTGTGTTGAAATAATTTTGTATATCATGCATCGTTTTGCCAGTATGTGACCTTTCATGAGCCCATGTGCTCATCACTATCCTTTCTTCCAGAGTGTAAGTGGACTGGTCATTGTTCACACAGCTCTAATACGTGGAAAAGAAAAAAATGTCACTGAATGACATAAATTCAATTAATCATAAAAAATAAAATTGGTATTACAATATGTACATTTTGTAGGGGTGACGGGACTTTTCTAACATCCGGTACTGATAAGTTACAGATATATACAGGTAATGTTTTTGAGAGGTAACGCTTTTGGTACCTCGTATAGCCGTGATTAGGTTAGATTAGGGTAGGTTAGGGTAAGTTAGGCTCAGTTAACTAGCTCCCAAGTTAGAATAAATTAACTAGCTCCAAAATTCAAGAATGTGAAGATTATTTCTCACCTATTTCAAACTCTTACACAAGTTATACGCACTGAAGCTGTATAAATAATTATGTAAAGTTTAAGACATAATAATTGATAAGAATTCATGTGCATTTCAGTGTTGCGTAACATACAGTATCTCATCTTGGTAATTTTTAACTATAAATGAAGAATCTAACCCCTTAATTAACTTGTACAGAGTGGCCACAATGTCCCTTTGCAGTGACATTACAGCATATCTGTATGTTGCCCTTGTTTTTCCTGCAAAGGGGCTTTGTGGCCACCCTATGCAGTTACCACCCCAAAATTTAGGATATTCGCATTCGGATACAGAATATTTTAGGTATATAATAATAGTGTAAATGTGATTTAAGAAAGGAGTTACAGTAAACCTAAATGTCTTGCTTCAACACTGAAATTACGGGGAGTCAAAATATAATTCAAAATATTGGTTCGAAAATATATTTCTTGACTGTGAAAAATATTTTTGTTGCTTATTCAAGCTGATTTGTAAAATTCGGATAGGTTACATTTTTACAGCAAGAGTTGGAATATCAGTAATTCTCATAATTTTTGTAGACAAATTTACATCAAAATTAAATATAAACATTGTTCATGGACAAATCAAACTTTATTGGTGTGTGAAACATTCTTATCAACGTTCTTACTGTGAACGACATTGTCATAAAAATTAAAAAACAGAACACATTACAGTGAATTTTAATTTTTTTTTCTGGTTCCTTGCAATCTAAAAACCTGTTGACTTGAAGCTACATTTTTGCTGCTAACGAGGGTCATACTGATTTCTAATGTTTTCCACATCTAACACTGCAACTGATAAAGCTATAAAATTCTCTAGGTTTCATATTCCTGTATCAGTTCTTTCTCTGAAAGAGATAAGAACTATACTGCACAATGTATAAATCATTTCAAATTCCAACACACTGAGAATAGATGTACGTAGAAATTAGAAATTCATGCCGTTATACTACTACTACTACTACTACCAATAATAATAATAATAATAATCTTTATTCAGAAAGAACACATTACATAAGATATACATTACATCCACATAGATTTACACAATGTCGGTATTAACGTTAATTTTGTATTTTTTAGTGACAAGTAGTTTAATTACAGTAGTCTTCTCTGAATATGCCTTTGGGAAGCATGACAGCTCTTCAGGCAAAAATCTTTGGGATTTATTTCTATTTTTACAAAGGAAAATAAGAAATATAAATAGCACTGGTCAACACTCATTTTATTGCCAATCATATTAGAGTGATTTTGGGGTAACTTTGTGGTGCTGATTCCGAATATGACATCGGTTTTGCTAGATTGGCTCTAATTTATGAGATAATTGGTACCCCATTGAAACACGTAAAAATGCAAAAAATTTAATGTTCAGGCGGAGCCTACTTACAAATCGCATTGAAATTGTCTCAAATCATACAAAAGTAAACACATGAAATACATAATGGCATTTTATTCGGTATAATAACAGATAAACACAGTAAGCTGATTCGCATAATTACAATTAATGTATAGTAAATCTCTGTTTGTACGATTCTCTTTTATGTGGGTTATCAGGACAATCACGTTGGAGGTTCCAGTAATAGTCTGCCATCATGTGTCTGTCCCATCTGCCTTGATACCTTTCCTCCATCACCTTGATATCTTGATGAAACCTCTCCCCTTGTTTCTCGCTAAAATCACCAAGATTATCCGGAAATCTGTGTAAGTGGCTATGGAGAAAGTGTACCTTTATGCTCATATTAGTACCCAACTTTTCAAAGTTTGTGAGCATGTTTTGCACCAGTTCTTCATAATTGTCTGCTTTGTGGTTACCCAAGAAGTTCTTGACAACTGAGACATAACTGCACCAGGCAGAAGCTTCAACACCATTCATAAATTTTGTGAAATTAGAATCCTTGATAAGTGTACGGATTTGAGGGCCATCAAGATTCCAGCTTTTAGTTTTTCCATACTTAGTCCAGGCGATCTACAAATGTATTTGAAGCAATCGCCATCTTTGTCCAAGGCCTTAACAAATTGTTTCATTAGTCCCAGCTTGATATGAAGTGGTGGGAGGATGATGTTTTCCCTGTCAACCAAAGGCTCGTTAGTGATGTTCGCTGCACCTACAGTCATGTTTTCTCTTGAAGGCCATGTCACTTTTTTCCAATGATCTTGCCTTGCCCTACTATCCCATAAACAGATGAAACAAGGGTACTTCGTATATCCACTTTGCTGCCCAAGCAAGAAGTTTACCATCTTTAGATCAACACAAATAGGCATCTGGTGCTCATGATACCGCTCCACTGCCAACTGTTACTAGGGGGAATATTCTAGAATGATCGCGGAGTAAACACTAAGAATATTCGCATGTCTCACCATCTAGAATGTTCCGGTAGTTTCCCATATGCACGCGTTATGGTTACGTTTCCTATTAATTGAGGGTATTCATTATCTCAAGAACTAGAGCCAAATCGGAAAAACTACTTTCATTTTGGAATTCAGCAACCCCAAAATACCCTAAATTCGTTCGAATTTCCTTGGCAACGAAACAAAAATGTTTTTTGTTGAGCTGTGTAGATTTAGTAAAAAATAAATAACGTTGCATTTAGTTAATTCTGTCATTACAAATGAAAATTGAACACCAGTATACAAGTAAATTGCTGTTTGAAAACTCTCTATTTTTTTTAGTCCCTATCCCATAAGATTACAGAAAACTACTTTTGGTTTTGTCCATCACATCACTGTTATCCAGAATTAGACAATCATTATTTGGACCAATATGCATATATAAGCTCAAATATAGCTCATTCTATGAAGTAGAAAGCCTCACTTCTTGTTGCTAAAGCAATAAATTGTTTGTTTTTCATTAATTTTTTTATTTCCTCTTTCAGATTCTATAATTGTGCAGTCACGGATTCACGGATTTACTCCACGCATTTACAAATTCACTTCACAGATTCACAGATTCGCTTCACCAACACTGTCTAAGTCCCGTTCTTGCAAGAACCACCCAGATTTGTTGTGTTATATATGTGGTAATTTTTTCAGTCAGTAAAGCAAAGGCAGAATATCACAGAATTTGTAAGAAAATCATATCTCGCTTATTTCGATATAAAGTTTGGTGATCAGGATAAGTCATGGGCTCCGCATAGTGTATACCGATCATGTGTGGAGAATTTGAGACAAAGGGTTCAAGGCAAAAGGAAGTCCTTACCTTTTGGTATACCTATGGTGTGGCGTGAGCCCAAAGACTGTTATTTCTGTTTGTGTAATATCAAGGGATTCCTTCAAAAATAAATCATCCAGTGTGTATCTATCATTGTCATCTGCCATCCGTCCTGTTCCACACAGTAATGATGTTCCATTCCTGCATTCCTTAAAGGACTTGATGAAGCTTCTGAATCTGATACAGAACTTAGCGATGACAGTGACTTTGAAATTGATCGTGATAAGAGTTCTAAAGACACAGTTATTCACTCAGGCAGAACTGAATGAGCTTGTGCGAGATCTTGATCTACCGAAAGATGCTGCCCAACTCTTAGGATCCAGGCTGAGTGAAAGAAATTTACTGGCTGCTGGAACTTCATAGTCCTGGTACAGGAGCAGAGAACAAAAATTTGTTCAATTCTTCCCTATATATGGTTCTCTAGTATTCTGTACTGACATACCTGGTCTTTAAATATTATGGGCATAGACTATGATCCAAAAGAATAGAGATTGTTCATTGACAGTTCAAAGTCAAGTGTAAAAGCTGTTTTGCTGCATAATGGCAATCAACTGGCATCCATCCCCATTGGCCACTCTGTCCACATGGGACAGAGTGGCCAATGGGGATGGATGCCAGTAGAAAGATGCCTTGCTTCATATGTGAGTGGGACAACAGAGCAAAGGCTGATCATTGGGAAAAGAAGGATTGGCCCCAAAGAACTGGCTTAACACCGGGCAACAAAAATGTTATCACCGAACCCTTTGTGACACCTGCAAAAGTGTTGCTACCACCAAACACATTAAACTGGGCTAATGAAGCAATTTGTAAAGGCTTTGGATGGAGATGGCAACTGTTTCAAATACATTTCTGACCAATTCTTTTCTGTAAGTGAAGTGAAACTAAACGCTGGGGTGTTCGATGGCTCGCAAATACGGAAACTATTGAAAGATGACAACTTTCTTGATTCAATGTCAAATGTGAAGAAAGTGGCTTGGGTATCATTCAAAAATGTTGTTGAAAATTTTGGAGGTGTAGTTTACGTCCTCCTGACGCAAAAGCGGACACAAACTACACTAGGTCAAAGTACACTAGGATCTTTAGGAGACATTTTTTAAATGAATCTATGAACTATAACGTTAAAACTAACGAAAATATTCCGACTTAACCTAACCAATCGTCAATTTATATTTATATATATAAATTGACGATTGGTTAGGTTAAGTCGTGATATTTTCGTTAGTCTTAACGTTTTATTTGATTAGGTATACAGGGACAAAGTTGGGGAACGCAAACTACACTAGGATAATGTAGGTGAACGTCAATTACACTAGGATAATGTAGGGGAACGTAAACTACACTAGGCACCAGAGGGGGACATAAACTAACACTTGCTCCAAAATTTTCTAGGGAACCATAAAGCCAAAGACTATAGAACAATTCTTAGCCACATGTTGAAATGCTATGAAAAACTTGGTTGCAACATGAATGTAAAAGTGCATATCTTTCACAGCCACTTGGAGTACTTCCCTGAGAACTTTGGAGCGGTGAGTGACTGTTGGTGTTTGAAGAGAGATGTTTCCGAACCAAATTTCAAAAAGATAAATAAGAAGAGGAAATTCACCCAAATTTGCTGATGTATATAGCCAAAGAAAAGTAATCTAAAATGGTTCTTTCTGTGAATGTTATTGTATTATTGTTCTTTAACCCAGATTTAAATAAATGAAGTCCTTTTGCTGTGAAGTTGAAAGTTTTTAATTTGTTTCTAAATGTTTCATCTAATATTATGTTTATATCATGCACATAAAATCAGGTTTTTTTATTGATTTTGTGAGAAAATCTGACGTGATAGCAAAAAACTGATGCCAGATTTGGAATCAGCGCTCCCAAATTGTATTATTCCACCTATTTTCAGAGACAACAGAATTTTTTTCATTTACATACTGGTGTAATCGTCCAAATAATAGAAAAGGAAGTGTAAACAATATGGTATGATCAGTGGCGGATTATCACTGAAGGTATTGAGACTGAAGCCTCAGGCTCCCATGCTTGAGGGGCCCCCCAATTAACTGAGTTTCAATGATATAATTCGAGATTTCGCAAACTTCTTTGATTAAATATGACAGAGTACACAAACTGACAAATTCCCTGTTTTATTTTATGTTTTTTAGGCCCTAAAGTAAAGTTTCTTTAATACTGTTTGGTTTTGGAAAAAGGCAAAATACACTATGTTAAGGTTCTTTTAAGTTTGCTTCTCAATTAGCCTGAGCACCATACATATAATTCGTGTAAATGTACTATGTACTGTACATGTACATGTATAATTTTTTATTATACATGTATATGTATATGTATAATAAAAGGGCCTATAGAAAAGGGCCCCCATATTCTTCATTACCCCGGGGCCCCGAGGTGTCTTGATCCGCCTCTGGGTATGATAATAGAAATAACAATAGAAATAATAAAAAAGAAAACTGGTAAACAATACGGTAAACTGAACATGTTGAAATACCAACAATAATTAATTTCTATTATTGCAAATTAGAAACGATGACACCATCTTAAAATCACAAAAATACAGAAAAATGAGATATTATAACTATGGCGTAATATAATGGAAACTTTTAATATATACTGTAATTTATATAACTTGTGATTGCACCCAATTTAATATATATATATATATATATATATATATATATATATATATATATATATATATATATATATATAATATATATATATATATATATATATATATATATATATATTAGGGTGTGCCTAAAATTGCAACTTCAAAATTTTGTAGCGACCAGGATGTAATTTTTTTGTATTCAGTGCAAAAACATAATGTACAAAATCTTATCAAAATTGAACAGTATTTAGAACTTGCTCAAAGATGTTGAACTTTAAATATATTTACCTTTAATTAACATAAACATTTACTTCCAATTAACATAAAATTTACCTTTAATTAACATAAACATTTACTTTCAATTACATAAAAATTTACCTTTAATTTTTATTTACCTTTAATTAACATAAACATTTACTTTCAATTAACATAAAAATTTACCTTTAATTTTATTTACCTTTAATTAACAAACATTTACTTTCAATAACATTAACACTTAGCTTTAATCAACATTTTTGACAGCCTCATCAAACTTCTTTCGATGATACTCAACCACTTGAAGAAGGAACTGTTTCTGTTCCTCGTCACGAGTAAGGCTTTCATTGAAGGATTGCATGAGAGCAACTCCTCGTTCTGCCAAATCATTTGTTACTCTAAGAGATGACACAATTGCTTGAGCTTCATTGTAGGTTGCATCACTGGACCAGTCTGCGGGGTCTTTACCGAGAAAGGTTTCATCAATTCCCAAAATACTAAAGAAGTTTTTAGTTGATTTTGTCACAAAGTCAGCCAATGAACATGAAGAAAGATTTTTTATAGGGGGAATCCTCTTTGGAGGCTCTTCGGAACCTTGTTGCACTCTCATGTTATAAATCATGTTTCTCTTCTCTTCATGGGATACTTTATTGTCAAAAAAACTTAGACCTACTGATATCTCAGATAAATACCACAAATGTCGTGAGAATGCAGTCAAAGCAACAGTTGAAACTTCTTTGTCAGCGTAGTCTTCAAGTGTTTTTAGAAGCATGAGATCGTTTCTTGGAGCATCACAAGATGACGTACATGTAAACCAATATTTAATGTACACAGTTGTGACGAACAGTGACACTCGTAACAAGTAATCTGCTAACATTCTGACATAGGAGAGGCGGGATCCCCTAATTGCAGTTTGACGGTGCTGAACAGAATATTGTTCTTGGAAAAGGCACATTTTTATGGCATAAATTGCTCGTGCCATCCATCGAGCTCGGTGTACTGCTCCAGGTTTACGAAAAGTGATGCCTTGGGAGGGAGTACCTCCAAGGAATATAATGGAGAGTTCTAGGAGCTCTTGATAGTCTCCCCGAAGCTGTTTTGACTGCAACTGCTGAAGAGCAAATGCAATTAGACCTTTTCTCCTTTCTTCTTCTACCATGTTACCAGTATTTATATTAAGTAGAGTTTTATACTGCGTTTTATCAATATGAGGCCAAGATTCACGGAAATGAGAAAAAAACTTCAATATTAGGTGACCTACCAGCATCATGCAGAGAAAATACTTTCTCTAACATAATTTCAAATATGTGATGGCGGCATGCAAGACTCAGCAGATCTTTCTCTAATTCTGTTTCAATTTTAAGGCAAACCCCACCTTTCAATCCAGTATTAGTTGGTGCAGTGTCAAAACACAATGCAACTATTCTATTTTCTAGTCCCCATTTTCTTATTTCTGTCAGACAAGCATCAGCAATACCAGAAGCATTCCCAGTATTGAACTTTGGAACAGCAAGTAATTTTGTAATATCTTTACCAGACACTAAAATTGGTAAACGCTCTACAGTCTTCTGAACAGCTCCAGTATAATCATCTATAATTTTTTCATCCCAGTGGAGAGTAAGGGGTACTTTTGGATCAAAAGATGCTCGAATTTCTGCTGCTAGAGATTCACGATGTTTGTTTCTGGCTCGATGAATTGTTCTGTGGCTAATCTGTAACTCACTTCTGGGAGCTCTGAGCAAATTAGATGAAGCCATTGCTGAGAAAACGTGAACAGCATTTCTGCTGCTTATTTTTGTTCGATCTAGTGCTGCAGCAACTTCTTGCGTAACAACTTGAACACGACCTCTGTTAGAACACCTAGACAAAACAGCCTTATGAGCAATCTCTTGATCAAAATCAGCATGATCACTTTTATCAGATGATTCTCCTGATGATTCTAATTCTATCGATTCATTAATTGTTGCTGCTGATGATGTATATGCTTCCTGCAAATATTTCTGTTTCTCTTTTTGCCTTTCATATGCTAGTGATCGCTCAATTCTGCTAGCTTCTCTCTTTGAAAGTTTCATGTCTACTCCTATCATTGATCCACGACGGCCTTTTTCTCTTTGACCTTGTAAGAATAAGCGATCTTCCTCAATCTTAATCAAACTCATGGCATCCTGGTGTGCAATATCAAATAAATCATCCAGTGACTCACCAAAAATATCACGTTTCTTGCTTTCAGTAGATGTTGATCTATTTATGTTTTTTTTGAGTGACTGCCATTCTTTATGAAGACGTACAACTCTCTCACGCACATGTAATTCAGTTGTTGTAGGTATACGTGCTCTTTCCCAAATCGGCAAAATTAAACGAACAGTTTTCTTAACACTTTCCTTCAGACTCATTTGTTTATCAGTATGAAAATTAAATAACACTTTTAGTACATCACGCCTTGATGGTAACTTTGCAGCGCTAAATTTTTCTTCACATTTACCAACTAACCAAATATCACTAGCGTCTTGTTTTCATTGCCATTCTTGGTAGACACTAAAAGCAAAAAAACTGTACAATTACTGTATGTGGCTGAGCAGAAAAACACAGTTTAACACAACCCACCAGCAGTGCTTGAGAACAACGACTGACGTGTCATGTGTGCCAACTGGTGCATAGCTGCTTTCCTTGTTTGTTTACGTTTAAACCTGTACAGACGTGTAGAGAATGTGTGACTAATACTTGTTCAGTAGCTCTATAACTCCACTTATGTGAAATACTTATATAAGAAAGAATGCTTTACCAAGAAACTTAATGTGCAGAACTTGACAAATTACTAAAAACATAGCTAAATACTGTAACATTAAATGCTGTTGAGCAAGTCCTAAATATTGATGCAGCTCCTTCAATTTTTTTGTGTTGCATTTCTACATTAAATTGAACAATAATATACCCTGGTCGTTTAAAAAAAAAAATTAAAAATTCACTTCTATGTAATTGGCACACCCTAATTATATATATATATATATATATACACATACAGTAATAGGAGTTAATAAAGTGTTTCTTTAGTGAGTTGTGAAACGAAATTAATGATAGTGCTTGTCTGATATTTATAGGTATAGCGTTCCAGATATCTACACCTTTGTAGGAGAGAGCATTTCTTGCAATTTGCATGGAATAATTTGGTTTACGTATGAAATCATTGGGAAGCCTTATATTATGATTATGGGTGGTCTGATGGAGGGGGAGGGGGGTAATCACCCTGTGAATGGGCGAAGTATAGTTTCTATTATTAGCAACTTTGTACATACTGATACCGACAGTAAGTTTATAAAAGTCATTTAGTTTTAGAATATTTAAATTTCTGAACATTGGAGAGGTATCACACTGCCTGTTGTCATTGTTTGAGAGAGTTCGTAAACATTTTTTTATGGATTACTTCCAACGGATATCGTATATAATTCTTTGTACTACCCCATGCTGTGATTCCATAGTGTAAGTGTTTGATAAATAAGTGAGTAATACAGTGTGAGGAGAGCATTTTAGGGAATAGTTTTTTGAGTTTGAATATTACCTTTCCTTTCAAATGTTCCGTGCGATGATTCCTCATATCACGAAGGTCAAGCTTGTCGCCCTTCCTCTCGAGTTGGCCTGATGAAGTAGTGAGTTGGTTTCTTGTACTCTCCACCTCATATAGCCAGGTACGCCCGGATCATCGGAGATTGTTCTGAGCCAGGCGTCTAATCTTCTTTTGAAGATGTCCACCACAACACCACTCGGGTTCCTTAAGTCTTTGGGCGGCTGATTAAACAGTTTTGGTCCTCTTACAATAAAACTATTTTCTTTCAGTGTTAAGGATGTTCCATGTCTAGCCTTTAATTTGGGAACACGACACAGTCTTCCTTTTCTACTTTCCACTGTTATTTGGAGAGTTACAGGGTTCAGAGTAAGATTAGGGACTAGTTTCTCCATTATTTTCCAAGTGTAAATAATGGTGTAGCTCTCTCTTCTCCTTTCTAGTGAATATAAGTTTAATTCGCGTAACCTTTCCCAGTAATTTAGTTCTTTGCACCCCTTGATCTTGGCTGTGAAGCTTCTCTGAATCCTTTCTAGCTGTCTAATGTCTTCTTTTTTATATGGGCATGTTAGGACCGAGCAGTATTCCAATTTGGGTATGATCAGTGTTTTCAGTAGAGGAAGCATTATATTCCTATCCCTTCGTATAAAGGTTCTCAGTATCTGCCCAGTTATTCTCTTTCCTCTGTTTACTGAAACAGTCATTACAACCCCTAAATCTTTTGCTTTAGAATTTTCCTGAATTTCCTGTCCATTTGGGGTTTAATATTCCATGGATTTTAGGTCCTCTCTCTACTGTTTTATTATGTAGAGAAATCTAAATATTTTCAATTTCATGTTATGTGTGGCTTTTGAAATTTTATTTTTCATCTAACTTAATGCTAAGAACTTTAATTTTATTTACTTTTGCAAGAGGAGTGTTTCCAATTATTCGTGGAGTGTGCGCGATTAGGTTTTTTTTAGTTACAATCATATTTGATGATTTTGTCAAGTTTAGTAAAAGCTTATTTGCACGCATCCATTTATAGACATGATCTAATTGCCTGTTCACTTCGTTCATTAGGAAGTTGATATTGTAGTGTGTAGAAGTGAGTGTTGTATCATCTGCATACTAAACACAGTTTAATGGTGTTGATCGATAAAAGTCATTTACATGCACTAAGAAAAGTAAGGGTCCAAGTCTAGATCCTTGTGGAATCCCACTTTCTAATGCAGCATATTTTGATGAAATGTCATTTTCTTTAACATACTGGTGGCAATAAGAAAGATATAACTTAAACCAATTTAGCATATTTATCCTTATACCATGGAGAATCAGATTTGCCTGATTTAAATACTGGACAAACTCTGGCTGTCTTCAGGTAATCAGGGAACACGTGTACCTTATACTATTAACGTCTGTTGTAGGTAAGCTACTGGAATCAATAATTAGGGATCGTATAGTCGAACACTTAGAAGTGCATAATCTGGTCAGAAATACGCAGCACGGTTTTAGGCGAAACAAATCTTGCTTAACTAATCTTTTAGAATTTTTCCAAAGCGTGGTTAACGTTTACGATAGACATCGGGCGGTTGATGTAGTGTATTTAGATTTTCAAAAAGCGTTTGACACCGTGCCGCACAAAAGACTGATTGAAAAAACTAAGGCTCATGGAATCAGGGGTGTAGTAATAAATTGGCTAGAAGAATGGTTGCGAGGCAGGAAACAGAGGGTGGTCGTTGATGGAGCGGAGTCGTGTTGGGCTAATGTAGCGAGTGGCGTTCCTCAGGGTTCTGTATTGGGCCCCTTGCTTTTTCTTATATATATAACGATTTAGATGGCGGCCTAGTCAGTACAGTTTCAAAGTTTGCGGATGACACGAAGCTGGGTGGTAGGGCGATTAATGACGAAGATAGAGGTAAAATTCAGGAAGATCTGAATAAAATCGTTGATTGGTCAGTCACATGGCAAATGAGATTTAACGTGGATAAGTGCAAAATTATGCATATAGGTTCGCGTAACGGTAATTTTGCGTATAGTATGTCAGGGAAAGATTTAACAAGCGTAGAGCAGGAAAAAGATTTAGGAGTTATAGTCACTGGTGATTTAAAAGTAGCGAAACAAAGTACAGCGGCGGTCAATAAGGCGAACAAAGTGTTAGGTTTTATAGCTCGAAATTTTGAGTACAAATCGCGCGATATTATAGTTCCTCTTTATAAATCATTAGTTAGACCCCATTTGGAGTACGCGGTCCAATTTTGGAATCCGCATATGCGCAAAGATATAGACAAAATCGAAAGAGTTCAAAGACGAGCAACTAAGATGATTCCGTCTCTTAGGTCAAAGTCGTACGAGGATAGGCTTAAAGAGTTAAAATTGACTACACTCGAGACTAGGAGGTTAAGGGGTGATCTAATCCAGGTTTTCAAAATTATGAATGGGTTTGATAACGTAGATAGAGATAGCTTTTTCGAAATATCTCAATATAATAGGACTAGAAATAACGGGTGTAAGTTGACAAGTAGAAGGTTCGAGACAGCAGTTGCGAAAAACTTTTTTACGCATAGAATAGTAAATAGCTGGAATAGTTTGCCGGTAGGAGTAATTAGTAGCACGTCTATAAACATGTTTAAGAATCGATTGGACGCGCATGTTGATAGAAAGGGTATAGTTTAAGGTAGTAAAATTAAGGCTTTGTGGGGATAGATCCCACAGCTCAACACAAGTGTTGTGGGATATAGGGAGGCAGCGTCTTGGGTTAGGGGATACTCTCTGTCCTTACACACCCCATTTAAAGAGATTCCTCTGCCGAGCGGTGCCCCCCATAGTACTGTGAGGTATTGAAAAACTCATGATCTTCACTTGCCCCACAAACACCTTTAAATGGGAGACCCATAATGGGTGCACACACATTTCTACATTACTGTACAGTCTTTACAGCCACACCTACACTTTTCCTCGTATGTGTATACACAATACACGATTACGAACACAGTTAGGTAGACCAGCCATGAGTGGATCCTAGGGTCTTTGTTGGTCTGAAACATTATAACATTATAACATTATAACTATTGACTCATTCGTAAGTCTTGTGAATGGGTTTTTATATCATCTGATTAGTTTATATATTTTTACTGAAATTGAACTGATAACAGCGCTTTTATTTTTTTAAGTTTTTCAATGTAGCTGAAGTTTCGTTTGGCAGAATTGATTCAAAGAAGAACGTATTCGGTATGAGTTGTGGCATATGTTATTGGTAGTGACTGTCTGATTCTGGAATGGCTGTTGCCCTATTGCTTTCTATTTTTGAAAGGAAATTTTTTAACCCTTTCTGTCTCAGCGATTCCATATGGCATCATCCACAAAAAGTACGTGTAATTTCCTCAGATTAGCTTCAATGATGCCTTAAGGCATTTGAATGTAACAATTAAATGTATAGCAACATCTGGCAGTGTTTTGGACATTGGCCTGAGCAATTAGAACCCAAAAAGAGATGCAGAAACTGTATGAAGGGTTACTCTCGTCTAAAATGCAGAAAGTTCGATGTACGATTATATTAAACAAAGGACAGAAACTGTTTTAATGCATTCCATTCAAAACAGTATGGTCTACCGTTGTGTTTAGCAAAAGACAAAAATTGCTTTTATTTGTTTTATTCAAGGTACCAAAGTTATGTTACTTTCTCTTACTACTTGATAGCGCCAAATGGAATCATATAATTTCAAGTGCAATTAATTAAATAAATTTCTAAACAAAGTTTCGTTTATGTTTTCATACCGATTTTTAACACATTTAAGCGTTAACAAATTTTTTTTTTAGCTCAAAACAATAATTTGGAACAGAAAGGGTTAATAAAGTGGCCATATCTTTGGGATCATTGTAGGAAATTCCATCCTGTGATAACAAAGTTACGGGATTTGTCTTTTCATTTTTGGCGTTAACCAAAACTTTTAAAGTATCTCACAATCCTTTAGGATTAGATTTTTGTTCGGTAATTTTAAAACAATAATGGTCCGCTTTTGCAGTTTTTATGAGCGAATTTAATCTGTTACAAAAATTTTTATATGTTTATCATTCTTCCATAGTTTATGGAGAGAATGTTTACAGTTTATGTTTACAATGAGTGCTGGAGTGATCGACCGGTTGTTACAATTATTTTTTTTACGTAAGTTTCGATTTTATAGGAAAATTAATATTAAATAATTATATCCATTATTGTGTTTGAGAATGTTTGAAATCTTGTTTCTATTTCAAAGTTACTTTCAGTTATTCTCGACCAGTCAAAACTTGATATCTCTCTGATAAATTTAAATTTATTATTATAATTGTAAGGTCTGTAGTTAATTTGTATTGTCTCCTGTATTTGTAAATGGCTAATAAGCATTGTGTATGTGGACAGATGGTCCATAATATGTAATTGGAGTATACCTGACGTACAGTTAAGGAAGATTGCACCCAGATTTAGTCTAATAAAGTGGAGATTTCTGAGGAACCATGTAGTCTTGTTGGCTTAGTTATAGTTAAATTAAAGCCATTTGCAGTGACTTCGCTTTGTACGTGTTTTTGGGGTTGTTTAACCTGCTTCGTAGCAGCAAAGGTCATATGATGGAAGGAACCTACAGCTTTACGTTGGATCCGAGCCACGGCTCGCTACATCATTTGGACGCAGAGAACGGTCATCCACCCAACTACTACCCAGACCCAATGTCGCTTAACTTTGCTTGTCGATGAGAAGCGGTGTTACAACATGGTCTGAATGTACCGGTCTGGGAAGCTTTAAACCCTAGACCCTGTCTCAAAGCTGGGTCCTATCTGCTTAGCAGATAGCTGGTGAGGGAAGCTATAATTTGGGGGCCTCTTTACTGACAACCCGTTGCCCACGTTGGGCTTCCATCGTGAAAAAGAAAAACTACGGTATACTGTAGTATTTACCATTTACCACTACTTATTCGGACTATAGTTGATCAAATTTTCCAAGAAGAGTTCCTTGTTCCATGCACGGTCTGTGTGTAACATAAAAGTTTCTCAGGGGGCTATTCTGAATTGTATCATGTATATATATATATATATATATATATATGCTACAGGGAATCTGTGTAACTAGGAGTTTCATGAAATCCCTAAAAGGTTCAGGGATTTTATGCCAGGTTAAGTCGTGATATTTTCGTTAGTTTTGACGAAAATATCACGATTTAATTAACCTAACCAATCGTCATGGGCGTACAGTTGACCTAACCGGGCATTCAATAATTTTACCGTAGGTTTAATGAAAATATCACAACTTAACCTTACATAAAATTTCTGAATCTTTTAGGGATTTCACGAAATCCCAGTTACACAGATTCCCTGTAACATATATATAATATATATATATATATATATATATATATATATATATATATAGGTGGGCAGTTGCGTCGCAAAAAGTTGCGGCGCAACTTGCGGCGCAACATTTTTGGTTGCGCTTGCGCTTGCGCCGCACATTTTTACAGAGAGTTGCAGAATTGTTTGCGGCGCAACTTATATATGCAGTTTCAAGATTAGCGCGCAACGGGCAACATTTAATATTACTTCTCTGTAAAAATAACCCAAGCGAATGTAACTTAAATATTTTTATCTGGCAACACTGCACTTCAATTGTTTACATTCAGTCACATTCTCAATGCGCCAGTATCACTGTCTGACTTTCTGTTGTTTTCGTTTCTTTTTACTTTTTAGTACTAGTACTAGTACTAGTATTATGGATCGTTTTGTGGTGTCTATGGCCGACAGCACTGATTCTGCCGACCAGGACATGGACAGAGAGGTTGAAGTGACTGAGAAGGTTGACAGCCGTTCCCCTGAGACTGAAGCAATTGTCGGTGAGGTTTCCGCTTCAGGATCGGGGGCCCCTACCGTTAACCCCTGGCCTTCCTTGGCCGACGTTTTTGAGTTCAAGGGTCAGGCCCAGGCACAGGGCCACACGGACAACTTCCTGTACGAGTGTGTCCGCTGCAGGCCCAATAAGAAGGTCTTCTCAGCCAACAAGAAGTCAAGATACAGCCTCCGGAAGCATATGGAGAGTAAGCACGGCTACTGCCTTCAGAAGTTTTTGGACTGCTGTATGGACGGGACAAAAGAAGCCAAGAAACGCCATGCATCCTTGCACGAAGCTGCCACCAAGAGGCAGATGATGTGCCGCCAACCAACCTTGATGGAGATGGCAAGCCCATCCAAGTGTAGGCACAACATCAGCAAAGCTACCTTCCAACATAAGGTGAGTCAGGAAAATTTGATTTCAATAATTTGCTTAACATTTTTTTCAAAAATTAACCTACTGAATTAAATTTATGAATGTAACATTATAGCAAATTGACAAGAGATGTAAAATAAATTTTACTTTTATATTTAAATCTATAGCTCATCAACATGTTTGTGGACAACATGATCCCCTTCTCTGTTGTGGACAACCACACGTTCATGGACTTTGCTGCCATGATACCTGGCGGCTACATGGAGAGTATGTCGCGAAGGACACTGACGAGGTGCATCGAGTCCAGGTTTGAAACTTTTAAATATTATAATCGAATATGCTTCAAAGTGAAATTTTAACGTATACGTGCCATTATAAACTAAGAAATTCTATAGTTATTCCCTTTAATTTTCATTTTCTTTCAATGACATTAGAAAGTATGATGCTTGTATGGATATCTAAACTAATTTGTAATAAAATATATCATGAAATGGAGGTCTGGATAAACTTTGAATAAAGTTTTTTCCGTTTTTTTACACATTCCTGCGTGCGCATATCCATAGAGGCCCGCAGCTTAAGGCTTAAAATTTTACATTATTGCATATTAGATTCTTTATTTAATATTTATTAACTAAGTGATTTGATTGATTTCATTTGTAATTTGTTTTTATACTTTAAGGTATGAGACCGACCAAAAGAAGCTGAAGGACATCCTCAGCAACCTGCCATCCGTGGCCACCACTGCCGATGCCTGGACGTGCAGAAACAGGTTTGCAAGCCAAATTTTAAAGCAAAAAGAAAAAAATAAGCAACAATTCCACAGAAACATTCTACCTTGAAAATCTGAAGTTGAAAATTAAAAAGTCAAACAAACTTTTATTTTATATAATTTCTAAAAAACGTTTTACATTTTAGATCATACCTCGGCATGACCGTTCATTGGATAGACCAAGAGACCCTCAAGAGGAAGAATGCTATCTTGGTGTGCCAGAGACTGAAGGGCCGTCACACCTATGACATATTGGCTAAGGTCATCCAGGACACACACTGGAGCTTTGGCATCGAGAACATTGTGGGCAGGACAACCACAGATAACGGGTCCAACTTTGTCAAGGCATTCAAGTAAGTTAAAGAAAAGTTAATTTTTTTCAAGCACATTGCAATACCAAAGAATAATTGCTAGAATGTCTTGGAAGTTGAATTCTAGGTTTGTAAAACTTAAAAGATTTTACATGGTTCATATTTTATAGGGTCTTTGGTGAACCTGAACCTGACCATTTTGGTGCCGAAGTTGGGGAGCAACAGGATGACCCAGAAGATGCTGCTGAGGTGCTGGAAGTGGCAACTATTTTGGGAGGTGATTAATTTAGAATTTGTACCCGCTGTAAATCAAACTTTTTTTTAGAAAACTTATTTTTAGAAATTTATTATAATCGTACCCAATGTAAATCATTGTATTAAATATGACTTTATTTTTAGATCATGAAAAAGAGTTTAAAGACCAGCCCTCTTATCAGTCTTATGACCTGCCGAAGCATTCACGGTGTGCTGCCCACACCCTCAACCTGGTGGCCACCGCTGATGCTGAAAAGGCTTTGACCAAGAGCCCCCAGTACAAAAAGACCAGTCGTTCAGCCTTTGCCAAGGCCCAGGAACTTTGGAATAAGCAGCACAGGTAAATTAATTTATTGAACATTTCTACACTCCAATAACAATTAAAAATGAAATAAATTTAAGAAAAAAACAAATAAATTCTATTATTTTTGTTTAACTTAAATTTGTGTTATTTTATAGGAGTTCTCAAGCCTGCGACCTAATCAGGGATGAGGTCGGAATGCTGCTTATTGTCCCAACAGTCACCAGGTGGAACTCGGTGTATGACGCCGTGATCCGTCTGGTCGACATAGTGAACAGCAAGGACGCAGCCAGGGGACTGAACAAGGCCTGTCACGCACTCAACATTCCGGCTTTCACGTCCGGTTAGTGATAACTACAATTTTTTTTTTTTAGAAATTAGTCAAGTTAGTTGAAAAAATTAAATTACAAATTGTATAACTTTCCATGTTAACAACTTTTACTTACAGAACTTATATAAAGTTATTTTTCCAGGTGACCAGGAGTTCTTCAAGGCCTATCGGCAGGTCATGGAGCCGGTGGCCAAGAGCCTAGACGTCCTGCAGGCGGAGGGGAGAGCCTACATGGGCGTCTTGGTGCCCACCTTGGTCCTCTGCCTCTCCAGTCTCAACAGGCACAAGCACAACGAAGAGTTGGCCGTCTGCCTCCCTCTGACAGAGGCCTTGACTGAGGGGTTGATGGGCAGGTTTGGCCATGTCTTTACAGACATGGACTGTAGGCCTGTTCAAAAATCAACTTTTTCTTATTTTCATAGGTTTCTATACATTTTCCCATGCTTTTTGACCTGAAAAAGCCGGAAATCACAACTATTTTGACCTAGGATGTTGGGAAGCATTGCCGCATGGAGCTTTAAATTTTCTGCCTTGAAATCGGCCAAAGCGCCAATTCCGGGGTCCCTTGAATTATGTTTTGCACTTTAACTTTTGATCTAAACAAGATAGAGCAACAAATTAGGTATCAAATGAAAGAGCATAAAATTAATAAATAATAATAATAATAATAATAATAATAAATAAATAATAATTAATAATAATAATAATAATAATAATAATTATCTATCATTTTTCAGGAAACAACAGAAACTCAATCAGAATCTAGAAAACCACCTACAAGTTACAACTTCACAATGGCATTAAGCAAGGAGCTGAGGGAGCTCCGTGGGCGCACAGTTGATATCTCAGAACCCTTCAGCTTTTATCAGTGGTTCCCAGCTTCCCACCAACAGACAGGCGTTCCAGTATTTCCTTAATCTTCAGAATTTACCGGAAAATGCAGGGAGGCCAATGGTTCAAGACCTTGCATATGAAACAGTTGAATCTATCATCCCATTCTGGCAGATGGCTAGGATCAAGACAATGACCAAGTACAACGCAATGAAGCTCTTCATGAAACTACATGAGAAACATCGTGCTCTGGTGAAAAGCAAAGGAAGAGCAAGTAACCCTGGGGGAAAAAGAGGAGCATTTGTGCTGGAATTAGACAGCCTGTTCGATATAGGAACTCCAGATGCAATCCAGGAAATACAGAACAACAGACTGTTATACAGAGAGAAGAATGATGAGGATATCAGGTTCTACGAAGACCAAAAGACTGAGAGGAAAGGTCATATGTCTGGTCATGACAAGATTTTTGAGACAAGATCCCTGCAGCAAGCAGCGAGGAATGAAAGACTGCAGCATAGACAAGAACAAGGTAAAACTAATTACTTTGAACGTTACAAAAAGTTTTAAGTTTTACTCCATTGCGATATTTAGCATGTACTTAACAATTACTGTCTTAACATGTTGTACTATTTTACAGCTGCAGCAGAACAAGAGGCAGTTGTTCATGTGGATGACATTACCTGGGGTGACTCAACTGACAACGACGCTAACACAGAGGACATGGATTACCATCAGCCTCGTCCTGGATGTTCTCACCATCAAGACACTGTGACTAGTGTGACTTTGACGTTTCCAAGGAAGGTCATGGAATGTGATGTCATCTGCAATACAGCTGATCGTCTTGGTTTATCAGACAATCAAGTTACTGCCATGGTTTCTGCCACCTTGAAAGCTAGAGGGGCTGATCTGGATAACTTCGTCATCTCAACCTCAACAACACGTCGCAACAGAATGCTGTCCAGGTATAATATCAGCCAGAGTCACATGTCCAAGTTTTGTGAAAAAACCCCACAGTACGCTGCCTTACACTGGGATGGAAAGTTGCTCAAAGATGTCTTGGGCAGTGAACCTGGAAGTACCTCGAGACTTTAGCTGTGCTAGTGTCTGGTCCACCTTCATACACTGAAGGAAAGTTATTGGGAGTACCTGTCATCGACAATTCTTCTGGCACAGCTCAGGCTGAGGCTTCAATGGATTTACTGGAGACATGGGAACTTACGGATAATGTTACTGCCCTTGTTTTTGACACTACATCCAGCAACAGTGGAGTTCACAGAGGAGCTGCCAAACTGCTAGAGAAAATGCTGAACAAAAAGGTGTTTTATCTGGCCTGTCGACATCACATCCTGGAAATCCTAGTAGGATCAGTTTGGGAGAAGCTGTTTGGGAAGGTGAAGGGGCCAGATAATCCCTGGTTTGAGCATCTGAAGGATGTTTGGACGGACTTGTCCAAGGAAAACCCAAAGATGCTGGCTATCAACAGCAAATGGCTGAAGGAAAAGAAGAAGAACAGTGAAGAAATACTCCAAGACATTCTAACAGCAGAAAGGCTTCCAAGAGCCGACTACAGGGAAATGGCTGAACTGACAGTCATTGTTCTTGGAGGAACGCCTCCTCGAGGTATTCACTGGAGTCGACCAGGCGCCATTCATCAGGCCAGATGGATGGCCAGAAACCTGTACTCCATGAAAATGCTGATGTTTGCAGATCAACTTGAGTACGACGAAGACACTGTATCAAAGCTGGAAAGACTCAACACCTTCCTTGCGCTGTTCTACACTCCTGTATGGATGATGTCAATGTCTGCTGCAGATGCTCCCGTGAATGATCTAAGGCTAATCCAGGACATGTTGAAGTAAAAGAAAACTGACCCAGAGCTTGCTGATGCAGTACTTAATAAGATGGAAAACCACAAATGGTACCTGACGCAGGAAGTCGTGCCATTTGCCCTGTTCAGTAGGGCGGAGTGAAAAACTCATTTTTCGAATTTTCAAATTGGCTAGTGTGGACAATGTGTGGAGTAGTGAGGAAATAAGCTGGTATAAATTTAAAATCATAACATTAATATCTTCAGGTGCCACAATGACCTTCAATATTGAAAAAAATTGAAAAAAGCAGATTTTAACCAATAATTACAGAAGAGTCCACGATGCACAATAGACAAGAATTTATTCACACTTGTATAAAAATAGCTCAGTCAACCTTTAAAAAAAATTTCTATTCTCTAAAAACAGTTTTCTATAGTCAGCTCACTCAGCTGCCACGTGAGTACCTCGGTTCAGTGTAGCTGTCGCTCTCGTAGCAGGTGGGTGTTCTGTTGTTGGCGTTACTCAGATAGTCTAAACTATATTTCTTATATATTTTGCATTTCTGTATTGTGTTGCCCTAAGTTTGCCATGTACTATTAACTGAAATTAACGTATAATTGATATTAGCTCTTTTTTTCAGATTTGTATACTTTCAAAATGTCTCGAGTTTGTGCAAAATCAACCAGGGCCTCAACTGAGTGCCCATGTTTGGTATGGGGGAAGATTTGTGGCACAGGAATCTTCCTACATACGAAGGAGTTTTTAAATATTACTTGTTTGTAAGAAACGATTTGAAACAGAATACTAATAAAGATCCTTCAATATCTCAAATATTAGAACAAGTTGTTGATAAATTGAAAACAATTTGGGAAAGTGCTTCCGTCCCAATTCTGTCAGACAGGCGAATTGAAACAATGTTCAGAAGCTACCACGAAAAGTATCGTGTCATTATGAAGCCATACCAAAGCAGAAAAAATTCTGAAGCTTACAAAGCAAAGATTGATATGTTCAAAAAAGAAGCACACACGAAACTTTTTGACATTGCAGCGTGCAAGTGCAAAGTACTAACACAATGTTCTTGTCCCAAAGAAAAAACGGTTCCAAAGGAAGAAGTGACGTTCCTCTTAGATCAAAGGAGTGAAAGAAAACTGTTTATTGATAGAGTAGATATTACACTCTCAAAGAAAAAAACATCTACGTTGCTAAGAAAGCAAAAAGAAGCTGTGAGGCTCACCAAAGAATCTTCACAGGAGAAATTGCAGGATACAAATGTTGAATTATCATCATCGACATGAAATAGTGAGTGAATCTGGCAAAATATCAGACGATACATTTCCAGAGCCAGTTAGCTCTAAGAGAAAGCTCGAACAACCTGAAGAACAATTATTCAAGAAAAGGAAAACTACAAATCTACCTTCAGTGGCTACTGCTTGTGACAGGACTGCAGTTTCAGATCGAGCTGCAGCATTCATTGTTAGTGCAGTATTGCAAGATATTGGAGAAGTTTCTATTGACAATACATCTGAAGTAGTGGATAGGAGTAAAATCAGAAGAGAAAGACAAAAGAAGAGATCAGAAATTATGAAAGATCAAAATCAGGTCCCAATCAGAGGAATCTATTTTGATGGTCGAAAAGATTCTACACTCTTCCAAGAAAAAAAGAGTCCAAAGTATATCAGAAGAAGGTAACAGAAGAACATATCACTTTAGTGAGAGAACCTGGTTCAGATTATTTGGGCCATTATTCTGTGAATTCTGGATCAGCTGAAGAAATATGTAAAGGAATGTTTGAGTATATTGGAAATAATGACATGAACCCGGAAAACCTTGTTGCCATTGGATGCGATGGTGCAGCAGTCAACACTGGAGAAAAGGGAGGCGTTATAAGGCTTATAGAATTGAAGCTGAAGAAGCCAGTTCAACATTTAGTGTGCCAGCTCCATGCCAATGAATTGCCATTACGCCATTTAGTTGCAAAGCTGGATGGAAAAACATCTGGCCCCCGCGGATTCACCGGTCCTATTGGCAGGGAATTAGAGAACTGTGAGAGTCTTCCTATTGTCGAGTTTGAAAGGATTGATGCTGAGGAACCAACTGTAGACTGTGAAGATCTTAGCACCGACCAAAAATATCTAATTGATATTCATCAGGCCATAACAAAGGGATAGTGCTCTCCAGATCTTGCTCATCGTAGTCCAGGCAAAATGGCACATTCACGATGGCTGACTACAGCAAATCGTTTGCTTCGTCTATACGTTTCAACTGTAAGTCCATCTGAGAACCTCATGAACATTGCTTCTTTTATAATGAAGGTCTACATCCCAATGTGGTTTTCTATTAAGCAAAGTACGTCTTTTGTCAATGGCTCAAAACATGTTTTCAAAACTATTGAACAAACAAGAACACTGAATGACGAAGTAAAGGATATTGTAAACCCTGTCATACAAAGAAATGCATTTTTTGCAAATCCAGAAAATATTCTAGCATCAATGATTCATGATGACCGCAGCGCCATAAGAGAATTAGCGTGGAGGCGAATAAAGAAAGCAAGGCAAACAAACAAGAAAAAAGTTGTGAGGCGTTTCACAGTAACTGTTATTCAATTTGAAGCTACTGATTATACTGATTTAATTAATTGGCAAAAATGCATTGTCACTGAACCACCTGTGACAAGACACCTGACAGAAAATGAGATTGAAGAATTTATAGAAAACAAGAGTACCCCTCCATTCGAGAAATTCCCTTGTCATACACAAGTAGTAGAAAGAATGGTAAAATTAGTGACTGAAGCATCATCAAAAGTATTTGGATTGAACGCGCGAGATGGCTTCATAAGATCAACACTTCAGTCACGTAAAAAAATGCCATCATTCGAAAGTAAAGCTGAATATAAAGTTTAAATAAAACGTTAATAGAAAAAAACATGCGCAAGGATGGGTGGTTGGGAGGGCATGGGTGGAGCTCGACAGGCAGCCACCTCCTCGTGGTGAGTTCTGGATTATTTAGATCATTAATCAAAAGAACATTGATCTAAATAAACTAAGAGCTGCGTAATTCAGTAACTATTTTGGTAATTGGAACACTTAATATATAATAATAACAAGTAAGTTTCAGTTATTGTACTAATGCAGAATATAAGAAAATCATTATATTTCACTTTTTTCGACGGCTTTGTTGCACCTGAAGATATAATTTCGCAGGACTAATATTTATGCACAGTCATTATCTATAGCACCCACATATTTTCCGCACTAGCCATATTTGAATTTCGAAAACAAGTTTAAAAACCTCATTTTCGATCCGCCCTACTGTTCAGCAGTAGATTGAGTGACACATTGAAGCACGACATTGCTGCCCAGTTACATGCCACTGAGAAGCCAGACAGCTTCAGAACAGGAAAGCCTCTATTCCAGAGAGTCACAGCTAAGACCACCCTGGTTGATCTCATTGGCCCAGAATCACATTTCCTGCTGAAACACTGCACATTGGATCCGAGTTGCTTCTGGAACCTGTCACGTCTTGGCCACAGAATGAGGACTACAGAAAAGCGTTGGACTATGTTAAGAATCTGAAAGCGGTGAATGACATTGCTGAACGTGGTGTCAAGATGATGAGCGACTTTGCAAATGTCATAACAACAGATGCCAAGCAAAGGGACTATCTCCTTCAAGCTGTGGAGTTCAACAGACGCCGCTTTGACAGCTTCAAGAAACAAACTCTCAACAACTGACTGTGTAAATGTCATTATGAAATTAATCATCATGTAATGCTTTCACTTCTTGATCGATTAGACTTGTGACAAAATGTTAATCTCAAATTTGTGTCATGAATAAGGCGCCTTGTCTGCCTTGAGTGTGAGAAAACGAATTTTGTGATATTTCTGAAATCTTTGTATGTACCAATGTGCCATTTCTTGTTCCAAGACTATCATAATTGTATAAGTTAGAAAGAGGATTAAAAACACTTTAATTTGGTGCCTATTTTGTTGCTCTATCTTGTTTAGATAAAAAGTTATAGTGCAAAACATGATTCAAGGGACTCCGGAACTGGTGCTTTTGGCCGATTTCAAGGCAGAAAACTTAAATCTCCATGCGGCAATGCTTCCCAACAACCTATGTCAAAATGGTTGTGATTTTCGGCCTTTTCAGGTCAAAAAGCATGGGGAAAGGACAGAAACCTATGAAAATAAGAAAAAGTTGATTTTGAACAGGGCTAATGGACTGCCTCTTAGCTACTGCCTTCAACCCGCAGTTTAAGCTGTCAAGATGGCCAGAGCTGGTGCCAGGAAGAGACCCGGAGGAGTTGAGGAGGACGGTCACCAGCAAAGTTGTGTCGTTGGTGGACAGGGCCAGGAAGGATGAAGAGTTCAGCAGCAGCAGCAGTGATGCGGAAGCGGCAGACAAAGGGGACTTCCTCGAGCAGCTGTACGACACAGGAGTAATCAGCAAACAGAAGAAGGAGAGCACAATGCTGGTGAACAGTTTCCTGGACCAGAGGCCGGAGAAAAATATCGCGAGGAACGTGTTCACTTGCAAGGAACCTTCAGACCTCTTTGTGCAGTATAACACACCCATTCCCTCAAGTGCGGATGTAGAACGTCTGTTCTCTTTGGGGAAGGATGTTCTGAAGCCAAAACGGGCTGGACTCTCCGATCCACACTTTGAGATGCTGGTGTTCATGAAGGGGAACCTGGCTCTTATGTAGTGATTTTTTTGCATTTATTACACTGGGGAACAAAAAAAAAATTTTTTCTTGGTGCCTGAGATTTTAGACTTATTCTGGATATTTTCATGCCACTGATTCAGAAAATATCATCCATTTTGTTCTAGCAGCCCTAGTTTTTGAGATATTGCATACGTCATTACCTACTTTATTACCCTTCTGGAACGGTATTATGAGTTGCTCGTAAATCTAAATGCATCTGTATAATTAAATTGTAGCTATGATTTTGCTGATGTTGCTGTTTTGCATGTGTATTGTACATGTACTAACGTGAATTCTTTCCTGTTACAGGTGTTGACATGGCTTCATCACGAAGAAAGTGTTTAAATCATCCAGATGTGTTTTGTTTTATCTGCGCGAGAGTACACGTTCATTGAACAGAGAAAAACTATTACTGATTTTGTGAAAAAAGCTTATTTTGCCTATTTCAAAGTACAACTAGGGACCAAGATAAGCCATGGGCTCCTCATGTTGTGTGTAAAACGTGTACGGAGCATCTGCGGCAATGGATTAACGGAAAGAGGAGGTGCCTGAAATTTGGTATACCAATGGTATGGAGAGAACAGAGAAACCACAGTGATGACTGTTACTTTTGTTTGGTGAATATAAAGGGCATCAATGGACGTAACCGGAGTAAATGGACGTATCCTGACATAGACTCAGCTAGACGGCCTGTTTCACATTCAGATGAGATACCTGTCCCATCATTCAGCCATCTTCCAGAGCTCCCTCAAGAAGATGATGAATCTGCTACTGACAAAGAAAGCATATGTGGGCAAAATGACAGTGATTTCGAAGGACCGTCATCAGTTGCAGGTTTTAGTCAACACGAATTAAACGACCTCATAAGGGACTTAAGTCTTTCGAAGAAATCGTCTGAATTGTTAGCTTCCAGGCTGGGGAGAAAAAATTTACTGCTGCCAAGAACCAAAATCACGTTATATCGCGACAGAGAAAAGGATTTACTGCCCTTCTTCTCAAAAGAGAACGATTTAGTTTTCTGCAACAATGTGCGCGGATTGCTGATGAAAATGGGCATATCGGAATACACACCAAGTGAATGGCGGTTATTCATAGATAGCTCCAAACGGAGCCTAAAATGTGTTCTTCTACACAACGGCAACAGATACAGATCAATCCCAATTGGTCACTCAGTCGGTATGAGAGAAGAGCACGGGACAGTCGCCCTAGTCCTAGAAAAGATATCATACCGAGACCACCAATGGGTGATCTGTGTGGATCTGAAGATGGTGAATGAATTTTCTCTGGGCCAGCAGAGCGGGTACACCAAGTACCGTGCTTTATATGTCTCCGGGACAGTAGAGCTAAAGATGAACACTGGGTGAGAAGACAGTGGCCTCTGAGAGAAAACATGGTGGTTGGAGAAAAAAATATCATCAAAGAAGCTTTGGTTGACAGAGAAAGGATCATATTGCCACCACTGCACATCAACTAGGTTTGATGAAACAATTTATAAAGGCTTTGAACAGAGATGGGACGTGTTTTGGCTACATATGTAGAAAATTTCCTGCGCTGAGCATGGAAAAGCTGAAGGCAGTATTTTCGATGGACCGCAAATCCGGGAACTCATGAAAGACCCGCGTTTCCAAGATTCAATGGACAACATTGGGGCACGTGCTGGTCATCGTTTAGTATGGTTGTGAAGAATTTCCTTGGGAACTATAAGGCCGATAACTACGGTGAACTAGTGGAGAATATGCTCTCTTCTTTTTGTAAACTTGGCTGTAAAATGAGCATCAAACTGCATTACCTCCACAGTCATTTGGATCGTTTCCCAGATAACCTCGGTGATCTAAGCGAGAGAACAAGGTGAACGTTTCACCAAGAACTAAGGACCATGGAAGAACGGTACCGCGGACGACGTGGGATACTCACATGATGGCAGATACTGCTGGAGCATCCAACGCGAATGTCCCTGGCACATCTCATCGCAAGAAATCTCAGAAACGCGGTTTATGTGAGATGTATCAATGAAAGAACTTTTTTTGCCGTTCGTGTCTCAAGCTTGTTTGAATTTAATAAATATTTTTCGTACCTTATGCTTGTTTGATGTTAATACACTATTTTTGCTGACATTCATCATACTTTTGTATTCAATTGACAACAACAGTGATTGCCAGTCAGCAATTATATAATATTATATACATTATATAGAAATATATATAGATATATATCATATCTTGATAAGCAGAGCTGATGGAGAAAAACTAATGTCATTTTTAGAATCAGCGACCTCAATATACCCAGAAACAGGTCTAACATCTAAGTCACCAAAAGTTGTGTTCCCCAGTGTTATATATTGTAATAAAATATTGATATTATCTTTTTCTGTATCAGATATATTTTGTTTAACTTGTAAAAAGGGTTTTTATTTTAATATTTTATTTATTTTTCAAAAGTTGCGCGTTGCGGTTGCGCTTGCGGCGCAACTTTTTGAAAAGGGTTGCGCTTGCTCGTGCGGCGCAACTATTTCAGCAGAGTTGCGGTTGCGGCTGCGGCGCTACAAAAATCGTTGCGCGTGCCCACCACAATATATATATAAATAAATAATATTCTTTCCATGCTATCATGCTATCTACAAAAGTACGATAATATTCATCTTTAAGAAAAACAACCAATGTGTGACGTCACAGTAAAATGACATTGTTGAAATTATCTTGTACGATACCAACCAACCGAATTGTTTTTCAAGTGGCCGGTATTGAATATTTTCATTTCGTCTATGAGATTTCGCCAAGTGAAGCTGGGAATAATTGTTTTGAAAAATGTTTGGAAGGAAAGAATGTGAAGAGGATAAAATATTACTGTGAGAATAAGTTTTCTCGTATGTTGGTATTTATGACAAAATATCGTTGTATCTTTGAGCTTAAAAGGGGTCTCTATCAGGAATTCGATTCCATAAGCTCGTGAAAAGTTTATAACCACTAATTTAAATAAATTTTAATTTAAATATTCGGTTATTATTCTTTAGTAAGTTTCAGGAGCTTAGTTCAAACTTTAATGATAATTCGCAAAGCCAAGCATAAGTTAATTGATTGATTACAAGAAAAAACTACGGAGCAAGTGTAGTTTACGTCCCCCTGACGCAAAAGGGGGGACAATCTACACTAGGATCTTTAGGAGACATTTTTTACATGAATCCATCAAATAAAACGTTAAAACTAACGAAAATATTACGACTTAACCTAACCAATCGTCAATTTATATATATATTAGTGATGTAGCGGATGTCATTTTTTTCACATCCGCGGATGCGGATGAGGATGTTTGATTTCGACATCCGCGGATGCGGATGCGGATGTCTACATTTTCGTTATTTTTTAGGATATATTCGAGATTTGTTGTGTTTAACGTATATAATAAGTTATTATATAGAGAGAGCTGTAGCTATAATGTAGTATAATTGATTAATTGTACAATAATTGCTGTACTTTTCTCTGAACATATAAAATAATATCAAGTATCTAACTAATATAGAAATCAATTGTGAATTCGTCTGCAAATAAATTCGTTATATTTTGTCGAGTTTCAGCCACAATTAGAAACCATAATTGTGTTACCAGGATGCGGGACTTGAACCCAACTCAAATTAGCTTGATAACTATTTATATTAAGTTTAAAGTTTTACTAGGCATATTTATAAATGAGTAATTAAAATAAAGTAAACTAAGATGTTCATCGTTTAATGTTCAAACTTAATTATAGGAAGGTTATGCTTAAGGAACATTAATTTTTCTGCCTTTTCTGCTGCCAGTCTGTTTCTCTTTTCATCATATATTAATCCAGCACTGCTAAATAATCTCTCGCTTGGTACGTTTGTTGGAGGACAGGCTAAATGCTTCCTTGCAAGTTTACTCAAGTATGGATAGATATTCTGCGTATTTTTCCACCAACTAATAGGATTGTCACATGCAGCCAGGCGTTTTTCTTGGTGATAGCTCTCGATCATTTTTACTACATCTTTTGACATCGCGTAGGTCTCGTCATTGCTGCTTGACTCAAGAAACTGAGAGAGAGATTCTGTGATAGATTTGCTCGTTGAAGGTGTTGGTTCTGTCACTGAAACTTTTATTCTTTTGGTGGGTGGCGAAGCGACAGATTCAAGAGATTGAAGCTCTTCAACTGCTTTGCCAAGTGATGATTTAACTCGTTCTAATGTACTAGGTGAAAATAACTTAGTTTTGTAACGTGGATCTAAGTAGGTTGCAAGAGAGTAACTTCATACAAGAACAGCCTCTCGTCTTGTCGCTTGCATCACTTTTGCGCACAATGAACTAGTTCTATTATTATAGTAGAATTTGATAATTTCCGCTTATTAATGACGTTTTATCTCAACGGTCCACATCCGCACGACATCCGCAGTCCAAAGTGCGGATGCGGATGTTCCGCGGATGCGGATGCGACCTACATCACTAATATATATATATATATATAAATTGACGATTGGTTAGGTTAAGTCGTGATATTTTCGTTAGTTTTAACGTTTTATTTGATTAGGTATACGCGGACAAAGTTGAGGAACGCAAACCGCACTAGGATAATGTAGGGGAACGTAAACTACACTTGCTCCAAAACTACAAAAGCGACAGTGTTATGGCCGGATTAGTTTTATTTCGGCTTTATATATATATAATCTTATATATAATATATATATATATATAATATATATATATATATATATTATATATAATATATATATCTAGTGTGTGTGTATATATATATATATATATATATTTGTTATTTTGATGGGAACATGACAATTGAAAGGCGAATATTTTTCGATTTAATTAGAAAACACTTAAAATATGTTTTTGTATCAGATGACATTGCGCTTCTTTGCGAACGTGATAAGTGCACCTTTACAGGACTAATATCCTTCCTTCAGCAGAACTTTGACGAAGGAAAAAGCTTTACGAAGTGTTCAAAATGCTATTTCAAACTTTTAATCAGATATCTAAAAAGTTTGCAGTTTTATGTTTAAAGTTTTATTTCGATCGAAAAATTGTAATTAAAACAAAAACCAAAAAGATTTTTTCACAAATACTCGTAAAAGAGATTTTGGAGAAAAATTTTAGATTTTAAGTAAAATATATATATTTTTTTTTATATATCGCAAATTTTTTCGGTTGAAGTTCGCAATTTTTAAGAAAGTTTTTAAGATGTTCGTTTATTTTTTTATTTTAGTTATCTTTCACTGAAATATTCTAGTCTTCACCTTGAAGACCTTGTTTTATCCCTGAAGAGAATGAAGTAAAGAACCTCTTTCTCCCTATAAAATCTCTCAAAAAATTTCATCAAACTTGTTAAATGAATGGAAAAAATCAATAATGAAAGTATAAACCCGAAAATCCTGATTTATAACCCCTATTTAATTCTCGATAAATGGTTATTTTTTGGGAAATCTTTTTCCTCTCATACACGCTAAACATACAACTAATTACAGATACAGAATGATGTACAGTATATCAGTCTTT
Source organism: Bathynomus jamesi (assembly GCA_023014485.1). Lineage (NCBI taxonomy): Eukaryota > Metazoa > Arthropoda > Malacostraca > Isopoda > Cirolanidae > Bathynomus > Bathynomus jamesi. The sequence goes on from JAJOZX010000491.1 coordinate 655,249, forward strand.
CGAAACAACTACTGTATCTACTTTTTGCTCCATGATGACGATCAGTGTATATCAGGCCAGGAAAGTGGATTTCTCAGAGTCTGAAACTTTGAGTCTCGTCTTCGTAAATCATTCGCGGCTACCATTATGCGATTTTGTTTGGAATGGCGCCAAATCTAACGGAGATGTCGAACGAACACAAAGTTTGACGTACTTTGAGGGAGAGAGAGAGAGAGAGAGAGAAAATGAGAGAATTATGCCGGAAGCAATACAAACAATTTACGAGCGCTTATACGTCCATAATATGGACGGAACTGAAAAATCACTCTTTATTATAGCTGTTATAGCAATTCTGAAATAAAATTAACTATGAAATAATCTTAATTTTAAATTGTAAATATTTTCATAATTTACATAAAATTACAATTAAATTTCGAAAAAAACGCCCCCTCCCCACCCCACACACATATGTGTGTGAGTTACTTTTTTAACAATGTTCAGAATTGGGCTGGGGCCAACTACTCTGCAACATCCCGCCTCATTTGGGGGATTTGATGATGGAATAACTTGCTTTCTACTTGCCATTTATACAGGGCTCATCAAGAATATTGCTAAAAAAATTATCTAGATGGTTCTTGAATGTATTTAGATTAGTTTGGTAGTGGTTTCTCAGTTCTTTTGGCAACATGTTAAATAGTTCTGGGTTTTTTATTGAGAGTATTTTTCATTTTAATTTTTGTTTTCCTGTTCTGCTGCACTTGGGATAGTACATAATCTATCGGTTCTCTCACTTTAGTGTTTTTTATTTCACATTTAAAATTTGGTATTTTCAGGTATTTTCCGTATGTAGATATATATTTAGACTACGTATTGCTTACTTCTTTATTTTAGGGGGATTCAAAATTCGTAATCACGACCACCAGTCTTTTCTTTTGTTTCTTCTATCTTGGATGTTAAGGTCCTTTGTATGGCTTGTATGTTTCCAATGTCTTATTTTCTGTGCTGTGTGGGCTTGTCAGTACTGAGCAATATTCACTTACTAATAAAACCATTTAAACTCTTCCATACTATAATCATAATGTTTGTTCTGCAAAGGAAGCTTCTCCAGATGATCCTCATTTTTTTCTTGACGTTATAATTTTAATATTGCAATGCTCTCAGAATTCTGCATTTGTAAACAGTACTACTACTTTATCTCTAACTTTAATGTAATCTGTTTATTTTCGTTTTGTGCCCTTTATTCTATAGTTCCTTGTTGTCATCATATCTAATGAATTGGAAGTTTTCTTCACTGAACATTATATTTAATGCATCTCATTAAGATAATGTAGTGCTATAATTTTGCACTTTTTCTATGTCTTCTTTATTTGGTATTTCCTTTCATATTTTCGTGTCTGCTGAACACGATGCAACAGCTTCTCTAACATCCATTCTTTATATATCTAATCATTATAATAAATAACAGGAGGGCTAACCCATACTTTGTGGAAGAGAAGCGATGACTTCTGAAATCTTATATTTAACTATATTTACCACTACTCTGTGTTCTTTGACTCAAAACCTCCAAGATCCATTGTCTCCGCTTTCTAGTAATTCTTATTTCTTAAGCTTGTGCTCTATAGCTCCATTAGCTGTGGGTAGTTTTTATTATTACTTGTTTCAGTACGTCTTATTTTTATTTCTCTTTTAGTGCAAATTTTTAGTTTTTTAAATTTATTATTGTTTCATTTATTTTATAGTTTATTATCTTCAAGAATGTTGTACGGTTTTACGGCATTTATATCCTGACAATAAAGGTTATCATTATCATTATTGAAGGCTTTCTCAAAATCAGCATACATTACTACTACATTCCGTTTGCGACATATATGCAGTATTTTACCTGATGGTCTAAAAACTGCGAAAGATATGACTATCTAGCGCCCCAGCCCCCACCTCCTCCCACCATAGAAGGAGAAGAAGAGAGCAGAAATCACGGTCCAGAGTTTTCGAGAGGCCTGGACATTCTATGCTTCAAAGATTGGAGGTCATAGGGGGAAAGATGTATTGAGGAAGATTGCTCCACAGTTCACCGGTTAAGTAGATAAAATATTGACAGTGCCGATTAACCCTAGATTTAGACAGTTGGACAGAGAGTTCAGAAGAGCAGTGTTATAATAGCGAGAGAGAGGGAAGAGAGAGGGATTGAAGACCGTCAGTAAGAGAGAGGGAATTGATGAGACGAAAAGCCTGTGATTTCATCGGGTCAAGTAGTGCTGAGTGGGTTGAGCCATCCCATACATGAGAAGCGTACGCCATACAGAGAGAGACAAGACCCCTGCACAGCAGTGACGTGCACAGACTTTCAGAAGGGCAGGGGCTCAGTTGAAAAAAGGGCACTCCCCTAACATTTTTAAAAATGAAATCCGCAATGCCATATAGGCTATATATATGTATACACACACAAAGAAAAATTTTAAAATTGTATGTGGTAAATATTCCTAAATTCCATTAAATTCAATGCATTATTTTTGTATATAAAGCTGATTAAAGAAAATAAATGAAAATTTGTTGTAAAAAGGCATGTTTTTATTGCAAGATTTTCAAAAGATATGAAGATATTGAAATATTGGAGTGTATTTACAATTATTATTCAATTTTACTTATATTGACTTTTAGTTTGCTCATCATATAAATTACAGTATTCTGCTGTATATACACATTTAAATATGGAATAATATGAAACTATAAATTAAAGATTTATAGAAATATACTGTGGGCTATTTAATATGATGGCCACAGCTCTTAAGTAGCAATAGAAAAATATTGATTCTTATCAAGAAAATACAAAAGCAAAAATTATATTCTTAATCATCTACAATGAAATGCATACTGAAGAATAAGGAAGCAACATGTTTAATAAATCATAATAGCAGTCTCCTGTTGGCCATGCGCTTGAAAATGTTTATCACTTCTTCATTATCAACAGGGATGTCTTTCTCAATGCTAAGCAGCATGAGATCGGAGAGTCTTTCTTCTCCACACAGGCTCCGCAGTTTATGCTTAACTAACTTGAGCTTGGAAAAGGAGCGCTCCACAGTTGATGTTGTTACTGGAAGTGTTGCATAAATTTTAAGCAACTCATACATAATTGGGAAGACAAAATGGGCATCGTTTTCCTTGAAACAATTGAGGGTGGATCTCAGATCATTTTTTGGCAGTGAGTAGGCTGAGTGAAATATCCTCAATTCTGTCAAAAGTTTGTCTTCCTCTTCTTCAAAGCCATAGAACTTGCAGAGAGTATTTAGACCTTGAACTTTACTACTTGTTGCCAATTCTCCACCTGTCTTCCAGTTTAGTGGCACAATTAGGCTATGGAGCGACTTTAGGATTTTTCCTGTCTTATCTTCATCCTTTCCTTTAAGGAACTAAATAAACTAAATAAAAATATAACTAATTAATTCAAATTTATGTCGAATCAATATATTTATGAATTTTGACTAAAAGGGCACTTTTGATATGAAGAAGAAAAAGGGCAGGGGCTCAAGCACCCCAAGCCCCCCCCCCCTGTGCACGTGCCTGCTGCACAGAGACAGCAACTGAGTAGGGGTGAAGAAACTGCGGAACCAGTATAACACACCTAATCTTCTAGAAGCTGTTTTAGAAAGAGAGTATATGTGATCTTTCCAGGAAAGATCACGAGAAATGAAAACGCCAAGAATGTAAGACAAGAGGAAGGATTGATTTGTGTATTGCTGAAGGTAAGAGGACAGTCGTGTGGAGGATTATGAGTAGTAGACAGATGGAGGAACTGAGTTTTTGAGGCATTGAAAGACATAAGGTTTTCTTGGCCCCAATCAGAGATAGTAGAAAGATCAGAAGTCAGGTGTACCATAACCGTCCTACGCGAAGCATAGATTGACTGTTAAGAGGGACGGTTTGTGAAGAGGGTGGAGAAGTGAAGAGTGAAATTATTGGCATAGGAGTGGATAGGACAGGCAGTAAGACTTAAAAGATCATTGATAAATAAAAGGAAGAGTGTTAGTGACAGGACAGAGCCCTGAGGAACACTACTATTAATAGCTTTAGGAAAAGAACAGTGACCATCTACAAGTACAGTTATAGGTCAGCCAGAAAGAAAATCAGAGATGAAGACACAGGAGACACAGAAGGGCAGTTTGGAAATTAAAAGTTTGTGGCAGACTCTATCAGAAGCTTTTAATATGTCTAGCGCAGTAGTAAAGGTTTTACCAAAATCTCGAAAAGAGGAGGACCAAGAGTCAGAGACATGCAAGATCGCTAGTAGAACGTCCCTTGCGGAACCCATACTGACGATCTGAAAGAAGAGTGCGAGTATAGAGGATTTTAAGAATTTTCAGATTAAGGTCCCCTTTCTTTGATACATGGTGAATAAAAGCAAACTTACAGCAGAAAGGAAAAGTACAAGTTGAAAGACAAAGACGAAAGAATTTGCTGAGACATTTGCCTGCAAAGAAACACAATTCTTGAGAACGACAGGAGGAACTCCATCAGGACAGTACGCGCTCCTGGAGTTGAGTCCTGTAGCTGAAAAAAATGTTTTGGAAGAGATTCTAATTTTAGACATGATTAAGTCAGTGGGGAAAGGAGATGGAGGAAGAGCACCGGAATCGTCAAGGTTTGAGTTAGAGACGAAAGTTTTAGCAGAGTTCAGCTTTATCAGGAGGAGACGACAACTAAGCCGTCAGAATGGAAAAGAGGAAGGAAAGAAGTAAAGTTGTTAAAGAGACTTTTGGCTTGGTGCCAGAAAGAACGAAAATTAGAATTAGATAGGTTTTCACATTTTTGTCGAATGAAGGAATTTTTGGCGAGTCGAAGAACAGATTGTGCATTCTGGGCGGAAATATAAGCTAAGTGAAAGTTATGAGTTGGATGGCGACGGTACCTTCTGAAATCTTTCTCTCTGTTGCAGATAACATTAGAACACGCAAAGTTAAACCTCACCTCCATGCCCGAGAGAATCACCTCCGTGATGCGTCCAGCGCAGCCGGAGCGGCCACTGGCCACGGAAGCAGTAATCATTCCATGCTAAATCAGAGAAGTACTGCCTAAGGGCTTCGCAATCGGCGGCGCCAAAATTCCAAAAACGCCTCCTCTTGGGAGGATCTAAAGGCCGAAATGGAGTGATTGGATAAGAAACATAAAATTATGGTCGGAGGAGGCCAACAGAGAAAAAGTTTAAGTATGAAGAAAGATGAGCGGTGAGAAATAAATTCAGAATGTTGGGCCTATCTCCAAGTCGAACAGAGATATAAGTTGAGTGCTGTAGAATCTGATGTAGGTCATTCAGGATAGAGAAGTTGTAAGCTAGCTCACCAGGGATGTCAGTGAAACGTGAGGAAAGTTATAGGTGGTGATGAACATTGAAAATGAGATTGACATGTAAGCTATAACCAGAAGGTATAGAATTTAGAGGATTCAAGTTCGGGAATAGGAAAGCAAGTTTGGGCGTTGCGTACATATACGCAACATCCACTTTTGGAACGAAATTTACTATAGAGAAAGTAGGAGGGTACAGAAAAGGAATTATCAGTAGTCTCAGACACCAGAATTTCGGTGAGGAGGAGAAAGTGAGGTTTAGAGGAAGAGGTGGTGGTGTAAATTTGAGCTAAGGCCACGAATGTTGCAGAAGTTTATGAAAAGTGAATCAGGCTGAAGTCCAGGACATCTCGAATGGATAGTAGCAGAACCAGCCCCGCTGCTCGGGCCTGCGTTCCCGGTACCGGCAGCGAGAGAGCCAGAAGTGGGGATATTTATGGTCCCCTCCCCACGGAACTCCGACGCTCTTAAAAACTTTGTTATTTTGTTTTTTAATTTTTACAAGATTGTGTAATGTGTAAAATGCATGTAAGTGTAATGAGGAAAAAGAGGGAGAAGTGTGTGGTTGAGAGCATACTGGACTACTCACAGGGTAGCTGAGTCATGGAAAAAGATCAGCTAAGGAAGACAGGCAAAACGGGAGTTCCGGCACTCCTTGTGTCCTGCATTACGTCTTCCCAGAGTAAGGGTTGTAATGACTCGTTCAAAACAGTATATAAAGAGAAAGGCGAGTACTACTGGGCGATAATTCTTAGGTATTGCTCTGTTACCTCCTTTGTATAAAGGAGCAACGTTTGTATTCTTTAAGATGAGTGGGATTTATCCTGTGTGGAGTAATTTTCTCCACAGGATAGTGGTTTGGATATCCACTCGCTATGCAGTTCTTTGGAAACATAGTACTCCATTTGTCTGGTCCTGGTGCTGAGTTTTCTTGTATTTGTGATAGAACATTAACCCCTTTTACTGCTTCATTTCAATGCCATCCTTGAATCAGTGTGCTCGAGTTCATTGATCGACAGAAAACCCAAATCGAGTATACTCGATCAGAGTACCACAAGAAATTATATGAGAATCGAATATACACGACAGGAGCAGTTAAACGGTTAATTATGTTTCCGAAAATTTAAAATCTAATTGTCTGTATTTGTTCTTAAATAATTCTTATCTATGTCGAAAAATTAATTTGGATTTTCTATTTTCCTCTTGAGTGCTAAATAGTTGAGTTGATCTTTAAGCAGTTCACTATTTTTCTGAATCCTCTCTATATGGCACTATTACTATCTTTAGCGATTCAATATTTTATTTTTACTTCACATTTCATAATCCTTTTTCGTAGAAAGTATAAAGACATTCTGGGTTAGTAGTATGGGCGAAAAAGGAGAGAGTACAATGCAATTGCAAATGTTGATCAATGTTGCAAGAGTGCCACCCCTTGTTGCAAGGCTCCCCAAATGGGGAGGGGGGAGAATGTTGAAAGAGCAACAAGGGTTATGCAACTTGGAGGCGGAGTTATACCCCAAGAGAAAGAGAGGAGAAGGAGAGAGAGGAAGAGAGGTGTTCGCTTGACAGGAGCCAAGCGCATATTAAGACTTCAGCCGAACGGACGTTGTCTTATAGGCTCCTAACCAGCCAGTCGGCGTAATCAGCCAGTGCCTCCAGGCACTATCAGCCAGTTGGCACAGTGTATACTTCGTTTTGGCACGGACACACCCGTCTATACGCCCATAAAATATTACGCACACCGATTATATGCGTCGGACTCGAGACCCGGTAACGGCGCGTCCTTCCACGGTTGGTAGCCAGGGTAACCTAATGATCCATGTTAAATTGTAGGTCTAAAGTAGAGTGTAAACATCCTTTCACGAATGGTAGATAAATGGGTAACCAGTCTCCCTCTCGCTCTCTCTTTCTCCCCCTCTCTCCCTTTCGCTCTCTCTCTATCTCTCACCCTCTCACCCTCTCTCTACCAGTCTCCCTCTCGCTCTCTCTCTCTCCCTCCCCCTCTTACCCTCTCGCTCTCTCCCTCCCTCTCTCTCTCTCTCTCTCTCTCTCTCCTTCCCTCTCGCTCTCTGCCTCTCGCGCGCTCTCTTTTATATATATACACACATCACCGTTAAAAAGTAGGCCTAGGGTGGGGTGAAAAGATTGAGAGTCATCAGAATGAACAATTCGGGCGGAAGCAATCGAAGGATTAACCAACGAAATCTTATATATGTATAGTTTCGGAAAAAAGGTCATCTAAAAAATTCTGAAAACTATAAAAAATTAGTACAAGAAGCGTGCGCAAAATTTATAATTAACAATCACGTCAAATTGTATTAATTAACTCAGCCTCTCCCAATTCTGATAATCATTCTTTTAAATTATTTTATATCAATGTAAAACCCACTAATTCATATATATATATATATATATATATATATATATATATATATATATATATAGTTATATTTATCTTCGTTCACAGTTAAAAATGAAAAAATTTTGATACATCTGATATTCAGAGTTTTTCTACAACAACAAAATTTAATATGAGAAATGTATGGACTTCATGCTCCACTAATTTCATTGCTGTGGGTGAGGATATAAATACCCTCTCACGTCCATTCTGAACTTCTCCCATATATATATATATATATATATATAATATATATATAATATATTTATATATATTTTTATATTTCTTTATTGCCGTTTCTCTGGTTTCCAAGATTCGAGATAAGGCATGCACCATTAAATTATATGACTCAGCATCAGCATCATTAATTATACGAACCATGAGAAGGTCGAGTTTTAAATAACGATAATTAAACTAGTCTTTGTGAAAAGTTGAGGTGATATTTCTTTAAAAAACATTTCCAGTTCCAGACGCTTTAATTTACAGGGCATAATAAATTTTACGAAGCTAATTTAGAGGGGTATCATAATTCGCTCTATTTATTGTATCGTATAAGAATTCCGCGACACAATAAACTTTTACAGCGGTTTTCTTCATGGATAATTGAATCTGAAATTACCTTCCACTTTTATATTTCAAGATAGGGCGCCATAAACCGATTCACAAACCATCCTCATCTACCTCTCGCTCTCTCTTTCTCTCTCTCTCTCACTCTCTCTCGCTCTCGCTCTCTCTCTCGGTCGAATACAAGATCAAAAATCAAAGCGTTTCTCTCTCTCTACGAATGGGAATATCTGACACGCCCCAGATTTCACGGGGCAACAATCACAGCCCTGTGGGCGGAGCCCATGACCTCTGTTTGGCCGCTATGCAGGCCTACGCGTTAAGCCACGCCCAAAATTCACTGATAGCCAATAGGAAGCTCGCGAATCGTGTGTTTTGGGTTGGTCACAAGCCCCCTCTATAAAAGGGAACAGTTCATCTCAGAACCTCAGTTCGTATGTTTTTTTCGCTTAGTGCTTTTCAAATATACACTGTGAGTCAGTTATCGCTCTACAATTCTCCCGATTTGTTTGAAGATCAAGATTTTTACCCATCAGCTGCGCTCCACCTTTCAATGCGATGGAACAGAACGAAGTTCTCTCAACGCAATTTGTTTCAGAAATTTGTGACAGCGGGAGCGAATTTCCCGCTAACGACTTAGAGATGTAAGTAGTTAATATGTGATTATACATATTGCAGTTCATTCAATGTTAATTAACTTGTAAGTGCCATAATGATTGTTTTGAAAACTAGTTTGTGTTTATTCTCGGTCTATATATAGCGTTTCAACCGGTGTTAACTTATAAACAACCGTAATAAAACGAAATGAAAATATTTTTAATTATTCTCTTTCCTTCGTGATTATTTCGGCATATATATATATATATATATATATATATATATATATATATGGTGTGCTTTTATTTGCACATTTCTTGTATAGGTAGGATTTTAGAAATATTAAAAACTTACAATAGAAATATTAAAAACTATTAAGATTTGTCTGCTGATTTGAGACCCATTGCAGGCAGACGGAGCATAGCACTCCCAGCAAATCTTACTTTTGAGCTGTAAATTAGCGTACTTGCTTTTAATTATTCTCTGAGATGTCTTAGACACCCAGGTAATTTTCCTTTTGAGCTGTAAATTAGTGCACTGGCTCTTAATTATGCTGTTTCCTTCGTGGTTATTTCGGCATATATATATATATATATATATATATATATATATATATGTATATATATATATATATATAGATATATATATGGTGGTGAGTTAATAATACTTCTCTCAATAATTTAAAGACAGCACCGCAGTAGGATTTTTTAATTACCAAAACTTTTAAGAATTATCTGCTTTTTCATTGTAGTTTTTAAAATTCATGACATTTTTTCTTATTGTAGCTCTTTAATTAAACTTTATTTTTACTGAACTTTATAGGACCGATGCAGAACTTGATCGTGTTATAGCTACTTTTCGTTTCGATGAAAGGGAAATAAATGATATGAATGCTTTACCCCACAACCAAACCAGCGATCTGAACACAGATGTCGAGGTATTGGCTCACATCCGGTCCAACGAGCGCAAGGTCATCGGGGAACTAATGCAAGTATTTTTTTGGGGGGGGGGGGGGGGTGGTTAAGAACAAAACACATTGTATTTTCATTTAATTTATTAAATGGTAGAAAACATTACAAACCGGAACCAGTGTCCATTAAATAAGTCTTAACGGGTACATTTTTACAGTTACAAATGTATATACAACTTTACACAATATAGATATACACCTTTACACAATACAGCGGGTGCTAACATATGGGAACATTTTTTTTTATCTGTCTGCATACATTTTTATCATTCATTTCAGTGTGGCACAAATCGAATAATTTTAAAAAAATTATAAATCCCTTCCCACGTGACATGTTCAGGAGAAATGAGAGAGAGTACATCCTGCACGTGTTACTATAATATCCTTGAATGCGATACGGATTCCATACAACCTCAGGTACATGTATCTGTTCGATAAACTGCACAACCACAGAATCATTCCAGAGCTGAGCGCCGAGTGAGTCAAAATAGTACATTCTTTCCCTATTTTTAAAATAGATTGCAAACCAATGAATCCCCTCAACCCCCACAATGTCGGTGTTAACGATAATCCCGTACCAGTTTTCTCGTAGTTGGCAACTTCAATATTTCATTCTTCGCAAACACACCGATAAATTTGGACCGTGTGAAACGGTCACTTTTCATTACTCTCTGGAGTGTATTCGCGTCCATTTTAAAAGTCTGTGACCACATTCCTGAAACGATCAACTTCTATTAGTGCCTGTGATTCGAGGTAAACTAGCACACTTATAGGCGCGTCTATAGGCTTGGCAAATTCAAACCTGACTGAGATGTTTCCACTCTGTTGTGGAGTTAAGAGCGTATTTACGCCAGCAGACAAGTCAGACGTAATATCAAATGAATAAAGGTTAAATTCTTCTACAAATTCTTTCTGCGTTACACCGAACCCAAGCTCGTCACATGCACTTGTATTATGAGCCAGACTACTGTAAGCTCTCGCGCAGAGATGGAACACAGCGTCTGATGAGTAATCCGTAATCATAGTCCCTCCCAAAGCGATGCCATTTACGTATAGAGTAATATTTTTAAGGCCGAAATTCTCGAATTTAAAGGCACTCTTTTTATATTTTCCATTCGTCGAGGCGTGGTCCTGCATTCCAATTAATATCCTTTTAGGTGGACTCCAAGGGCCACGTTTTCTAGTTGCTTCGATACCAACCGGCGGCACCGTGTATAGTTTGACTGTACCCTGTTAATTGGGTATTTATGTGGCGTGTATTAAGTCTTTCTCAATTTCTATTTGTTTGGCGACTTAATTTCACTCGGCGTACACGCAAATACGCCTCCATTATGTGAATCACAAGGGTTTCGCGCCCTCTTCTTGATCAGACCCAGATTTATGCAGATCAGGAATCGTGCGGGTAAGCTTCACTTCATTCCACCCCGTTCATAAGCAGTTTCTCCTGGAATGTGAAATCTGTATGAAGACGTCCAAAACATTTGTATATCTTTTTTTTAGAATTTTTTAATTTATCTTTTATACCATTTTCATCTTTAGCATGGTAATATCCCTCGGCGGTTAAAAAGGTGTCCTTCGCTTCTTTTGAAAAGTTGAGGACATTTTTCAGATAGGCTCGTAGGTGATAATACCCTGTTCCTACCGAGATGTTAAACTGATTTAAATACACCTCACCCTGGCTGAATATGGAGTGTAAAAAGTTGGTTTCAGGGTATGCAGAGTAACTATCATCGCAGTCCGTTCTATCAGAATGGCAATATGCAGTTTAGCGTACATGTGCATGCAGCTCGGGTCAAAAAAGTAAGGGCCTGAGCTGGGTATCACGAATTCTATAGGGGCAATGGGCGAACTAATTGTGTTTAATGGGTTAATTGTAATAAAGTCGCTATGCTCAATAGAGACCTGAGTGGGGAGCATATCAAAGAGGGAGAGTTTCGATTTACAGCATTGTGAACTACACGGATGGATGAAACGCGCCATGACGAGACAGAAATAGTGCCACCTCTCTCAACAACTAGTAATCAGCCGATGATTCGTGAGAGTAGTGTCCTCAGCTTATATCAGTTAAAAAAAATGATCAGCCATAGGTTTCATACGCTTAGAGCACTTCTTTTTTATTTCCTTTTACGTTTAGCGCCACGTGATGGTAACCCTTTCTTCCTGGCAGATCTCTTCTTTTCGCCACCATGCATTTTTCTCTTTGCATCTTTGATGATTTCGTCCCGTGTACGTTTTAAATGTTTTTTAGAGCTTCTTTAGGCTTATTTCCACCCATTATGTCTTCTGCCGCGTTAAAACCTGTTTGTAACGCCTTCCATCTAGGCGGAAGGCGTTACAAACAGGTTTTAACCTGGCACCCCTCTTCAACAGTGGGACAGCGGTGCATAGTATGGAGGAAAAAGTGGATCCGAGCCCACTCCCACGCTGGTATCTCACTCCTCGATAGACTGTGAATGACCTTCGGGTCATTATAAACGGCGAAAGTGTAGTTTCACTGTTAAGCTCCCATCACCGAATGGGAAATTTTTTCCCTCAATCGTTCTTATATATATCGAGATGTTGGTTAATAGATTAGTCGCAACATTCACATAATGGGGCTTGTCATATGTAATGCTCAAACTTTTCCCTCTATGGTTGGGGATGTGTGCAATGCGCAGCAGGCGCGCCTGGGTGTCCCCAACAAATTGGTGCTCTACGATATTGCTCTAAATATATTACATGTCTGGGGACGGAGAGCTTTCACCCAATTTCTCCATCTTCGATTGATACATTAAGCTGGATAAGTCATGCTGTGCCTCGTGAAAGGTATCTCTTTGGAGAGCTGCGCTATATTGGTCCTCAGCCACAATTATGAACAGCTCTTTATCTTTAATATTTCTACTAAGCGTTGACTTTAACTTCAGTGTGCATCCAGACGTGTCTATGTTTACGACTTCAAAAAGTAAATCGTTTGTCAGGTACGACTTTTCAAGACTCTTGTTTAACCCTGTCACAATGTAAATGGCTGTATCATAATGCCCGATTCCAAGCGAAACATTTGTGCTATAGTACTGTTCCTCACCGAACAGGACTGAACGCATAGTATTATCTAAGGTTATGCCTAATTTTTCGCACTCATCGATTCTTCTAAAGATCAGAAATATGATTTGCTCATTTTCAAGAGTTAAAAATTTGGAGACTAACTGGAGTTCACATAAACCCACCTCATACGAATCACGCTCCAATTCAATGGGTCCGTGGAGTTCTGTCACAAAGTTGGCGAGGGTGTTGTTAGGATGTACAGACAGAGAAAGAGGACGGAGTGTGACATAGAAGTGGCTAGGCGCCATGTTGCATACTAATTAAGCTTCATTATTGCAGCAGCTTTTATATAGGTGTTGAAGCTTCCTGGGTAACCCAGCCATTTCACCAGGTACATTTTTCTCTTTCCTGAACCTTTGCTGCCTAAAATCTTTTTAATTTTAAACACACTTTTTCCTAAATTAAATGTCACTTTCTGCAACTCCTCGCGGTAAAAGCCTCCAGCGATCTCTTCCCCATTCAAATCTTCAACGTAATACATCATTATCTCACCTTTAGGTCTCATAGCACGAACTTTAAAAATCTCACGTGTCCATCCTTGCTCAAATCCCTTCGCGAATTTATTTCCCGAACGTGATAGCCTTACATAATCATTGATTTTGAAATGTAGAGTGTGGTGGCGGTGCTCCATCTCTTCTCACCTCTGGCAGCGTACCTCTTTCTAAAACTTCGTTAGGTGTTGTGCCAATCGTACGGTGGTGTGAACGGTTGTATGATGATGCCAATGACCCGAGAACGTTTATATATCTGTATGTGTTTTTTGTGTAAAATAGCGATGCATGCGTTCCTTTATGGTACGTTGAACTCTTTCAGCTAAAGAGGCCTTATGTATAGAACTGCTAGTGTAGTAACTGATATTAAACTCTGTCAGCATGTTCTGAAAAGCGCGACCTATAAATTCTTTCCCCATATCCGTACAAAAATAGCCAGGAACCCTTTCTTCTTTTAACATCAACGTTTTGGTCGCTTTAGCAACTGTTTCAGGCGATTTATTTTTCAGGGAATTAGCCACAGATATCTAGAGAATACATCTATTATGAATAGGATGTAGCGGTATCCGTCATTATACACTGAATATCTTTGCATGTCTGTTAAATCCGCTTGCCAAATAGAGTCAATCGAATCCGCGGTTGTCTTGGCCGTTTTAAACCTTTTTCTCACCGGTTTATGAAGTGTATAAGCATCCTGTTCCCGCAAAAACCGCTCAACATCTTTTTTCCCTACTCCGTAAACACCTCTGTACAGTCTATTAACGCCACCATAGGAGGCGGGGTTAGAAATGTCATAATAGCGTTTACTTAATATGTTAGCCATTTGCATATTTTAGAGACACGTGGATAAGGTTGGCCGTTTGTTCTCTTCTTTCTCTTCTTCAGAGATGCTGCTGCTGGGGGTGACGGCGTACTCAGTTGTGACACATGCGAGACTTGATCCAGGTCTTTTAACCTATTCAGCTTACCTATCAATGTTTTGGGAACATTTATTTGTTGTAGTCTTGCTTTAATATACTTCCATCCTGTTGGTGAGGGTCTGTCCCACTTTATCACCAGATCATGAACAATATAAATGATATTGGATCCTTGTACCCTTGTTCCTTCAACAATGACCTCTCCTGTATCGGCCCACTGTATGATGGGGTCCTAGGGTGTGCAATTTTAGTAAAGTAAACTACTAATGCTCAAATGATGTCATATTATCTAGCAAACTTAGAAATATCTTTAGTGTTGTTTAAGAAAAGCCATTTACCTACTGAAATTTGACCATAAAGGTTTGAAATATAACCTAAATATGACTGTAGCATCGTATATCAATGTGCCATTGATATGTGTGGTCAACTTTGGTTATTTTTGGTGTGCAGTATAGTTTCTAAGTTTAACATAGTCACAAATGCTGGAGTTTTGATTGTGAATGCATGTGTTTTCCCTCCTTTTTGACAATTTTGATTACTTCGTAATGTAAATATTGTGTAATTCAAATTATTCGAAATGTTATGTGTGACTCAAACTTTCTGTATATTTTAACATGATTAGATATATGAAATTGTCATTACTTTGAATAATTAAGTCTTGTACCTATAACAACAAAACTTTTTGTCTGAGTTTATAGAAAGATATTAAGAAATTCAATTAACTTAATTTTATGTAATCATAATCAGTAGGCCTATCCAAATTTCCATGGCATTTCTTTTGTTCACAGGTCCACAGGAAGAGTCAGAAAGAAATCAGAACCTGAAGCAAATCAAGTTGTCACCTAAGTCATTTGGTGGGGTCTGGGAGGGAACTTCCCCTGGTGAGCTGCCCACAGCCAGAGATCTGCTGAGGTATGGTTTGTTGAGGAGAGAGATGAGTGAAGAAGACAGGAGGAATTACCTAGTTAATGACCTGATTAACAACGGCATTGTTCCAGGGCTACTGGCTCAGTGAAGAAAGGCCAACGCTCTATTCACAGGACCTGTAATCAACACTGAGGTCAGGATCAGCGCTAAAGTGAAGGCACTGTGGGATGAGGCAGTGAAGGTGTCCATTGGCAATGTGAAGCTAGAGGTCAAAGATAGGTTTATGATGAAACTGGACAAATTGGTGGATATCCTGACCTGTCACTGTGTGATCAGGAGCTGCAGTGATCTTGGGTGCAACCCTGTCTGCAACAGTGAGGTTCACATTGACTGCAGCTGCAGGAGCAAGAAGAAGATACCAGTGCAGGAGTTTGCCTTCATTAAAGGTTAGAGAGTAAAGGTGTGAAGTGTGGGGCCACACCAGATGGGTCTAGCTGATCACCCTGAGAAAGGCCCGTAGCCAAGGGGGGCCAGGGGGGTCAAAGCCCCGCCTGGAAAATAATATGCCCCCCCTGGGAAAACCAACCGCAACGGCGTTCCATGCTACAAAAACGCCAAAGCCAACTTGTTTTACTTGCCTTTGAAAATAAGAGAACGAAGCAAATAGACATGTTTGAATTCCTAAAGAATTTCGCTAAAAAAACTCGCCGCATACAATTATTCTAAAATTAAAAAAACTTACAAAGACCTTTATTTACACTAAATTTAGACTAAATATTGTATTCTATAACCCAATATGCCTATCTATATGTATCGGTTTGATCATTTTTTTATTTAGCGTACGGTGTTTTACTTGTTATAGTTTTGAATGTAATTTTCTGCAGTATATTTCGATATTCACAAAAAATGACATTAAATTTTTTCATTGTCCCCCTGTCAATTTCTCCGCCCCTCCTACTGATTTGGTCTGGCTACGGCACTGCCCTGAAATCAGGAGACAGGTAGCAGTGCTGCAGAGACAGGAGCAGAGAAGGAAGGCCGAAGAGAAGAGGAGGAAGGCAGAGGAGTCAGCCAAGAAAGATGAGGAGTTGAGGGAGGAGTCACTGCTGGAGATGGAGTTGGAGGAGACTGGAGATATACTGGAGGAGGCAGGGAGGAGAGAGGAGGACAACAACTTCTGCGACAACTTCTTCCTTGCCTGTGGCTAAGAAGAAGGAATACAACACTGCAGATATCACCAACATAGCTCTGGCTAGCTTGAGACATCACACTGGGCTGAGAGAGACTGCAGAGATTGCCACTAATGCCTGGATTGATGCTGGTCTTATCACAGAGTTTGACACAGCACTGGTGATTGACCACAACAAGGTGAGAAGGGCTCAGGAGAGACTGACTAAGAAGCTGGTCAAGAAGTTTGATGAAGAGATTAGGGAAAATGCCATCACCTGTATCTTCTTTGATGGGAAAAGAGATGACACCAAAGTGATGGTGGAAGCTGAGGGCAGTGACAGGCAGTTTCCTGGCCTCATTAAGGAGGAACACTACACAGTGTGCAATGAACTAGGTGGGAAAATTTGTGGCATTTTGTACCAGAGGAAGCTGCAGAGGAGAGAAGTCATGCTGAGTTCATTGTTGATCATCTGGTGAACTGGCTAAGAGAGAGAGGAGCAGACCAGACCCTTTTGGCCATAGGAGGTGACAGTACTAATGTGAATACTGGCTGTGAGGGAGGAGTAATGCATTATGTGGAGGCCAAGCTTAGCAGGAAGTTGGTGTGGATTGTCTGTGACTTGCACACTGGGGAGCTGAGTCTCAGACACCTGGTGACTGCACTGGATGGCAAGACACTGAGCAGCAACAAGTGGTCTGGAATGGACCCCTAGGGAAGATGTTAGACACTGCCATTGAGCTGAAGATCAACCCAAACTTCACGAGGATCACTGTTGTTCCTCCTCTACCCCATCTCAGTCAGGAGGTAGTCAAGAACCTCAGCACCGACCAATCATATGGCTACAGAATCATCACTGCCATCAGATCGGGATAGGTACCTCAGAGGCTAGCTCTCCTGGAGATTGAGCCAGTCTGTCACAGTTGGTGGGTCAACACGGCTCTAAGGTTCTGCAGATTGTGGATTTCCAAACATGGGCTGAAGGGTAGGAGCCTGAAGAATCTAAAGATAATTGTGGAATTCATAGTGGGAGTCTACATGCCAAACTGGTTCAACATCAAGTTAAATCACAGCTGGGTGGAGGGTCACAGGCATGTACTGTACCAGCTGGAGCTGCTCAGGAGTCAGAAGAATGAGGTGATAGGAATAGTGATGCCTACAGTGAAGAGATCAGCCTGGTATGCACACTCTGAGGCTATGCTCCAGGCCATGCTGTGCAGTGAGGTGGAGGAGGAGAGGAGGGAGGCAGTGAAGAGGATACTGGAAACCAGAGGTGAAGGAGATGACGACACACAGGTAGGAGACTGCAGTGTCAGAGCCAGGAAGACTCCTGACATCAACCCGATGCCACCAAACTCTCGGAGCTTATTGACTGGAACTCTGGCGTGACTGAGCCTCCTCCGACCTGCTCCCTCACCACTGCTGCAATCAAGGAGTTTCTGGATAGACCAATGGAAGTAGAGAGGTGTGTAAGGATGACAACTGAAGCAGCACAACATGTTTACTCACAAGAGAGGAGGGAGGCGTACATCAGTGGCCATGTTGCCAGTAGGGAGCTCATGTTCAGGAACAAGAGCAAGGCAGACATGGCATCCTTGGCAAAGTTTTAGAAACCTATCTATATTTCTAATTTTTAATATTGAAATACAATCAAAATGTCTTTAATTGTATGTAATGT
Source organism: Bathynomus jamesi (assembly GCA_023014485.1). Taxonomy (NCBI): domain Eukaryota; kingdom Metazoa; phylum Arthropoda; class Malacostraca; order Isopoda; family Cirolanidae; genus Bathynomus; species Bathynomus jamesi. The sequence goes on from JAJOZX010000491.1 coordinate 673,296, forward strand.
ATGTAAAATGTAGTTATGTACAATAAAAAAATACTTGCAAAAATTGCTGGTTGTTCGTAAACTTCAACTTCAAATATAAGTAGCTAGGAGTGGTCAAATCTGGATTTTAAAGCCATATTTCGATTTAGCACATAAAAATGCATCATTTGGTCACAAGTAGTCTTTGAAAATCTAAAGGTTTCACTTTGCTCCCAAAAATTGACACACCCTAATGGGATCCTCACTCAATAGATTATAAAGACTTTACCCTTTATTCCTCAATGTATGTGGGAGGCTGTTTTTTAGCACATGTTCGATGTGTTGTGTTCCGTTGGCCTTTGGTTGGTCATCTCTAAGGTCAGGGCCAGGTCCTGTGTCGCCATGTTCAGCGCTACTCGCGCTCTGCCTAATAACCAAGGGGAGCTCTGTAGGATAGTTATAATCTTCGTACTCATGAAGAAATTTCTGCAAAGCCTCTTGATACAAGAGTCTTTTCTCATCAAGTGACTTTTCACTGTTTAAAGGGCTAGCAACTCGCTTTCCATTCTTTTAAGCCAACTTTTACGGGGTTCTAGAGCCGTGTCTGGAATCTTTGAACTTTGCAATGAAGCATACACCTAGTGCGGAATCACAACCACCTTCTTCATTATATTTATCTAGTCAGTAAAGGGCCCAAAACTGAAAATAAGATTCGTAGGAATGATCCTCCTCTTTGTACAATAATTCGCTTTTTCTTACCCACATTTTGACTTTTATGAGCAAGCGCTCGTATTATGTACTTGTAACGACAGAAGCGAGACTTCTGAGAGGGTTTCATTAGCACATTACATTTTATAACATTAAGACAGATTTCACAGATGCATTTTAAAAAGTCGGAGTCGATATTTTTAACAAACATCTGTTGCAGTGCCCGGGGCAATCGTTGATAGATTTTTATTAATTCACTATATTTCTTCAGCCTATTTGTCATTCTGAAATATACACCGTTTTAGGTTCGCTTAGGAATATATTCGTTCTTAGAAGCACCCTAAACGTGTTTCGCGGGTGAAGGTCACAAAGCAAATATCCATAACGCTGGCTTGTGGCTTCTTTATAAACCTCCCGAATTTGTGACACATCTCTACGTTGTGCGAATAAGACTAGATATTGTGTATTTAGCGACACATCGCGCATGTATCTATTTTTGAAAAATAGATTCTGATTGATGAAGAATACGCTTATGTTAAGATGGTGGGAGAACACTGTAAAATGTCTCGGCAAACGTTTTATCCATTTCCAACATGAGATTGTCAATTACAATAACTGTATGCTCATTACCTTTTAACGAATTAACATCATATACACCCTTGTGGAACAAAATTTCATCTTGGTACTCGTTGAACACTGACTGATACGTCGAATAGCACTATGTTACTTTATGCGCAAATTTTGAGAACATCTCTCCCTTATCTTTAATGATTTTAAGCATAAATACAGTTTTTCCACATCCTATAGGGCCAGATATAATACATGTGGAGGGGCTTGTGAACCTGAATTTTTCTACAGATTCTATCTCTAACACGTCACATCCCTAAGTTGGTCATTTACAAAATATTAAAAATTTTGAGTACTGCTCCATATATTTTGTTTTCTTCTTCCACAGAGCCGTGAATGACGACGATGTACAGCACCCCATCATCGATATCACAGACGAACCCGATGACCGTGCAGCTACAGAACCCTTCCCAGCTGACGAACCCTCACCAGCGACAACTGTACCATGGAACAGTTCAAAGCGGAAGCATGATGAAGAGCCCTCCACGTCAGGTATAAAGCGTGCCAGGATTGCTCCGGGTGTTAGACCCTCAGTAATAGAGCCCCAACCCTCTACGTCTTACGACACAACCACCACAATAGTACCTTCCTCAAATATGCCCCATTGTTCAGTTCCGGGTAATTCCTCCACAGCAGCTTCTCATACTCTGGAGGATGGTATAACATTCGAGCTGGTACGCACCGCTAACCCCACCCCTGCCCTGACTAGAAATCGGTACATGGTCAGGGTTGACCCTGGATCCCTGTATACCAACAGACTACGGCGCGTAGTTGAACGTATTGTGGAGTTTGCCCTTCAGAACCGCGACGATCGTGAAGTCCGGACGAGGTTATCTTTCAGGTTCGGGTCAGATGAGGGGGACGATTTTTGGGTGGTAATACCGTTCAGACGTTTGGCGGCTGTAGATCTAGAATATATCTTGGGCCGTATAATACAAGCGTCTCAAAGTGGTACATCCTTCAATGTGGACAACTTCATCGTAGATATTGACAGAGTATTCCGAGTTGCGGGTCATAGTGCCAAACCTTATACTCTTAATTTCAATTCTCCGGTTATTTACAGGAAGCATTTAAACGTCGATCGTGGTTGTGGTTTTATAGCAATAATCTTAGCTCATATGTTCACTGTGCTAAATACTTGGACGCAAAAAATTTGGCTGCCCACGGTTGTGCAGCGTGCTCGTAAACTGACTTCAGATTGTAAACTTGAGTTTGAGTGTAATATGGGTCCTGAAGAACTGAGAAGGGCCGAGCAGGAAAAGAATGCACGTATAGTCGTATTTGGAATGGATGATCGTCGTAGGACTGTGTTTGTTTTTAAAAGTAGCGTGAGAGATCGTACAAGACCTCTACTTATTTTAGGATTGTCAGGAACATTGTATCTCCCCATCCGTAACATAAGGGCTCTCTACGCCAGTTATGATAAAAGTCGAAAATATGGAAGGCATCATGATTTGTGTAAGGGTTGTCTCGACTTTGCTGATGATATGGATCTTTTTGGCTCACTTCTTCTTCGATGGGGGGGAGGGAGGGCGTTTTTGTGGGTGTTTTCCCTTGCCCCCTGCTTCCTACATAAAAATTTACATTTTTCTCTCGAGTCACTTTGCAAATATCTTTGGTTAGAGCATATTTTTTCATAATACATAATAACATTTTCACTTGAATTCTGTTTTCTTTTGAAATGATGTCACGGAACTTCAAAGTAAATGATATAATTTTCATTCCTTGTCATGAAAAGAAAATTAAAATCTTCACAAACTGATACATTTATGTTGGAATTTTAAATGACTTTAGGGTTTTTTCTGTTTCATTTATACCAAATGCCAAAGAAAACTAATTTAAATTTGTAAGTCTTTAAGCGCTCATAATGATCATAATTAGATTTAATTCTTTTGCTTCCAAAATCAATATTGCCACTGTAGTCCGGTAGCACAGACCCTGATTTTACTGGAACCCTGCATTGTTTGTTATAAAGCAAATTTTTACATATTTTGAAAGCTTATACCACCCCATTCAAGAATCTATCGGGTGTACACCTGACCCCCGCTTGCCATTTTCCAAGATGGCCGGCGAAACTGAAAAATCCCATATCCTGGTCAATACTTGATGGATTTTGATGATCTTGGTGTCATTTCTAGGGGTTTTTAGGATGATGAGTCGATCTGGATGGGTTACAGATACTTTGGGAGTCGTTTTAACCTACATTCGTCAATACTCAAGGTCATTGGAGGTCAAACGCCCCCCGAAATAAGGAATATCCCATATCCCGGCCAGTCTATGCCTATATAATAATAATGGTGGGGAAAGTGGGGGATAAGATAAAGCAGGTTTGTCCAACATACCACCTGCGGGCAGAGTCCGGCCCCGCCAAAGATTTGTATCAGGCTCGGCTGGCGGATACTGAAAATTCATTATTTAATGTCATATTTTATTTCACTAAAATTTAGTTTTAAAATGAAATTTCATCTAAAATTTGCACACTGGCCCCTGAGATAAAGGAATGGTGATAAGGGATATTGGTGAGTGGGGGATAATGGGGATGGGGGTTCATCTCCATTACCCCCACTCACCGATCTCCCTTATCATCATTCCTTTATCTTATCCCTTAATTCTCCCTTATTACTTCCCCCACCATTATTATTATATATGTATATGACAGTTTACATTTATTTTTATTTTATATTTTCAATTTTATATTTTTCTTATCGCCCTACTCATTATCCCACTCCCCACCACCATATATATGTATTTATATATAAAAAGTTTATATTTTGTTGTCACACACACACACACACACACACACATATATATATATATATATATATATTTTTTTTTCTTATGACCATCCTCCACCCACACACACACACACATTTTTTTTCTTATGACCATCCTCCTTATCAAACCCTTTGTTTACACTTCTCAACCATTGTTACAGTTATCAAACTCATTGTTTACACAGTTATGCTTAAAATTTTGCTGTTTTCCCCTTTCCTTCCACCCTCCCATTTTCCCATCGTCTCTAAGGCAACTGTCGACCTTGATGCGCCCATATTATTGGTAATATACTGCCCGAGAAGGAATTTCATCCACACCAAGACTGACTGATGATCACTTGCTTCAGGTTATAGAGGTAGCTGTAACAAACATGAATGTTAACGTAAACAATTGTGAAAAAGCTGCAACAGCAATGCTCCCATTAACTGGCGGATATCAAACCTGCCTAAATGTTTAGTATTGTCTAAGTCTATCTAGTAGTTTCGTGAAGTGTAACTTAACCTCAAGTGCAAATAAGATAAAAAGAAATATAAATGCGACAAATGTTTTGCAGTTATAACCGTAATTAAAAAATGGCAATTTTGTTTCATACAATCCCCTGCGGCTGAGAAATCAGCATCATCACTAACTTGTACACTCCGGCCCGTAATATGTCCAAATTGTGTGAATTTCAAAATAATTTATCCTACTATTTGGCTCCTGTAACGAAATTGTTTTTGTGCTGTGGAAAAATGTTTACCTGAAAATATAAAATTTCTAAAAAGCTTAAATTTTATCAGTCACCAAAATGAAAATAAACTTAAATTTTATTAGTCACGAAAACGAGTAAAAATATCCAAAGCAATTAGCAAGTTTTATGCTTTTTAGAAATTTTGTTTCTAAGCAAACTTTTTCCGAAACTGTACACCTGTGGAGTAAGTTTCATCGGCGTCCTTATATGGCAATGTATGATATACAGTATATGTATATGTCGAAAGCTCATTGGTGAAGTTTTGGATTCTGATTGGTTGAAGATTTAGTACCATATGACTGGGTGAAATTAATACATTTTATCAATAAGCCCCAGCATTCATTTTTCTGTATTATATGACATAATAAGTATATAAATGGTTGTGTTCTCGAAACAATTATTTTATTGACTACGGAACAGACATATTTGATTTTTTATACATATATATATATCACGAGTTTGTGGAAACTATTATATATGAACTGAGCATTATAACTGCATATGTAAAATGTAAACAGTAATCTGCTTTTTCAGCAGGTATTACAAATACGTGGAAGAAAAACCGGTTGATTTCCCGGTTTCTTCCTCAGCAGGTAAAGCTTTGTTGTAACTTTAACCCGACAGAAGTTGGTTCGCCGGCTGCACCGGGATTCGAACCAAGGGTCATTGGATTCGTAGCTAGCGACGCTACCCTCAGAAAACAATATTGTTAATTGGACAAAGAAATTAGCATCTTTAACAATAGTGGCATGGTTATATGTCAGCTGGTAAAGCTACCTTAGTCAGTTCTCTTACAAATATTCATGTTAAGGGATAAACAAAACTTAAGGTTTTGTTAGAATGATATTTCCTACGAGGAAAGTTTACAACGACTGCATTTTTAAAATTCATTGTTTACCTGATTAACAAAGCAAGGCTTGTTGAAAACGTAGTTTATATTATTGAAGGAAATTTCAATTCCATTTCACTTTTCATTAACAGAGCGTAATTACTCGTACATGCAAGTTAATTATTTTATGTCAATCCAGAACAACATATTAAAATAAAAACGTAAGTTTTAACACTGAATATGTGAGAAATAAATTTCCCTTATCTTTATAGGGTTCGAAACTTCGTCACACAGGACACGAAATTTTGGAGCCGCCGTGTTATTCATTCGGCTATGAGACGTTGAGGTAAAAATGCAGTTTTGTTTATTCTTCTCATTGTCTCTGTCTCTGTCTCTCAATAGTTAATCCAGTAGCAGTCAGTCCTCTACCCCCAGCAGTCAGTCCTCTTCCCCAGCAGTCAGTCGTCCCCATCCCCTAGTAGTTGATTCACCTACTTCGGGAAGCGACTCAGGCCAGTTAGGAGAAACAACAATTTAAAATCTCTTAAAACTGTGGTATTCATTGCAAGGTCAATTAGAAACAAACTAATGGAATTTACAACGCTAGTCAAAGCCGAGAACTTTGATATCATATGAATAACTGAATCCTGTATTCATTCTGAATCAAGGGACTTTGTAGGAGAATTTGAAATGGTAGGTTACAAAATGTTTCACAAACATAGGAACGGAAGGGAAGGAGGCGGTGTACCTTTGTATGCTCGCAACGTCCTGCACCCGGTAAACAGTAATATCGTATCTGCTCATGAAATGATGGGAATTGATCTAAACCTAAATAATTAAATATCAAATATCAAGTGCATCTACTTCTAGCATATAGCCACCTCACTACCCCGTTGATAAGGATATAAACTTGTATAACTATTTAAGCAGATTAGTGAATAATAAGATTAGTGTAATTTTTAGTGATTTTAATTGTGGTAATATAAATTGGGAAAACAAAACAGCTAATGCTGAGGGCTCAAGACTGTTGGAGTTTGCGGATGATAATTTATAAAGACAATGGGTTGACGGTCCTACAAGGGGTTATAGTAAACTAGACCTCATATTCACGAACAAAGATGACCTAGTCTCTAACCTGACTATTGGTGAAAATTTGAGTAACAGGGACCACAATATGATTGGGTTTCATCTCAGGATTCTAATTAATACACGCCAAAAGACTCATGAAAGACTGAATTCGCCAGAGCAAATTTTAAAAGCTTCCGATGTAGTTTGGACACACTTGAAGTTCTAATAAGTGAGGATGTCAATTTCACCTGGAGCTCATACAGTGATGAATTTAGGATATTACAGAACACTTTTATCCCACTAAAATAGTTTCCTTGTTAACAAAGTCGCCGAAATGGTTTAACAACGAAATTAGCAATGTTCTTACGGAAAGAAATAGAGCTCACAAACTACTTAAGTCACATCTCAACCAGAATAATTCAGAAAACTATATAAACCTAGAGTACGTCGGAGGGTTAAGTCCTTAATTAGATCAGCCAAACGTGATGAAGAAGCTAGAGTTGCCTCACTCTGTAAAGTTAACCCAAAAGAGTTTTTTGCCCATGTTAATAGCAGAAAGCCAATTAAAAATTTTGTAGGTCCCCTAAAAGATAGAAATGGCGTACTAAAATTCAGTGATAAAGATATAGCTAATATGTTAAAAGAGTTCTTCGTTACAGTCTTCACGGAGGAAGACTCATTTGAAGTGCCAAATCCTCGTATTGCGTATGACGCTGACCATCCCGTAGAGACCATAAATTTTACGAGGAATGGAATACAGCGACTAATAGACAAGATGAATAATACAAATCACCTGCTCCCGACTCATTTCTTCCAAGGTTACTAAAAGAGGTTAACCACAATGTTGTTGAGGACCTAGTAACCATATTCAAACAATCAATCGAGTTAGGAAAAGTTCCAACCGACCTGGAAGTTAGCAAATGTAACACCAACCTTTGAAAAGGGTGATAGGGAAAATCCTTGTAATTACCGCCCAATCAGTTTAACATCCATTCTTGGCAAACTGTTGGAAGCCATCATTACAGAACGTATTGTGTATCACCTTGAGTCGATCAATCTGATTTTTTATTCTCAACATGGATTTAGGCGACATAGATCTTGTCTGATAAACCTGTTTGAGTTTTTCCATAATATGCGTACTCTATACGATGCAAGTAGGGCAATAGATATAGTGTATCTCGACTTTCAAAAAAGCCTTTGACAAAGTCCCTCACACGAGATTGATGGCTAAAGTTAGAGGACGAGGAATCACTGGGCTCGTTTCCAAATTGAATGAAGATTGGTTAAAAGATAGAAAGCAGAGATTCGGAATGGGCGCCCGTCACTAATGGTGTCCCTCAAGGTTCCGTTCTGGGTCCTTTACTTTTTATCATTTACAGTATATTAACGATATAGACGTCAGGTTCCTTAGTACAATTTCCAAATTTGCAGACGATACGAAATTTGGAAGTAGTATGGGTACTGAGGAGGACGTAAAAACGCTTCAAAATGATCTTGACATGTTGGGTGAATGGTCTGCTACTTGGCAGATGTCATTCAACTTGGACAAATGTAAGGTAATGCACATACGTTATACATACCTGAAGACCGATTACTCTCTCTTGGGAAGAAACTTGACTGAAACCAATCTAGAGAAAGACTGAAACCGTCGAAGCACTGTGCAGAAGTCGAAAAGAGGGCCTTAAAAATATTGGTTATATTGAAAGACAGTTCCAATTCAGAAACAAGAAGGAAACTCTTATGTCTCTTTATAATGCACTAGTCCAGGGGTCCTCAACCGGTGGGTAATTACCTCCAAAGGATAATTTGGAATATCCAGAGGGATAATGGAAGCCATACATATTTTATTTAAGAGTGATGTTGAAAGACATTTGTATGATCATAAACTACGAGTACTTCTTTAACTTTTGGTTAATTTACGCTTCATTAGGGGTAACGGGATGAGCGCCAATGCTTCATGTGGGTAATGGAAGTAAGTGGGTTGAGAACCCCCGCAGTAATCAGACCTGAACTCGAATATTGTGCGCAGTTTTGGTCTCCGTCCCTTAGGAAGGATATAGAAAGGTGACAAAGGGTACAAGCAAGGGCTACAAAATTGATCCCTTCAATGAGAATGCAAAACTATCAACGGAGATTGGAGCGCCTAAATATGTTTACCTTAGAGACGAGGAGGTTGCGCGGTCAGCTTATTCAAGTCTTGAAGATGCTCAGTGGAATAGATAAGGTAGACAACAGGAACTTATTCTCACTTAATGCCAATCCGACAAGAAATAATGGGTTTAAAATGGGACTAAAGATATTTAGGACCTCTGTCTGCGACAATTTATTTTCCTTTAAAATAGTTAATATCTGGAACCAACTTTCCCCCGAGGTTGTTTCAAGCCAAAGTGTAAATGTCCTTAAAAATAGGCTGGACAAAGTACTGAATACTCTCATGGTTGAAGACTTAAACATAACTTAACTCTGCAGGAGTTTGCCTGCGGCGTTTCTATGTGTGCATATGTAATTATAGAGCTATCTAATATATTCTCCACTTTCCTGGAAAATTTCCTTGGCTACTTTTCCATGGTCAAGGTATTTCCTTCAACCTTTTTCCGTACGTGCCTCTGGCAGAGAGGAAGCGGAGGGTGAGAAGAGAGCCTTATACTTTTCTGTCCAGTTTTCTACTACTGATAAAATAATTAAAAGAAAAATAAACTTGGTTAAAAACAGGAACCTCCCAGAGTGGACCGGAAGGTCTTTGAGGCTTCCTCTTGTCCTTGTAACTCTCTCTCTCTCTCTCTATTATATATATATATATAATATATATATATATATATATATATATATATAGGAAGAAGGAAACCACTCTTCAGGAAGACTTATATTTTTATTTCTTTAACACCAATACAGTTTCGGCTCCTCGCGAGCCCTTGTCAATTGGTAATGACCACATAAACAGAGAAAAGAACTTATATACATCTAGAAGTTAATTATCAGGGATTAGCTGATGGAATCTTCCCAGCCTCTTACCAGGGGATAGTTAAGTGACCCTTCCGACCCAGCTTTGACCTGATGGATGTACCTGTGTTGCCTAGAGATTTTTGGATGGTAATGTTACAAAATTCTTAATTTTATTACATACAATTTTGTTAAAAGAGAATTGACCACCAGATGATTCAAATTTTGTATGGAGCCTATAAGACTAGATTCAACAATTTTGCACTTAACATAATTATTAGATTTGAAAACAAAGTTGCAATTATTGAAATCTATTACATGGTTATAGTCTCTGACACGACATAATAGAGCACTTTTTCATTACCCACCCTCACATCTCTCCTGTGTTAATTTTTTTGCTGAGTTCCCTTCCCATTTTTCCCACATATACATTATCAGTACATTCTTTACATGGTAATATATATACATACACCTGTCTTTTTCGTCCTTAGGTTTGTTCCTTATTAACATGTCATTTATGCAGTTATTATATATTTGAATGCCACATTAGTGTCTATTCTCTGATAAGTTTTCTTAAGCTCTTTCAAGTTTTTGTTATAGGGAAGGAAAATACTTTTCCTGTAATCCTTCTTTACAGTTGACCTGGCAGTATAAAAGTTTTTTCTGGCTGCTAAATGAACGTTAAAAATGAACCATTTGGGATAATACAGATTTTTAAATATATTGCTGGTTTTTGGTATCTCCTCATCAAAATAAGAAGGGTGACAGATTATATATGCTCTTAGGAACATTGAAGATACGACTGACTTTTTTACTTTGTTACCATAACATTAAAAATAGTAGTTGTAAAAGTTTGAATTGGTCTCCTTCCTACACAGACAATTTCATGTTATTTTCTCTATTGATGAGAACATCAAAAAAAGTATTCTTATATCCCTTTCCCAGTCACATTTGAACTTAATTGAGTGATGAAGGTTATTGAGTTTGGAAAATAAGTCATCAAAATTCTTATTAGTTGGCCACACTGATAATATGTCATCCACATAACTTAACCAAATTTGATTGGGGAAGGATATCCTAGGCAACAATTTTGCTTCAAAAATCTCCTTAAATAAATTGGCCAAAATGGGGGAGAGGGAATTGCCCATGGCCATAGAACGTTTATAGAACGTGCCATCAGCTATAAATACATTATCCTCAGTAGTATGACCTCAAAAGGAGAGAGTGCAGAGCAATTGCAATGTTGATCAAATGAGTGTCAGTGCCATCCACCCCCTTGTTGCAAGGTGCCAACCCCCCTCCCCAGGTGCCAACCCCAGAGTGCCAAAAAAGGCGGGAATCCCCCAGCAAGCTGGGGGGGAGTCCACCTATCCTCTTTGGGAGAGAAGTTGGGACGGCCTCACCCTCCAAAAGGATATACCTAACCTAAGAGAGAGAGAGGAGACAGAGAGGAAGAGACCATCCAGCGTCTGCGAGATACAGAAGCTTAATGAGAGCTCAGGGTAGCATCACTTGGCTTAGAACCCGAAATCCACCAGTTGGCGTAGAAGCCAGTGCATACAGGCATTATCAGACAGTTGGCAGAGTGTATATATTGTTTGAACAGCGAAAACGCACACACACACTCAACGCACATACACGCCCATAGATTCCCTATTATTACAGACACACACACAACGTATATAAACAGATGCATGTAAAGCCCTAATAGCAAAATATATACGAATATAACCACCACACAGAAAACCACCACAGCACCACAACCAGCATCACATTCACCAATCGTCTAAGTATAGCTTACCATCACCCAACCAAACCCACCTTACCCACGACAAAGTCTCTAAATATGACCCAATAGACAAGCATTAAGCATAAACAAATACGTTTATGGGACCAGGGGGGTAGACCGATAACGTCTCGAAAAAAGGGCGACGCTTCTCATGGTGGAACACCAGGAGGCCAATTTGACGTTTGGTAGGCGATCTTTTATACAAAAAATTGAATAAGATAAACTAAGTTTAATGCCAAAACAAATTTCCACTATAATATACAATTGTATCCTTAAACTACAACATAAAAAGCATTAATATGATTTTTAAAACAAAATAGATTCTATTTCGGGTAATTATTTCATTTTTCTTCGTTTGGCCAATTAGTTTCTTTCAGTACAAATTTATCTTTAATATACAATTTTATCCTTAAACTATAACAAAAATATTAATATAACTTTATATTAAAAATAGATTGTGTTTCGGAATAACTATTTCATTTTTCTTCTTTGGGCCAATTATTCTGTTTCAATACAAATTTATCTTTAATATACATTTTTATCTTTAAACTATAACATAAAAAATATTAATATAACTTTATATTAAAAATAGATTGTATTTCGGGATAACTATTTCATTTCTCGTCTTTCGCCCAAATAGATTCTATTTCGGGGTAACTTATTAATTTTTCCTCTTTTATCTAATTATTTTGTTTCAATATAAATTTATCTTTAAGACACAAATATATCTTTAAACATTATTACAAAACATATTAATATAACTTTATAATAAAAATAGGTTCTATTTCGGGGTAACTTATTCATTTTTTTCTCTTTAACACAACTATTTTGCTTCAATACAAATTTATCTTTAATACAAAATTTTATCCTTAAAATATAACATAAAAACGTTAATAAAATTTTTAAAACAAAATAACCTACGGAATGAATAAGTTATATTTGGTAAAGACACGCCACCAGAATTAGAGGCTCGTCCAATTACAACCCAATGGGCAGGGCATGAGAACGAATCCAGGATCTCTGGTTGGCGGAAAGTCTCGCTCTCACACAGGAAACTCGCGAATCGAATATTGGCGGTGTGGTCAATCTGTGTCACGTATATAAGAGGGAACATTTTCAGCCGGATCCACAACAGTGATTTTATCAACGAGTAACTACACAGTCTCTCATCATGGACACTTCCAGTCAAACACATCAGCTTTACTGCTCCCAGCAATTGTTTGAAGACTTTCTCTGCAGTGACTACGCTCTATCTTTTCGCAGCGGCCGACCGGAACGCCCTACTTTCAACGCAATCCATTGTAGAAATTTGTGGTAGCGAGAAAGAACCAGCGGATGAAGAGGCCATTGTAATGTGAGTAAATTACGTGATAAATTAGTTTATGATTCATTTTCGGGGTACATACATCGTATCATTCAATGCTTAACCCTTGCAAATGTTAGTTAATTTATAAAAAGCTATAATAAACGAAGTGAAAAGATATCTGACCAGGAGTTCGAGACTGTGCGACGGGGCTTAGTAGCCCCGCTAATCTTCCTTCCTGAGAATGTCATTTAGACAGTGAATTTTATTATGTGATGAAGGTATCCTTTGAAAGTGAAATTTTATTACGCGCTTGTTTCCCTGTACGTGTTAACTTAAAAATTTATAGTAAGTTCTACACATTGGTTTTTAGAATTACTAAAATTTTAAAGGTAGGGAATTGTTGCGGTCCCGGGTTCGTGACACGGTGCTGGCAGATGATGCATAGTACAATCACATCCAGCTAATCTTCCTTTTGAGCCCAGTTAAGCTAGTTGCTTTGTGTTTATTATTTGATCCGGTATTCTATTAAGTATTTAGAAAGTGAATTTTGTTTATCAAATAATTATGTGTTAACATTTATTTAAAAATAGTTTGTGAAATGTTTCATTAAAAGAGCATGTATCCTCAATTTTATATATATATATATATATACACAGGGTGTCCCATAAGTCTGGCATCATAGGAAAAATAATAAAAAAAAGCAAAACAAAAGCTTTTATTTACAGAACGTGCTCAGTATGTCCACCATTGTTTTCAATACACAAATTCAGACGTCATACCCAGTCAGCAAGCACACGGTGAATGATGTCACGAGTAATGGTGTTACACGCCCCAATAATGCGCTGCCGCAAATGTTCAACACTACTAATTTTCTCTGCGTATACCAGCGCTTTCAAGTGGCCCCAGAAATAAAAAACCAATGGCGTGAGATCCGGGCTTCTAGCTGGCCATTCCACAGGCCCTCGACGTCCTATCCAATGACCAGGGAATTGTTGGTACAGGTATTCCCTTACTTGGGTGCTGTAATGTGCAGGAGCGCCGTCTTGCTGGAACAATGTTGGGAAATTTCCTTCTTCGTTCAAGACACTGGGAAATGCTTCTTCCTTGAGCATACGTAGGTAGGTGCCTCCAGTGACATGTTCATCGAAAAAGAGGGGGCCTATGATACGATCCTTCTAAATGCCACACCATACCATCACCCGAGATGCACCTTGTTCCTTTAAAGAGGTATACCACTGAGGGTTGTTTGAGACAAGTAGCGGGTGTTCTGCCGATTTACCTCACCATTTCCATAAAAAACAGCCTCGTCACTGAACAGAATGGTGGACGGGAAATTGGCATCCCGAGCATAAATTATGGTTTGTAGAAATAGAAAAATATGAATTTCTCCTATGATGCCGGACTTATGGGACACCCTGTATATATATATATGTATATATATGTATATATATATATATATATATATATATATATATATATATACATACAGGGTGTCCATAAGTCTGGAACCATAGGTAAAACAAGTAATTCATATTTTTCCGTTTATGCAAGTGCACATGATGTCTTTGAGTAAGGAAGAACGCATCCAGGCTATTCTGCTCGTAGGAAATCGGAGTGAGAGGGAGGTCGCTGAGGAATTTAACAGATTGCATCCGGACCGCGCGCCGATAACACACAGCCGTGTCGGCAAACTTGTAGCAAAGTTCAGGGAAACGGGATCCATAGGAGATAAACCACGCAGTGGACCTTCGAGGATATCCACCGACGATGACACAGCCGCTACCATCCTCGCTCATTTCTCAAACAGTCCCCAAAAGTCTCTTCGGCGGTTGTCCGCTGAGAAAGGAGTGTCGAAAAGCAGCATCTACCGCATTCTTCAAGCAAACAAATGGCATCCTTACAAACTTCAAATCCTGCAGAAATTATGCGAAGATGATCCAGACCGACGGATGGAATTTTGTGAATGGGCTACGGGACAATGTGCTCAAAATGCCAATTTCCCGTCCATCATTCTGTTCAGTGATGAGGCTGTTTTTTAGGCAAATGGTGAGGTAAACCGACAGAACACCCGCTACTGGTCGCAAGACAACCCTCACTGGTTTACTGCTTCAAAGGAACAAGGTGTCGCTCGTGTGATGGTATGGTGTGGCATTTGGAGAGATCGTACCATAGGCCCCTTCTTTTTTGATGACACTGTCACAGGAAACGCGTACTTACGTATGCTCAACGAGGAAGCATTCCCCAGCGTCTTGAACACAGATGGGGATTTCCCAACATGGTTCCAGCAGGATGGTGCTCCTGCCCATTACAGCATCCGGATAAGAGAGTGGCTGCACAGACAATTCCCTGGTCATTGGATAGAACGTCATGGACCTGTGGAGTGGCCGGCGAGGAGCCCCGATCTCACCCCGTTGGATTTTTATCTCTGGGGTCACATGAAGGCGTTGGTCTACGCGGAGAAAATTGAGCGTTGCACATTTGCGGGAGTGAATCATCGATGCATGTAACACCATCACTCCTGATACCATTTGCCGTGTGTTTGCTGACTGGATATCTCGTCTGCATTCGTGTATCAATAATAATGGTGGACACTGAATAAAATCCGTTTTTATTGCCGTTTTTATCATTTTGTCCTATGGTTCCAGACTTATGGGACACCCTGTATATATATATATATATATATATATATATATATATATATATATATATGGAACAAATGGATTTTAATTAAAACAGATTTAATGTGGATGATTCGTTTAATATCTGCTTCGTCATCCAATATGATCATTATTAGAAAAATGTATGAGCTCTCAAAATAATTTTCTGTCTACAACCTATCCTTTTTCCTTATAGGTCCGATGCGGAACTCGATCGTGTTATAGCTACTTTTCGTGACAGCTTTGAAGAGAAGCAAATTGTCGACGGCGATTTGGAGGTTTTACAGCGCAGTCAACTAAGTGACTTGAATACGGAGGCCGAAGTATTGGCTCACATCCGGTCCAACGATTGACAGGTCGTCGGGGTAAGCTTTTTTTTTGGTTAAGAACAAGACAGTGTATTTTCATCAATTTATTAAATGATAGAAATCATTTTCATAAATTAGTACAATTCAGCTTACACAATTAGCATCCAATAAATAAGCTACAGAGCACAAGACTAACATTATTGTGGACATCTTATATTTTACACAATATAGTTACAACTATATATATATAGATATATATATAAATATATATATATATATATAGATATATATTATATATATATATATAGATATATATAAATATATATATATATATAGATATATATATAAATATATACCTATAGGGGTATATATATACACACGCGTACAACATTATACAAGACATCAAGTGCGAACAAAAGGGAACTTTTTTATCTGCACGCATACCATTTCATCATTCAGCTCAGTGTCGCACAAGTCGAAAATTTTTAAAAATTTATAAATCCCTTCCCACGTGACATGTGCAGGAAAAATGAAAGACAATACATCCCTTAATTATTATTAAAATATACTTGTAATTGGTGGGGATTCTAGACAATTTCGGGGAAATGCAACTGTTCGAGAAATTTACAATAACAAGGTCACTCCAGGGTTGGGTCCCAAGTGAATTAAAATAATACATTATTTCCCTCTTTTTAAAGTATATTGCAAACCAATGAATCCCCTCGCCCCCAACAATGTCCATGTTTACAATAATTCCCCCGCATTTTCATGTAATTGGTAATTTCAATGTTTCATTCTTATTCTTCACAATCACACTGATAAATTTGGAGCGTGTGATTCGGTCACTTTTCATTATTCTCTGGAGTGCATTCGCGTCCATTTTAAAAGTCAGTGACAACGTTCCTGAAGAACAAATTTCTATTAGAGCTTTTGATCCGCGGTATACTAGTACACTAATAAGCACGTCGATCGGGCTGGCGAATTCCGATCTGACTGAGATGTTCCCACTTTCTTGTGGACTTAAGTGTGTATTTACTTTCTGCGTTATATCACTACCAAGCTCATAACAAGCACCTGCAATATGGGCCAGATTACTATAAACTCTCGCGCAAAGCGGAAACACAGCGTCTGATGAATAGTCCGTATCCATAGTCCCACCCAACGCAACGCCATTGACGTATAGAGTTATATTTTTAAGGCCGAAATTCTCGAATTTAAAGACATTCTTTTTATATTTTCCACTCGTCGAAGCTTGAACCTGCACTCCAATTAATAACCTTTTAGGTAAAACTCCCAGGGCCACGTTTTCTAGCTGCTTCAAGGCCAACCCTGCGAGCAGTGTGTATAGTTTCATCTGCACTCTGTTAATTGGATATTTTACTGTTGCGTGTTTAAATTTCTTTCAATTTCTAATTGTTTAGCAGAGCTTAATTTCACTCGATGCATTAATGTGAATCACAACGGGTTTTGCGCCCTCTTCTTGATCATGCTCCACATTTATGCAGCTCTCAGGATTCGTGAGGGTGAACTTTAATTTCATATCCACCCCATTCATGAGCAGTTTCTCCTGGAATGTGAAGTCTGTATGCAGACGTCCAAAACACTCATATATCTTTTTAGAATTTTTAAATTTATCCTTTATATTACTTTCGTCTGTAGTCTAATAATAGCCCTCGGCACTTAAAAAGGTATCCTTCGCTTCTTTTGAAAAGTTGAGGACATTTTCCATATAGGCTTGTAGGTCATAATAACCCGTTCCTGCCGAAATGTTGACCTGATTTAAATACACCTCACACTGACTGAATATTGAGTGCAGAAAGTTGGTTTCAGGGTATGCAGCATAATTATCATCGCAGTCCGTTCCATCAGAATGGGCTATACATAGTTTTGCGTACATGTGCATGCAGCTTGGATCAAAAAAGTATCGGTCTGAGATGTGTATCACGAATTCTATAGGGGAACTCGGTGAACTAATTGTGTTTAATGGGTTAATTGTAATAAAGTCACTGTGCTCAATAGAAACTTGTGTTGGGGGCATATCAAAGAGGTTCATTTCAGATTTACAACATTGTGAGCTACACGGATGGATGAAGCGTGCCATTATTAGTCAGAAATAGTGCCACCTCTCTCGACAAGTAGTAATCAGCCTATGATTCGTGAGAGCAGTTTCCTCAGCTTATAGCAGTTAAAAAAATGATCAATAGGTTCATTCGCTTAGAACACTTCTTTTTTGATGTCCTTTTACGTTTAACGCTACGTGTTGGTAACTCCTTCTTCCGGACACCGCTGATCTTCTTCCCCCACCACGCATTTTTCTCCTTGCATTTTGATGATTTCGTCCCCTTTACACTTTAAATGTTTTTTCGGGTCATTATAACTGAATGCGAAGAAAATGTAGCTTCACTGTTAAGCCCCCATCAACAAATGGGAAATTTTTCCCCTCAATCGTTCTTATATGTAATGAGATATTGGTTAATAGATTAGTCGCAACATTCACATAATGGGGCTTGTCATATGTGATGCTCAAACTCTTCCCTCTATGGTTGGGAATGTGTGCAATGTGCATCAGTCGCGCCTGGGTATCCCCAACAAATTGATGCTCCACGATATTGCTGTAAATATAGCACATGTCTGGGGATGGCTAGCCAACATCCAATTTCTCCAATTTCAACTGACACATTAAGCTGGACAAGTCATGTTGTGCCTCGTGAAAGACAGCTCTTTGGAACGCTGCTCCATATCGGCCCTAGGTTATAATTTGGAACAATCCTTTGTCTTTAATATTTCTATTATCCTGTGATTTTAGGGTCAGAGCATGTGCAGGGGCTTCTTTGTTTACGATTTCGTATGCTAAATCAGCAGTAAGATTAGAGCTTTTTAAACTTCCGTGTAAGTCTCTCACAACATCCTCCGCCGCACCAAAAATACCACGGCCTAGTGTTACTACTGTAGTATAGTACAATGCATACCCACTCCGGGCGGCACGCTTGGTTTCATCCCGAGTTACCCCGGCCTTTTCATACTAATCACGATCTCTAACATCGTTGATACTGTTGTGGAAGATGTGTCCGGAATTGAACAGGAATAAGGAGACGTAATTTTATTTGAGGAATGAGCTAGTGTTGGGGTTGTGTCGTAAGACGTAGAGGGCTGGGGCTCTATTACTAGGAATCTAACAACTGGTGCACTCCTGGCACGTTTTATACCTGACGTGGAAGGCTCTTCATCATGCCTTCGCTTTGAATTGTCGCGTGGTGGTATTACAGGTGTCGCTGGTGTGGGCTCGTCAGCCGGAGTGGAGTCTGTAACCACAACTACACTGTCATCGAGATCGTCTGTAATATCGATGATGGGGACATGATGCTGTACCTCGTCGTCATTCACGATTCTGTGGAAGACGAGGAAAAACAGGACTGTGGAATATAAGGAACATCACTTAAATTTTTATTATATTTAGTAAATGTTACACTTAGGAGTGTGACGTGTTAGAGATAGATTCTGTAGAAAAATTCAGGTTCACGAGCCCGTCTACATATATAATATCTGGCCTTACAGGATGTGGTAAAACTGTGTTTATGCTTAAAATCATTAAAGATAAGGGGGAGATGTTCTCAAAATTTGTGCATAAAGTAATATGGTACTATTCGACGTACCAGTCAGTGTTCAACGAGAACCAAGATGATATTTTTTTCACACAAACGCGCATATGACGTTAACTCGCTAAAGTGGAATGAGCATACAGTCATTGTAATTGATGATCTCATGTTAGAAATGGATAAAACGTTTGCCGAGACATTTACAGTGTTCTCCCACCATCTTAACATAAGCGTATTCTTCATCAATCAGAATCTATTTTTCAAAAATAGATACATGCGCGATGTGTCGCTAAATACACAATATCTTCTCTTACTCGCGCAACGTAGAGATGTGTTACAAATTGTGGTATTAGCCAATTAAATGTTCCTGAATCAGCGTAAGGAGTTTTTGGAAATTTATAAAGAAGCTACAAATCAACGTTACGAATATTTGCTTTGTGACCTTCACCCGCGAAACACGTTTAGGGTGCTTCTAAGAACGAATATATTCACAAACGAGCCTGAAACGGTGTATATTCCAGAGACACAAAGAGACTACAGAAATACCATGAATTAATAAAAATCTATCATCGATTGCCCCGGGCACTGTAGCAGATGTTTGTTAAAAATGTCAACCCGGACTTTTTAAAATGCATCTGTGAATTCTGTCTTAATGTTATAAAATGTAATGTACCAATGAAGCCCCCTTAGAAGGCTCACCTACGTCGTTACAAGAACATAAAACGTACGCTCGCTCGTAAAAGTCAAACTGTGGGGAAGCAAAAGCGAATTATCGTACAAAGAGGGGGGATCATTCCTCCCCATCTTATTTTCAGTTTTGCGGCCTTTACTGACGAGTTTAACATAATGAAGAAAGTAGTCGTGATTCCGCACGAGGTGTATGCTTCACTATACAGCTCAAAATGTCCAGATACGGTTCTGGAACCCAGTAAAAGCAGGCTTAAAAGAATGGAAAGCGAATTGTTAGACCTATTAAACAGTGAAAAGGCACCTGATGTGAAAGGATTCTTATACCAAGAAGCTCTGCAGAAATTTCTTCATGAGTACAAAAATTATAAGAAACAAACAGAGGTCCCTGTAGTTATTAGGCACAGCGCAGACAACGATGAGCATGGCGACATAGGGTCTGGGGTCGACGTTAGATATGACCAACCGAAGAATAACGGTGCGCCCACACCACACAACATATCGAACATGTATTAAAAAGCAGTCTCCCACATACATTGAGGAATAAAGGCTTAAGTCTTTATGATCTATTGAGTGAGTACCCCATCATAGAGTGGACCGATACAGGCGAGGTCATTGTTGAAGGAACAAAGGTACCAGGTTCGTATATCGTCGACATCGTCCACGATCTGGTGAGAAAGTGGGATAGACCCTCACCATCAGGATGGAAGCATATTAAATCAAGACTACAACAAATAAATGTCCCCAAAACATTGATAGGAAATCTGAATAGGTTAAAGGGCTTGGAACAATCCTCGAATGTGCCACACCTCAGCACGCCATCACCCCAACGGTAGCATCTCTGAAGAAGAGAAAGATGAGACCAAACAACACCGGCCAACCCTCTCCACGTGCCTCTAAAATTCGCAAATGGCTAACATAATAAAAAGACACTATTACGGCATTTCTAGCCCAGCCTCCTATGGTGGTGTTGATAGACTGTACAGAGGTGTTTACAATGGTGGAGTAGGAAAAAAAGATGTTGAGAGGTTTATGCGGGAGCAGGATGCTTATACACTTTATAAGCCGGTGAGAAAAACGTATAAAACAGCCAAGACAACAGCGACTTCGATTGACTCTAGTTGGCAAGCAGATTTAACAGACATGCAAAGATATTCAGTATATAATGATGGCTACCGCTATATATCTATTCATAATACATGTATTCTCTAGATATCTGTGGCTAATTCCTCTGAAAAATAAATCGCCTGAAACAGTTGTGAAAGCCACCAAAACGCTGATGTTGAAAGAAAACAGGATTCCGTACTATTTTTGTACGGATATGGGAAAAGAATTTATAGGCCGAGCTTTTAAGAGAAAACATGCCGGCAGAGTTTAATATCAGCTACTACACTAGCAATTCTATATATAAGGCCTCTTTAGCTGAAAGAGTTCACCATAAAGGAAAGCATGCATCGTTATTTTACACATAAAAACGCATTCAGACATATAGGTATTGTGCAATCATTGGCCTCATCATACAACCGTTCACACCATTGCATGATTGGCCCGCACACAGAGCGTGAGGTGAGAAGAGATATTCGTAGAACCGTACCACACTCTACACGTTTCAAAATCAATGATTATGTAAGACTGTCACGTTCGGGTAATAAATTCGCGAATGGATTTCAGCAAGTTTGGACACGTGAGATTTTTAAAGTTAGGGCTATAAGACCTAAAGGCGAGATAATGCTGTATTACGTTGAAGATTTGAATGGGAAGAAATCGCAGGAGGCTTTTACAGTAAGGAGTTGCAGAAAGCTACATTTAATTTAGGAAAAAATGTGTTTAAAATTGAAAAAATTTTAGGCAGCAAAGGTTCAAGAAAGAGAAATATGTACCTGGTGAAACGGCTAGGGTATCCAGAAAGCTTCAACACCTATATAAAAGCTACTGCAATAATGAAGCTTAAAGAGTATGCAACATGGAGCCTAACCATTTCTATGTCACACTCCCGTCCTTTTCTTCTCTGTCTGTACCTCCTAACAATACCTTGGCCATCTTTGTATGAGAACTCCATGGGCCCATTGAATTGGATCGTGATTCGTATGAGGTGGGGATATGCGAAATTCAGGTTACCAGCTTTTTAAATTGTGATTATAAAGAACCCGTTTTTACGGTTCTTAGAGACCGTGATGGAGTGTGAAAAAACCGGAGTAACTCGGGATGAAACCATGCCTAAAGTCACAGGATAATAGAAATATTAAAGACAAAAGATTGTTTATAATTATAACTGATGGCCGATACGGAGCAGCCATCCAAAGAGATACTTTTCACGAGGCACAACATGACTTGTCTAGCCTAATGTATCAGTTGAAATTGGAGAAATTGGGGGATGAATATACACCCCCAGACATATGCTATATTTACAGCAACATCGTGGAGCACCAGTTTATTGGGGATACCCAGGCACGCCTGCTACGCATCGCTCACATCCCTAAACATAGAGGAAAGAGCTTGAGCATTACATATGACAAACCTCACTATGTGAATGACGCCACTAATCTATGAACCAATATCTCATTATATATAAGAACGATTGAGGGAAAAAGTTTCCCATTTGGTGACTGTGGCTTAACAGTGAAGCTCCATTTTCGTCGCACTGAGTTATATTGGCGCGAAGGCCTTTCATACTCTATCGAGGGGTGAGATACCAGCGTGGGAGTGGGCTTGGATCAATTTTTGGGAGTTGATCAAGAAGAGAGCACAAAACCCGTCGTGGTTCATGCTATGGAAACGTATCTTCGCGTACGGCGAGTGAAACTAAGTTCCCCAAAACAAATAGAAATTTAAGAAAATTTAATACATGCCATAGTAAAATACTCAGTTAACAGAGTACAGGTCAAACTGTACACGGTGCCAGCAGGGTTGGCCTCGAAACAGATAGAAAACATCGCCCTGGGAGTTCTACCTAAAAGGCTATTAATTGGAATGCAGGACCACGCTTCGGTGAATGGAAAATATTAAAAGACCGCCTTTAAATTCAGAATTTCGGCCTTAAAAACATAACTTTATACGTCAATGGCATTGAGTTGGGCGGGACAATGGCTACGGATTATTCATCAGATGCTGTGTTCCCGAATTTGCTCGAGGGCATATAGTAATCTGGCCCATATTGCAGGAAGAATTCATCGATCAATTTAACCTTTATCCGTTTGACATCAGTCCTGACTTATCTACTAGTGTAAATACACACTTAAGTCCACAACAAACTGGGAACATCTCAGTCAGATTGGAATTCGCCAAGCCTATATACGCGCCCATTAGTGTACTCGAATCCTCTAATAGAAATTGACCGCCTCAGGAGTGTAGTCACTCTCTTTTAAAATGGATGCGAATACACTCTAGAGCAGTGGTCGGCGAACTTTTTTGGGTATTACCCCAAAATATATTTGAGGACGTAATCAGGACGTAAATTCTTAATATTCTAAAATTTAGAATAACGCCACATTTATGTAACAAAATAAAATAAAAATATACGAAAAAAATATCAGCACATAGTGTCTCTCATACCGTACGCATTACCTCCAAAAGTTTTAAATTTACCCCATTTGGGTAATTTACCCCTGTTCCCCGACCACTGCTCTAGAGAGTAATGAATAGTGAACGAATCACACGCTCCAAATTTATCGATATGTTTACGAAGATTGAACCATTGAAATTACCAACTACGAGAAAATGCGGCGCAATTTTTCTGAACACGGATGTTATTGGTGGTGAAGAGATTCATTGGATTGCCATCTATTTTAAAAATAGGGAAAGAATGTACTATTTTAAATCGATGGGGTCGCATCCTTAGAGCCATTCTATTATTGTAAAATTTCTCGAACTGCTGCATATCTCCGAAATTGTCTGAAATACTTACCGATTCCAGGGATACTTTAGTAATACTTGCGGCCTGCACTGCCTTTCATTTCTTTTGCACATGTCACGTGGGAAGGAATTTATAAATTCTTAAAAAATTATTCGATCCGTACTACACTGAGCTGAATGATGAAATGGTATGCATGCAGATAAAAATTCCTTTTCCGTTTGTACGCACTCGATGAATTGTATGATGTTTTACGTGTATATATAAAATGAATAATTACAAAAATATTGTGTAAAATATAAGATGTCTCCAATAAAGTTAATCTTGTGTTCTGTAGCTTATTTAAAATTTAATGGATGCTAACTATGTAACTAATTTAAGTTGAATATAAAATTGTACTATTTTATAAAACATTTCCTATGTTTCTATCATTTAATAAATTGATGAAAATACATTGCATCTTGTCCTTAACCGACAGAAAAAGCTTACATTAGTTCCAGACGACCTGACATTCGTTGATCAGGATGTGGTCCAATACTTCCACCTCCATATTCAGGTCAATCGATCGAGTATCTTGTAAAACTTCAACCTCCAAATCGCCGTCAGCTATTTGCGTTTCTTCAAAGCTATCACGAAAAGTTTCTAAAACACGAGTCAGTTCCTCATTGGGCCTATAAGAAAAAAGACCACGGTTTTAGACAGAAAATTATTTTTTGCTGTTCATACATTTTTCTGAATCTTTTTTAATTAAAATCCATTTGTTTTTCATCAAAAATACACACAAATGAACATATATATATATATATATGTGTGTGTGTGTGTAGAAAGAGAGTTACAAGGAGTTACAATAAGATAAAATGCTGAATAGGGTACCCGGACCAAATAATAAACAGAATGCAGCTAGCCTAACCAGATCATTAACATGTACTTCCATAAAGATATATATATATATATATATATATATATATATATATATATATGAAGAGTGTTACAAGGGGTTACAATAAGAGAAAATGCAAAATAAAGTACCCGGATCAAATAATAAACAGCAAACAACTAGCCTAACCGGGCTCAAAAGGAATATTAGCTGGGTATGCTAAGCATTGTCTGCCGACACCGGGTCTCGAACACGATCGATTAGTTTACACTTGAAAATGCGTTTATTATGGCTTTTTTATAAATTAATTATCAGTTGCAAGGATTAAGAACTGAATGATGCGATGTGTGTGTGTGTGTGTGTGTATTAGGGCGGCTCGTTTTTACACTTTTTTCGATATTTGATTGGGGGTAGTGCAGAAAAGTTGCGATTTGGAGAGAAAATAAAGTGTGTAAATTTTTTTTTATCTACGTCAATACCTTCCGGTGGCGGTGAGTCCTTAAAAATCGAAAAATAGGCCTAAAAACACATAAATTTTTTATATAATTTTATATAATTTTTATATAATGTTCATTGTTCAATGACTGCTATTAATTTATTCAAGCCTATAATAGTGTTCTCAGGGTTGTTTGCACAGAAATATACCGGAATTAACATTTGTATAACATCTTGTTAAAACTTGCTTAAATCAATATTTTGGATATTTTAACGGCTAAGACGCCACCGGAAGTTATTAACAGATTGTGCTGAAATTTTTATTGTTTATTTTGTAAGTCTTTAAAACCATTTTCCAATCTACCCCGTTAGGCCTATTTTTCGATTTTTAAGGACTCGCCGCCACCGGAAGGTATTGACGTAGATCAAAAAAAATTTACACACTTTATTTTCTCTCCAAATCGCAACTTTTCCGCACTACCCCCAATCAAATATCGAAAAAAGTGTAAAAACGAGCCGCCCTAGTGTATATATATAGGAAGAGAGAGAGAGTTACAAGGAGTTACAAGTAGAGCAATTTACAAGTACATTAATTTACAGTGCCAGAAATAGTTTTATCCTAGTTTGGCATACTACGAATCGCCTACCATCACCTGGTCTCGAATCCAGGACCTCTGGAACTCCCTACCTTTAAATTTTATTAATTCTATAAGCCTAAACTGTAAAACTTTCTATAAATCTTTAAGTTAACATGTAATTATTTGATAAACAAAATTCGCTCTCTAAATAATGAATATAGTACATTAATTACAGAAAGCCTAGCTCAGTACCCTGTAGTAAACATAAGCACACCGGACAAAAAATTAGTCACCCCTAATAGCACCGATAGTAGGAAGTTCAAGGTCACACAGAGGGCGCTGATGTAGCATTGGTAAGTGACAAGTAGCGGTGACGTAGCACACAGGATCAGATCTGTTTCGTGAGGTGGAGAAGAACAAAGTGTGTGTTGGATATAGTCTGCAAAATGGGTCGTGAGGCAGACGTTACTCAGTGGCAAAAAGGAGCCATCGTGTTTGGCAGAGCCCACGGACACAAAATGTCTGAAGTAGCCCAATTTGTTGGTGTGTCAACGCGTACTCTCCAGCGAGTTTACAAAGAGTGGTGTAGTTCGCAATCAACTGACAATCGACGGCGTAACTGTGGCCGGAAAACAATTCTCGACAATAGGGGCCGCCGCCATGTTTCTCGTCTAGTAACTGCAAATCGTTTTCAAACCAGAGAACAATTGCTCCAAGAAACCAATGAGGTTCTCCATCGACCAATTTCCGAACGGACATTGCGACGAGAACTGCATGCGATGGACATCTGGAGCAGGGTACCACGGAAGAGGCCGCTGTTAACAGCAAGTCACAAATTGGCACGTTATAAATGGGCTCAGAGGCACAAAAACTGGACTGCGGCAGATTGGAAACGTGTAATTTGGTCCGATGAGTCCCGTTTTTGTTTGTTCTCCAATGATGGGAGGCGACGAGTACATCGCAGGTCCAATGAAGCCTTTAATCCTGAATGCGTCGAAGGTGTTGTTCAGGCTGGAAACAGAAAGTGAAGCGCAGGAATAGACACCCACGGACTCTGGCGGAACTTCGGGACCGGCTGATGAACGAGTGGCAGAAAATCGATGTTCAGTACATGCACAACCTCGTAGAGTCTCTGCCTCGCCGGATTCGTGCGGTTATCAAGGCCAGAGGCGCCGTCACACGTTATTAGGTACATTCTGAGAGGGGTGACTAATTTTTTGTCCGGTGTGCTTACATCATGCAAAGAAGGTCCTGCAGTGAGCTTAAACTAATTTTACAAAACTCTACCGAGGGAAACAAATGCGTAATAAAATTTCACTTTCAAATGACACACTCATGGCATAATAAAGATTATGAAATACTTTTCGGTATTGTTTTCCGTAACATTATTTCACACTAAAATTTGAAATTATTATTATTATTGTTAATAATTGTTTGGGAAAAGCAAAAATTCAATGAACTGAATGAAAAGAAATACCAAAACAGGATTTATCATAATATTGAAGGTATTTTCTAAAATATTAATTATAGATTAGTTTCAATCAGTAATAACTAATTAATATAATTAAAAATTGAGGAAACCGTCTATTTTCATCAAACATTTTGCAACAAAATGTAATACGTTGAAAACATATTATTACAGCCCCTCTCCCTCTCTCTCTCTCTCTCTCTCTCTCTCTCTCTCTCTATATATATATATATATATATATATATATATATATATATGATGAAAATAAGTCTATAACGAAATGCTACCAGAGTTTTAGCACTTTGTCCCCTTTTCTCTAAACTGGTTCTGACCGAATTCAAAGCAACAGGATCTATTATATAAATAATTCGAGAAAGTAGAAAATTAGAATTACCTTTAAGAGAAAAACGTCACAGGTACATAAATTTTTCTACCTACATTTCACATGCGATTGGTTCACTCTGCTCAACGTCACAAAACTTTACCACAGCCTGTGTCGAAAGATTTCCTCTATCGACAGCTTCGAAAAGTTCGAGTGTTGCCCCTGCAGAGAGGTCGCCGACTTCAAACACCTGTGGGGAACAGTAGAGTTCTGCCTGACTGGAGGCGTCCAAGACGAGAGAATGTGTGGTTACTCATTGATAAAAATAACTGCTATGGGTTCCAACTGGAAATGCCCCCTTTTTATATGCATGGTTCCCGATTGTAACCACCCCTCAGAATGCCAATGTTCGATTCGCAAGTTGGCTGTCAGTGAACTTGGGTCTGGCCCTGACGTGTGAGCAAGGTTTTCCACCAACCAGAGACCATGGATTCGATCTCATACTCCGCCCGTAGAGTTGTAATTGGCCGTGCCGCGAATTCTTGAGGGGGGCGTGTCTTTACCAAATTTGACTTATTCATTGCTCAGATTTTTTCAGTTGTTTAAATAAGCGGTTAAATTTCTCATCATGTAATTTAAATTTTTTTAAGCGTAAAATTATTGATTTTAATATCTTCGTTGAATAAAATTACCAGATTTGTTCATAAATTGAATTGTATTCGTATTAAGGGAAGACTTTCGAACTATTTTTAAATTGTTCTGAAAGTAATTTGAAAGACTTTTGAATATTTTTTTTAAAATTAGCTAGGTTTTGAATGAATAAGCTCTTTCAAAGTGTAAAATTTTTTAAATTTTTTCTTTTAATGGAAAATCTTTAATAAGTATGTATATATATATATATATATATATATATATATAGAGAGAGAGAGAGAGAGAGAGAGAGAGAGAGAGAGAGAGAGAGAGTATATTAACATCACCTTATTAGTTCACGCATGACAAGAATAATACAGTTTTCCATTCCGAACTTTTCAGAACGTATATCGAAGTGTATTTAAGGCAAAATTAACGGTTGTCAGGGATTTTGCTCAGAGAAATGAATTTAGCAAAGGGTCGGATTATTTTCTCTCTCCGAAAGCCATTAGTGGAGACGGAGTCGAAATTTACCTCTCACCTTCCATGTATTTAAAACGTGGATTATTAGATTTTCAGAAATGGCTGAGAGAACGACGGATTAGTCTTCAAAAGTTACTAAAATCTTTATTGTATAAGTTATCAGATTTTCAGAAATGGTGGAAAGAGATCTTAGGATGTATTATAAAATATTAATGTACATGCAGATGTTCCGGATTAGCCTCTCTCGAAAGGTATTAACGCCTAAAACGACGTGAATTCAAAGTTTTTGTGAGAGAGAAGAACTGAGTGTATTTATTATTGTTATTGTTATTATTATTATTTAAAACAACGTTGATGAAATAGAAATAAATTTGGTGTTTTCAGATTTCCAAGTATTATATTTGTTTTAGATTAAAAATGGTGAATGGTTAGGTTAGTTTAGGTTAGAATAGTTTAGGTTAGGTAGCGCTCTTTGCACTGCATGCACTTTAGTCTATATCCATTCCAAACCCCATTGTTAATAATTAAAAAAAATTCAAATTATAAAGGGTTCTCGAGTAAAAAAATCGCCCTGTACTTTTGCAATCAGGTTTGTGTTGATTTTCAACTCGCTCCGGGTCATGAATACTTTTTCCCACAACTGTACCTCCTCGATGATGCGAAGAATGAAAACTCGAAAATACTGTGAAGGATTAATTGCTTTTCTGTTTCTACTATATAAATAAATAGATGTAGAGAAATAGCATTAACAATAAAGTCATAACCTTCCTATGGTTTTTTCACGATTGTAAGTAAAACGAATATGGAATGGTCCAGTTCTCAAACCTGACATAGGATTTATTCTTCGTTTAATGCGATAATAATAATATATAAAGAAACGTTGTCGAGGGATAAGTGGATGTCTTGTGTACAATAATAATAATAATAATAATAATAATAATAAAATTCATGGTTTTTAGTACGAATATAAACAACATTGGTTGGGTGATTCATTCTATGAGAATAATTATTAGAGTAATGCTTAAGATTTAAATATATTTGAAAATTATGTAATAGTCGTATCGGAAAGTGTTCCTCAATATGATAATTATCGGCTCAAATGGACAAGTCGTGTTTTAAAAGAATAAATTGAAGTAAAATGGTTTACTACCTTACCTGTGATAATATATATATATATATATATGTATATGTATATATATGTGTATATATATACATATATATATATGTGTGTGTATATGCTATATATATATATATATATATATATATGTGTATATGTATATATATTATATATATGTGTATATATATATATATATATGTGTGTGTGTGTATATATTTATATGTATATGTGTATATATATGTGTATATGTATACGTGTATATGTGTATATATATATATATATATGTTACCTTTGGTTATCTTCCGCCCGAATTGTTCATTCTTACGAAGGTCAAGCTCCACTCCACCTTAGACCTACAGTTTAACGTGGAATCCAAACCATGCCCCACCAGCAGCCCAGCGTCTTAACCACTAGCCACCCAGGGTACCTATTTATCTACCAACCACTTTATTGTGTGGGAGAATGAACAGCTGGGTTTTGTTGCACGCCGCCTGCCGTCAAGGGTCTCGATCCCGGGGCCAATGGATTCGTAGTCAGCGACGCTAGCCACTACACACCGAGGCGCATAAGGATGTGTGTATATATATATATATATATATATATATATATATATACATATTGTATATATATGTGTGTGTGTATGTTTACATGTGTGTGTATATATGTGTGTGTATATATATATATACGTTGTATAATTATACAATTATATATATATTATATATATATATATATATATATGTATGTGTTGAGTTGAAATTTTACCTGTCACCTCCATGCTTTTAAAAGAAAGGTTATAAGATTTTCAGAAATGGTGGAACGAGATCCTAGGATGCATTATAAATTAAATTATTGATGTTGGAGGAAGCTATACGAAATACTGATGTTAAAGCCATGACGTAAATGTGTATCGAATATATATTTATGATAATATAGAATTTTATTATATTTTTATGTTTGACATCTATAAAAGTATATATTGTGACCATGAAAGAACTTTATTTATCCTTAGTTAGAATCTTTTCTTGCAATGTCTACGCTCGTGGAGATGATAATATATGCATTGTTGAAACAAACTATGAGAAGGTAATAGTTTCAGGAAAAAAATAAAAACTGGCAACATCGAGGTCATCACATGTTTATGGGAATTGTCATATGATATGCTACCAATAAACTCTTATATACTATATACAGTATACTATATTACGTAATAATTACGATGAACAAATCAAATGCAAATTTCTCTGATTCACGGCCCACCAGTCTTGCTTTAGAGTCCAGTGGTAGTCAAACCGGGGTACGCGTACCCCTGGGGGTACGCGAAGGGTTTCCTGAGGGTACGTAAGCTCTGCTGCAAAAACAAGCAAGTTGGTTAATCAATTATAAAATGAATTTATACAATTATAATTATCATCAATCATTTAAATTTTTTGGAAAATATATATTATAATAATTTATTTATAATATTAATATTTAATTATAAATTTAACTCAACATTGGTACAAGTTATTATTAAATTATTTAATATTAATTATTTTATATTTTTATATTTTAATATTTTATTTAAATTATTATTAAATTATCCGATATTGGTACAAATTGGTACGAATCGTACGATGCTGTAAAAATAGTAAATTATATCAAGTCTCGAGCAGTGAATTCACACCTCTTTAAAATTCTTTGTGAGGAGATGGGCAAAAATCATACTCAGTTGCTTTAGCAAACTGAAGTGCGCTGGCTCTCACGAGGAAAGGTATTAACACGACTTTTTGAACTTAGGAATGAGGTGAGAAGTTTACTTAACAGCCAAAATTCAGACTTATTAAAATTTATAGAAAATGAGGAGTGGCTTTGTAAGCTGAGTTATTTGGCAGATATAGTCACCAAATTAAACGATCTTAATCTTCAACTTCAGGGGGTATGACAAAAATATATTGCAGGCACAAGAAAAAGTCAAGGGATTTTTTGGGAAAGTTTTATACTGGATAAAGTGCATAGAAGACAAAAATACCACATCTTTCCAAATATTCAGCGAATTCTGTCACGAAAACGAGTTTCTTGTCAGTGACTCAGTTATGAATATTATAAAGCAGTATTTAGTGAGCCTTCGTGAATCATTTTTGCATTACTTTCCATGTATTAATAGAGATTCCCCACAAAGTGAATGGATAACGAATCCGTTTTCGAACCTTGCTGTGTCTAATGCGGAGCTTCCCGCTCGTTTAAAAGAACAATTGATCGAATTAGCAGCTGACAGCTCACTTAAACATAAATTCAATGACTTTTCTGTCTCCGAATTTTGGAAATTGGCCCATATTGAATACAAAGAATTAAGTGAATTTGCTATCAACAAACTACTTCCATTCTCGTCCACCTATTTATATGAAAAGGGATTTTCGGCACTGACAGCTATCAAGTCGAAAGAAAGAAACCGCCTACATCCAGAAGCTTGCCTCATAATGGCGCTCACAAATGTTCGTCCGCGAATAGAACAACTTGCTAGTGACAAACAGTCCCACCCATCGCATTAATTACTTGTAAGTATTTAAAATATATATTTTAAAAGCTCAGACGATTTCTAATTAACTGTATTAGATTCTAATATTTGTCTGAGTTAAAATTTGTGTAAATTGCTTGAGTTGTGTAAAATGTAAATTGTATAATTAAAATGCTATGATATATATATATATTAGGGTGGTTCACAAGCATAGGGAAAATTTAGCATCTGAGATTTCACTTTTGGGTCATTATTGCTTTTGTTCCTACACTTAGTGTGAATAACTGTGAAGTATGGTTGGTCTACGATATCGTTAAAAGGTCGCTCAATCATGCATGTCGTGTCTCACTAATGACTGATTACTATAGTATGACTAAATTTGGCTTCTTCTTTTGTAGGAATGTGTAGAAATGCCGCCGAAGCAATCAAAAACACGGTCTAGCAGTGAGGTGTGGTTACTAGGGAAGGCGGAGAAGTTAACTAGGGCAGGACTCCCTACCAAGCTTCAAGTCCTCCGGAAATTCATGTTCCACCATCTAGAGGAGAGGAAGACAGAATATACCAGTGCAGTGATGACCATTGAGGCTTTGATCCCGTTTTGGACAAAAGCAAACGTTCCAATGACGGATACCAGATACGCTGAGAAGAAGCTCCTGAAACTGTACGAGCAATACAAG
The DNA here is from genome assembly GCA_023014485.1 of Bathynomus jamesi. Lineage (NCBI taxonomy): Eukaryota > Metazoa > Arthropoda > Malacostraca > Isopoda > Cirolanidae > Bathynomus > Bathynomus jamesi. The sequence goes on from JAJOZX010000491.1 coordinate 706,205, forward strand.
GGGCTGAAGAAGAACCGCACAAAGAATTTCCCATCCTACAGAATGAAGGAGGACATATTTCGCGGAGACCTTGACGATGTGTTCGATCTTTCACGTCATGACGCCCTCGAGACCATGATGAATGAGGAGGACAAGAACTTCCTTGTCGCTCAGCTCGATAATCCCACTTCCTCCAGCTTTGGCCCGATTGACAAGAAAATGGCTGACCAACAAACGAGGAAGAGGATTCGGTGTAAGGCGGAGATGAACCGAGAGGAGAAGGCCAACCGCGAGGCGGATGCGAGATGGTCCCAGGGAGAACTGGAGGCTTCTAGTTCAAGCACATCTGAATCATCAGATTCAGATACACTAGTTTTTAAGGAGTCAGCACGAAAACGTTCCACTCCTAAGCGATTGAAGTCTGTGATCACGCCTGACATTTCCTTAGCCTTGGATCGCCACAACATCAGTGACAGGAAAGGAATGGCAGTGGTCGCAGCAACTATTAAATCGCTGGGGCACAACTCGGACGAAGTGTCAATCTCACGCAGCACCATTCGTCGCGTGAGACAATGTACACGTGAAGCGGTGTGCCGCGAAGATCAGGCCACTTTCAAGACCCATGAGCCCCTTCTCTTGCACTGGGATAGTAAGCTGCTTACAGATATCCCATGGGTTAGAGGTGGTGGACCGTGTAGCTGTGCTTGTAACCGGTAACGGGGAAGAGAAACTCTTTGGAGTTCCAAAGGTAGCTGCTGCAACTGGAGCATCTCAGGCTCAGGTGTGCCTGAAGCTTGTGAACTACTGGTCTTTGAGGGGCAACGTTCGAGGTCTTGTTTTTGATACAACTGCGTCCAAGACGGGACTTCATGCTGGAGCTTGTACTCTCATTGAAAAGGAGTTGGGTATTGATCTGGTGTGGATCGCTTACCGACACCACGTGGTAGACGTCGTCCTTGCTGCGGCCTTCGGTGCTTGTTTCGGAACATCCAGTGGACCTGAAATTGGCCTATTCAAGCGCTTCAAGCAGCACTGGGTTTTCATTGATCGCAGCAAGTTCGAGAGTGCAATGAACAGCCTGTTCATTGAAACAGCAGAGCAGAGGAAGGAAATGGTCTACTACAAGGAGGCTGTCAAGAAGAAGAGCCAGCGGGACGACTATGATGAACTGATGCTTCTCTGCCTCCTTTTCTTGGGAGGGAAGCTTGACGGTCCTGTGAGAATTCGAAGCCCTGGAGCCATGCACCATGCACGATGGATGGCCAAGGCCATTTACATGCTCAAGGTGTTCCTATTCAGATATCAATTCACCTTGCTTCAGACAGAGAAACGGAACATCGAGGAACTAAGCCTGTTTATCACGCTCCTTTACGGCCGCTACTGGAACGAGGCCAGTGTTGCATACATGGCTCCATTGAATGACCTCACTTTCTTGCGCCAGCTGAAAGCTCACCCACGAAAGACGAACGACGCGGCATTTGCCGCGATGAAGCGCCATTTGTGGTTCATTTCTGAGCACTTAATCCCCTTGGCACTCTTTGATCCTCGAGTTCACGCGTCCACGAAGGAGAGGATTGCTCACAACATCGTAGCTGTTCCCGAAAAAAGAAGAGGACTCAAGCGCGTGGACGGAAAAACGTTCTCCTCGAGCAATCCCTTGGAATTCTATGCCACCAAACTTTCAGCAATCTTCTTCAACCTCGTCATGCAGCACGGAAGTGAACAGGTGCAATCATTCCTGTCCAAGACACCAAATGATTGGAACACAGATCCAGCTTACCAAGAAATAAAGGAACGTGTAGAGAAGATGGCAGTGGTTAACGATTGCGCAGAAAGAGGAGTTGCGCTCATTAATGCTTTCAACAGCACAATCACGAATGATGAAGTGCAAAAGCAGTACCTTCTCCGCGCAGTCGCTCAGCACCGCAAGGAATTCAAAGAGCCGACTAAAACTGGTCTCAAGAAGACCTAAAGATCTTCAACTGTGTGCATTATTTGTTCCGCTGTTATAATTTCATATATTAATATATAATACATATATATATATATATATATATATAATTATATATATATATATATATATATATATAATATAGTCATAAATTGTCAAGTCATTATTATCTTTGTTCAATAAATGTTCGTCATAAATTGTCAAGTAGGGCGGAGTGAAAAACTCATTTTTCGAATTTTCAAATTGGCTAGTGTGGAAAATGTGTGGAGTAGTGAGGAAATAAGCTGTTATAAATTTAAAATCATAACATTAATATCTTCAGGTGCCACAATGACCTTCAATATTGAAAAAAATTGAAAAAAGCAGATTTTAACCAATAATTACAGAAGAGTCCACGATGCACAATAGACAAGAATTTATTCACACTTGTATAAAAATAGCTCAGTCAACCTTTACAAAAAGTTTCTATTCTCTAAAAACAGTTTTCTATAGTCAGCTCACTCAGCTGTCACGTGAGTACCTCGGTTCAGTGTAGCTGTCGCTCTCGTAGCATGTGGGTGTTCTGTTGTTGGCGTTACTCAGATAGTCTAAACTATATTTCTTATATATTTTGCATTTCTGTATTGTGTTGCCCTAAGTTTGCCATGTACTATTAACTGAAATTAACGTATAATTGATATTAGCTCTTTCTTTTTCAGATTTGTATACTTTCAAAATGTCTCGAGTTTGTGCAAAATCAACCAGGGCCTCAACTGAGTGCCCCATGTTTGGTATGGGGGAAGATTTGTGGCACAGGAATCTTCCTACATACGAAGGAGTTTTTAAATATTACTTGTTTGTAAGAAACGATTTGAAACAGAATACTAATAAAGATCCTTCAATATCTCAAATATTAGAACAAGTTGTTGATAAATTGAAAACAATTTGGGAAAGTGCTTCCGTCCCAATTCTGTCAGACAGGCGAATTGAAACAATGTTCAGAAGCTACCACGAAAAGTATCGTGTCATTATGAAGCCATACCAAAGCAGAAAAAATTCTGAAGCTTACAAAGCAAAGATTGATATGTTCAAAAAAGAAGCACACACGAAACTTTTTGACATTGCAGCGTGCAAGTGCAAAGTACTAACACAATGTTCTTGTCCCAAAGAAAAAACGGTTCCAAAGGAAGAAGTGACGTTCCTCTTAGATCAAAGGAGTGAAAGAAAACTGTTTATTGATGGAGTAGATATTACACTCTCAAAGAAAAAGGCATCTACGTTGCTAAGAAAGCAAAAAGAAGCTGTGAGGCTCACCAAAGAATCTTCACAGGAGAAATTGCAGGATACAAATGTTGAATTATCATCATCGACATGAAATAGTGAAAGTGAATCTGGCGAAATATCAGACGATACATTTCCAGAGCCAGTTAGCTCGAAGAGAAAGCTCGAACAACCTGAAGAACAATTATTCAAGAAAAGGAAAACTACAAATCTACCTTCAGTGGCTACTGCTTGTGACAGGACTGCAGTTTCAGATCGAGCTGCAGCATTCATTGTTAGTGCAGTATTGCAAGATATTGGAGAAGTTTCTATTAACAATACATCTGAAGTAGTGGATAGGAGTAAAATCAGAAGAGAAAGACAAAAGAAGAGATCAGAAATTATGAAAGATCAAAATCAGGTCCCAATCAGAGGAATCTATTTTGATGGTCGAAAAGATTCTACACTCTTCCAAGAAAAAAAAGAGTCCAAAGTATATCAGAAGAAGGTAACAGAAGAACATATCACTTTAGTGAGAGAACCTGGTTCAGATTATTTGGGCCATTATTCTGTGAATTCTGGATCAGCTGAAGAAATATGTAAAGGAATGTTTGAGTATATTGGAAATAATGACATGAACCTGGAAAACCTTGTTGCCATTGGATGCGATGGTGCAGCAGTCAACACTGGAGAAAAGGGAGGCGTTATAAGGCTTATAGAATTGAAGCTGAAGAAGCCAGTTCAACATTTAGTGTGCCAGCTCCATGCCAATGAATTGCCATTACGCCATTTAGTTGCAAAGCTGGATGGAAAAACATCTGGCCCCCGCGGATTCACCGGTCCTATTGGCAGGGAATTAGAGAACTGTGAGAGTCTTCCTATTGTCGAGTTTGAAAGGATTGATGCTGAGGAACCAACTGTAGACTGTGAAGATCTTAGCACCGACCAAAAATATCTAATTGATATTCATCAGGCCATAACAAAGGGATATTGCTCTCCAGATCTTGCTCATCGTAGTCCAGGCAAAATGGCACATTCACGATGGCTGACTACAGCAAATCGTTTGCTTCGTCTATACGTTTCAACTGTAAGTCCATCTGAGAACCTCATGAACATTGCTTCTTTTATAATGAAGGTCTACATCCCAATGTGGTTTTCTATTAAGCAAAGTACGTCTTTTGTCAATGGCTCAAAACATGTTTTCAAAACTATTGAACTAACAAGAACACTGAATGACGAAGTAAAGGATATTGTAAACCCTGTCATACAAAGAAATGCATTTTTTGCAAATCCAGAAAATATTCTAGCATCAATGATTCATGATGACCGCAGCGCCATAAGAGAATTAGCGTGGAGGCGAATAAAGAAAGCAAGGCAAACAAACAAGGAAAAAGTTGTGAGGCGTTTCACAGTACCTGTTATTCAATTTGAAGCTACTGATTATACTGATTTAATTAATTGGCAAAAATGCATTGTCACTGAACCACCTGTGACAAGACACCTGACAGAAAATGAGATTGAAGAATTCATAGAAAACAAGAGTACCCCTCCATTCGAGAAATTCCCTTGTCATACACAAGTAGTAGAAAGAATGGTAAAATTAGTGACTGAAGCATCATCAAAAGTATTTGGATTGAACGCGCGAGATGGCTTCATAAGATCAACACTTCAGTCACGTAAAAAAATGCCATCATTCGAAAGTAAAGCTGAATATAAAGTTTAAATAAAACGTTAATAGAAAAAAACATGCGCAAGGATGGGTGGTTGGGAGGGCATGGGTGGAGCTCGACACGCAGCCACCTCCTCGTGGTGAGTTCTGGATTATTTAGATCATTAATCAAAAGAACATTGATCTAAATAAACTAAGAGCTGCGTAATTCAGTAACTATTTTGGTAATTGGAACACTTAATATATAATAATAACAAGTAAGTTTCAGTTATTGTACTAATGCAGAATATAAGAAAATCATTATATTTCACTTTTTTCGACGGCTTTGTGGCACCTGAAGATATAATTTCGCAGGACTAATATTTATGCACTGCCCACGTCGGGCTAGCATCATGAAAAATAAAAACTATGGTATTTTTCATTTACCATTACTTATTCGGACTATGGTGGATTTAATTTTCCCAGAAGAGTTCCTTGTTCCATGCACGGTCTGTGTTTAACATATAAGTTTCTCAGGGGACCATTCTGAGTTTGTGTATATATATATATATATATATATATATATATATATATATATATATATATTCATCTAATAATTAGGTGGTCGTAAATAAAGATCGTTTGATAGCTTCATATTCTGTGTAAATTGTATAATAACATTTTTATTTTGGAAACTGAGGGGGAGGAGGTACGCCATAATAAAAAAACAAACTAAATGGGTACGCCAAGGAAAAAGTTTGAATACCACTGCTTTAGACTAATGACTTTCATAAGATGGACTAGGTTTAACATAGTTCGTTTAATAGGTTACCACTTAAAACAATGGATAAACTATCTATTAGTGAGACGACCGTGACTTCCTCGAAATGCGAGCGCGTGAGGTGAGAGGTTCACTGAGGAGTGAGGAATTTGGTCATTAGATTCTTCACGTAGGATATATATCACAAACAACAATATTGACAACAATTCCCAACAATTACTTAATATCAATAATTGCATTTGAGCAAATAATTTAGACCTACGTCAAAACAACTTAGGTATCATGCTGCTATGATTTGGGATATTTGCCGAATTAGTCATTTCTATAGTCTACACTCTACAGTATATATTGAGACGGTATAATGTAATGCCCAGCTAATATTATGATGACTAGGATTGCCCCATAACCATCCCAACATCCCGAAACTTGCTCCATTCTGCTTCTTAATCATTTGTATTTTAAACACTAAAATGTAGCAAAAGTGACGTAATAATGGACGTCATTCATTGTGTTAGAGCAGTTATGTGCACCAATCGGAACACACCTCCGCTGCCATAAGGACCGCCCATCTAATACCAAACAGACTAGCTTGGGACGAGACAGAAGCGTGAGACTTCTTGCAAGGACTGTACATGCAGGTATTCCGGATTAGCCTCTCTCGAAAGGTATTAATGCCTAAAACTGAAAACTAATTTATAAAAGTTAAAACGTGAATTCAAAGATTTTGAGAGAGAGGAGATCTGAGTGTATTCATTATTATTATTATTGTTATTGTTATTATTTAAGACAACGTTGATGACGGAGGGAATTCTTTCTCGAGTTTAACTTTGATTTATTTCATCGAAGATCTATGGACGTATATATATAGTCGGTGTGTGTGTGTGTGTGTGTGTGTGTGTGTGTGTGTGTGTAATAATAGGGAATCTATGAGTATGTGTATATTATATATATACATATATAGGTGCTGGTTAAGTGTGCGGTCTACCTAGCTTTTAGTTAGCCTTATAAGGCTAACTAATGAAACTATCACGATTTAACCTAACCAATCGTCAAGGGCGTACAGTTGACCTAACGATTGGTTAGGTTAAGTCGTGATAGTTTCATCAGTTAGCCTTATAAGGCTAACTAAAAGCTAGGTAGACCGCACACTTAACCAGCACCCATATATATATATACATATATATATATACAGGGTGTCCGAGAATTATCTGTACAATTTTTGGCTGTTATTAAAAGTCAACAATGAAGTGTAGAAATTCCAGTGTTGTCCCATTTTACAGAGAATCTCATTAAGTTTTTTCTGATACTAAGTTTTGACAAGTTTTTTAGAAATTCCAGTGTGTCCGAACATTATCTGTACAATTTCATCTTTTAATAAAATTCTTGATAACACGTAAAATTCTTAAACAAGATTATTTAGAATCTGTATTTTCAAAAGTTTCTTTTATTAAAGTAACGTTGTTACAAACATTCGATATGTGCACCAATAGTGATTCGCAAAACATCCAATCGATACTCCAAATGTTGCCATGTACGCTGCAGCATATCCACATCAATTCGCTAAATAGCAGCTGTGATTATTGCTTTTAAATCATCAATGTCTGTCACCCGCGTACATTTCTAAAAAACTTGTCAAAACGTGGTATCAGAAAAAACTTAATGAGATTCTCTGTAAAATGGGACAACACTGGAATTTCTACACTTCATGGTTGACTTTTAATAACGGCCAAAAATTGTACAGATAATTCTCGGACACCCTGTATATATATATATATATATATATATATATATATATATATATATATATATATATATATATATATATATATACAGCGTGTTCCAAAGAAATGTATACCCACTTTGTTCGATAATACCACCTATGAGGTTAATAAATATATTACTTTTTATATGATCTTTAATAAAGATGTTTCTCCTGAATCTAAATATGTAATTATTTTTATTAAAAATTGAAAAACAAAAAAGTTACAGATGTTTAAATTATAATTATTATTTTCGAGACTTCATGTGCGATATTTTCTAATATTTTTGCACGTATACGAGATAAGTTTGAAACCGACGGCACTGTGCAAAACTTACAAAAACAACGTTCTGGAAGACGTCGAACATCTTAGATAAAGTGTCATTTAACCATGGAATTTGTAAATTTTTTGAATTAACTAATAATTACAACATTTATGCTTCAATATCAACACTAAACATAAGTATCTCAAAACAGTCGGTTAAAATATTAGAAAATATCGCACATGAAGTCTCGAAAATAATAATTATAATTTAAACATCTGTAACTTTTTTGTTCTTCAATTTTTAAAAAAATAATTACATATTTAGATTCAGGAGAAAATTCTTTATTAAAAAACATATAAAAGTAATATATTTATTATCCTCATAGCTGGTATTATCGAACAAAGTGGGTATACATTTCTTTGGGACACGCTGTATATATATATATATATATATATATATATAGATATACAGGGCTATTTAAAATGATTCATCCGATTTCAACTGAGAATACTTCCGTACCTATCAACCGCGCATCAACTGGGCATACACCAAGTGAAAGAGGAAATCTCCGAGTTTTACAAGATCACCACGAGAGGGCTCCAAAGTCACGCCGTGGCCTAGCCTAGCAACAAACAATCAGTGTGAAAATGGCGTCCGCACAGCAGAAGGCGTTTTGTGTGTTGCAATTTTCGAGCTGTAAATCGGTAGTCACAGTGCAGCGTGAGTTTCGTCGACGTTACAGAACAGATCCACCGGGTGCTCAGAGCATCCGTCGGTGGTATCGTTGCCCACATCTTTGGTTGAGCTCCGAACTCGCATTGTTACTGCCGTAGAGTCAGTGAAAACGGACATGCTGGAGCGAGTATGGGAGGAATTCGACTATCGTGCCGACGTTGCTCGTGTAACTAGGGGAAGTCACATAAAGCATTTATGAGGTGAGAGACAAAATTTGGACAGTTTTTCTTTTGGTTGATGTATCACAAATCACTCTGTATTTGTAACATTAAAAAATATTCTCATTTGAAATCAGGTGAATCAATTTGAATAGCCCTGTATATATATATATATATATATATATATATAGTCGGGGAGTGTAAAACAGAAGTTTCAAATAGTTTATCCTGCAGGATAACGTCATCAAATCATTCAATTGTGGCTTGAAACGCATTCTCAAAGATCGTAAGGACTTAATTCCGCTTTTCACGTCCACTTCGCCTCCTCTTCCCTACCTTTACGGGCTTATTAAAACCCACAAATCTGGCAACCCTATGCGCCCTATTATTAGCTCGGTGGGCTCTATTACCTATAAACTCTCCAAATGGCTTGTCAAAGTCTTGTCCCCCATTCTCGGAACTATCTCTGGTTCACATGTAAAAAATTCCTTGGATCTTACTGAAAAATTGAATAATGTACGCACTGAAATCAACGATAGATTGATCAGTTTTGACGTTTGTTCATTGTTTACAAAAGTGCCGATTGACGATATGCATGACTTTCTCTCCCGAGAATTACATAAGTACCACCTGCCACTACCTGCACCCATCGTTTTGAAACTTATTAAGCTTTGCATCAAAGACTGTAAATTCACTTTCAATAGCGAGTAGTATTATCAACAAGTTTTTGGGACGGCCATGGGCAACCCCTTGTCGTCCCTCCTCTCCAATATTTATATGGAGTTTTTCGAAATTACTTACATTCCGCGAATCCTGGGGGTTGGCATCCCATGGTTGTGGTACGTCGACGATATTTGTGTATCTGGCCCATCAATCGTGACCTGGATAACTTCCTCCTTCAGTTAAATGATCAAGTCCCCTCCATTAAGTTTACTTTAGAAGTGGAACAAGACAATTCACTTCCGTTTTTGGATGTGCGTGTACATAGGGAAAGCCCAAGTTTTAAGTTTAGTATCTATCGGAAAAAAACAAACAATTTGTCCGACGTACACTTTTACTCTGGACATGACACCCCCATTAAGAAGGCCATATTTTCTTTAATGTTTCTCCGCGCTCTTAGGATCGCCGGTCCGGAATAGATCGATGCCGAATTGGAAAAAATCAACGGTATTGGAAGTGTTCTGTGCTACCCAACTGCGTTTATGGAATCTTGTTTTAACAAGGCAAAACGAACCTTTTAGTACTTCCATTTTTCCCGGGCTTTTTAGTCATTGCTAATGTACTTAAACGTTTTGATATTAATGTAGTATTTTCATGTAACAATATTGTGAAAAATATCAGTAAAAAATAGCCCTACCAATAATTCAGGCATTATCTATAAAATTGGTTGTAAACAATGTGATTCCTTTTACATTGGTCAGACGGGAAAGGATTTGCACACGCTTGTAAAACAGCATCAATATTCCGTTAGAACGGGACAGTCGTCCAGTGCCCTTTTTGTCCATTTGTCAGAGTTGTCCCATTGTATTGATTGGAATAATGCTTCAGTTTTGTTTCACTCTAGCAACATTATTAATAGAAATATTCTTGAGTCTGCTATTATCCAACTTACAAATAACTTTAACATGAGCCAAGTTCTTTTTCAACTTGATCCTCTTGTTTTGAATTCGTTCAGAACGGATTTAGACAAGAAGGGCAAAGTGCTAAAATTGGTAGTTTTCCTTACAAATTTTTATGCTCCTCGCACAATTTTTATTTCTATACTTATTTTATATATATATATATCTATATTTTTTTTTTTTGTGACCTATATATTGTCATTAGACGAAAGCGCTTGAGCACCATTCTGTTTCCTTTCCTTCGTGGTTTTATTCATCATATATACCGTATTATATATATAATATATACATATATATATATTTATATATATATTATATATATTTATATATATTTTTACATATATATATTATATATATATTATATATATTTATTTATATATTTTATATATATATTATATATATTTTATATATATATATATATATATATATATATATATATATATATATATATATAGGGCCATAAACCCTCCATCCCCCAATATAATGATCTGCGGAGACTTTAACTTCCCATTTATAAAATACAAAAAGGTGAATAGGAATATATATTCACCAGGACAAGGGGGGCACAAGAGGAGACCAGGAACAAGGAAAAATGTTGATGGCTCTCGCAAATGAGTTTATGCTGCCACAGGAGATAACAGAAAATACCAGAAAAAATAACTGCCTGGATCTGTTATTCACGAATAACACGAACTTGATTGCTGATATAAAAATAACCCCAACCATTATCTCAGACCACAACTTAATCGAGATATCAACAAATATGACGGCAGCATTAGAAGACAATACACATATTGTGGAAAGAAGTAAATTCGGGGCCTTTAACTTAAACTCGAAGACTATAAATTGGGAAGCAATCAGATCGCACGTGGTCCAAATAGAATGGAGAACAATTTTCGAGAATAAAACAACTGAAGAAATGTTAACAACCTTGGAGGAAAAAACGCTGAGAATTTTAGAAAAATACGCTCCGAAATCACAGCCAAAAGGAAAGAGGAGCTGGCTAGAAAGGCAAAAGAGAAGACTATTCCGCAAAAGAAAGAGAGTGGAGGCAAAGTTAGGTAACTGCGGAGATAATGACAGGAAAGCAATAAAAGAAAAACTGGAGGGTATCGATAGGGAAATACAAACCCTGATTAAGGACCATACAGAGAGGGAAGAGGAAAAGGCGGTAGGAGCAATAAAGGAAAATCCAAAATACTTCTATAGCTATGCAAAAAGGAAAGCTAAAACGCGCGCCGCTATTGGGCCCTTAAGGACGGGAAATAATGAACTAACCGACGATCCAAAAGAAATATCTGATACATTGAGAGCTCAGTATGAATCAGTTTTCAGTACCCCAAAAAGTGACAAAGCGATACCTGACATAAATGCATTCTTTGAAGAGGAATTGCAAGGAGAGTATATAACAGACTTTGATTTTACACCAGAAGATGTAGCGAGAGCAATAGGACAAATGAAACTACATTCAGCTGCAGGTCCGGACAATTGGAACGCATTATTGATTAAAAACTGCAAATATGAAATAGCTACACCTTTATACTGGATATGGAGAAGATTCTTAGACACTGGGGAAATACCGAGCATTTTGAAAAGAGCAAACATTGTCCCTATACATAAAGGAGGGGACAGATCTCAAGCAAAGAACTATAGACCAGTGTCATTGACGTCCCACCTCACCAAAGTATTTGAAAGAATAGTTAGAGAGAAAATTTATGATTTCCTGGAGACACGGGAAAGATTCAACGAAAATCAGCATGGATTCCCATCAGGTAGATCATGCCTATCACAACTAATAGAGCACTACAACAATATCCTAGATGCATTGGAAGGCAATGACAACTACGATGTTATATACACACATTTTGCTAAAGCTTTCGATAAATGTGACCATGGTATAATAGGACATAAAATTAAAGACATGGGAATAACAGGCAAAGTGGGAAAATGGATCTACAACTTCCTTAGTGATCGTCTGCAGGTCGTCAAAATTCAAGGTATATCATCATCAGAATCGGAAGTACGCAGCTCAGTACCACAAGGGACAGTACTGGCCCCACTCCTGTTCATTATCATGCTAACAGACATAGACAGCGGAGAAAAAACAGCAATAGTATAGTAACATCCTTTGCAGACGGTACAAAGATTAGCAGAAAAATCAGCGATGTACATGACGTGGAGGCCTTGCAGAGGGACACGAACAAAATATACAAATGGTCAGAAGACAACATGTCATTCAACGCCGAGAAATTTCAGCTCTTGAGATATGGTAGAAAAGAAGAACTTAAGCAGACTGCATATTATGCTCCAGATAGACAGGAAATTCAGAAAAGCATGAAAGCGATTGATCTCGGGATAATAATGACAGATGATGCGAAATTCGAAACACAAAATCAGATAGCGATAAATAAAGCAAAAAGAGTCGCCGGACAGGTTCTAAGAACGTTCAAGAGAAGGGACAGGACAGTAATGATTCCCCTGCTAAAAACACTGATTATACCAAAACTTGAATACTGCTCAGTTTTGACGTCCCCATATAAAAAGGAAGAAACTAATAAACTAGAAGAAACGCAAAGGCATTTCACAGCCAAGATTGATGGCTGCAAAGAACTCAACTACTGGGAAAGACTACGTAAACTAAATCTGTACTCACTGGAAAGAAGAAGAGAGAGGTACATCATAATCTACATATGGAAAATGATCGAAAAACTGGTACCAAACCTAAAACTAAACCCAATTACCATTCAAACAACACTGGAAAATAGGAAAGGCAGAATGTGTAGTGTTCCCAAATTAAAGGCCCGACAAGGGACCTCCTCAACCCTGAAGGAAAATAGCTTGGTTGTCAGGGGCCAAGACTTTTCAACCAGCTTCCTAAGGACCTCAGAAACATAACGGGGGTCAAAGTTGAAGTCTTCAAGAAAAGGCTGGATGCCTGGCTCAGGACAGTACCAGATGAGCCGGGCGTGCCTGGCTATGTACGGTGGAGAGCGCAAGAAAGCAACTCGCTCCTCCACCAGGCCAGACCTAGAGGCGAGGCCACCAGCTTGACCTCCGTGTGAAGAGAGACCAACGCACGAAACAACATAAGGTTCATAAGGTAAGGTATATATGTATATATATATATATAGATAGATAGATAGATAGATAGATAGAATAGATAGAATAACCTGTATTAATGATAATAAAATAAATGTATTTTTTCAATATACAATGACATGAATAATTGTGAAGCTTGACTATTTATTTTATTTAATTTGGCCCTTAAGCTTTAGGCTTTACTGGGCTCTTATTTAAAATAAGCAGCTAGTTGTTATTAATTAATAATAATAAATAAATAAATAAGTAAATAAGTATTATTAATAGTTAAAACATGTATTACAATATTAAACAATATTAATGGACAATATTAAACAATATTAGTGGACATTAATCTTAGATTTTTGTCAGTATGCCATTATTAATCGGGATTTCAACTTGGTTTTAAACAAATTTACATTCACAATATTTTTTATATCGGCATGCAACAAGTCATTCCATAGTTTCATTCCAATGAAAATGGGTAGTTTTTGAGATGAAGACAATCTAAATTGAAGTATAACAAGCTTTGATCTATTTCTGGTCTGATACGAGTGGATTTCTTGATGAGTTACAAAATATCTATTTACCCATTGCAAATTAACGATTTTGTTCTTACATTGGTAAATAAAAATAAAATGAGCCAGTTTGGTTATATCGTTGAGCTTTAGTAGGTTTAGCTCTTTAAATAATGCATTAGAGTGATCAAGAAAATCAGCATCAGATAATAACCTTATTGCTTGTTTTTGGATGACAAAGATACCATTTAATGCGTTGTTAGCAGAGTTTCCTCAAACAAGGGTGCAGTATGTTATATAAGGAAGAACAAGAGTATGATAAAGAGTCAATAAAACTTGTTTTGGGACTACATTTCTAAGTTTAAACATTATACGAACGCTCCTTGAAATCTTTTTCGCGATATAATTTACATGATCACTCCATTGCAAATTCTTATCTAGCATTACACCAAGAAATTTTGTTACAGTACACTCCTTTATGGCGATTTCATTAACATTAAGTTCATGAAAATATACATTTCTTTTATTAGTAAAAATCATGTATTAACATCTTTGCAAGAAAAAGAGACAGTTGTATCATCTGCAAACATTATGAAGTTCAGTATATCAGATGAACGTGGAAAGTCATTTATATATAATAAAAATAACACCATGTTTGACAAGCGCTTTAGTTGAGCAAACCTTATTTACTGATACAAAATGATATCTAGTGGACAAATAACTTTTAAACCAATCACTGATTGCAAAAAAAAACTTCACTTTTTTCTACGTGAAGGTCAAAATATGATAGTAAAAACACACTCTAATAGACAGAGTTTATTTCCACAACAGTCTCGATGCCCACTGGCATCCTCCCCTGGCATCCACCCGAGAAGGATGCCAGTGGGCATCGAAACTGTTGTGGAAATAAACTCTGTCTATTAGAGTGGGTTTTTACTATCATACAATCACTGATTACTCCTCTAAAGCCGTAACAATATAATTTATTAAGTAGCATATTATGGTCTATTACATCAAACGCCTTACTCAAATCCATAAATATTGATATCATTATTTCTTTGTTCTCCTTAGCTATATTTACATTTTCCATAAGATTTAAAAGAGCCATTTCCGTTGTTTTATTATTACGGAAGCCATATTGATTTGGAGATAATAAATTGTAGGATTCTAAATATCGTTGCATTCTACTTTTTACAATTTTTCAAAAACTTTGCTGAACACAGATAATGGACACACCAGCCTGTAATTTGTTGCTAGTGTAGGATCACCCCCTTTAAAAAGGGGTGTTATACAACCAGTTTTTAACATTGATGGGAATATTCCTTTGGAAATACTTTGATTGATAATTTTAGCCAAAATTACAGATATCTTATCTTTAACAAGTTTCAATATAGGTACAGGAATGTTATGAATGTTATTTTTTGTATTTTTTAATTTACCAATAATATTCTGAACCTCAGTAGAGGTAGCAGGAACAAAAGAAAATGAATTTAGTGGGCTGGGTGGCGTATATTCTAGAGGTGAGTGATCATTATTTATTAATTGTGAGCGAAGTTTATCTGCTATTGAAGTAAAATGTGCATTTAAAGAGTCTGCAATAGCAGTATCATCAGTAATTTCTTTATTACCAACATTTAATTTCTCTATTGAATTTTTCTTAATTTGTTTTCCGAGAAGATTGTTTATGGTTGTCCAAGTGTTTTTCATGTCTCCTTTATGTTTGGAAAATTGATTGTTATAATAGTTATATTTTGCAATTTTGATTATTTTAGTTAATTTGTTTCTGTATTGAGTATATTGTACTTTTCGAATTTTGCTCTGTAATTGCAATTTCAATAATTTATCTCTGTTCTTTATTGAAGTGATAATTCCTGGAGTGATCCATGGATTTGCGACATTTTTGGGCGAAACTGTTTTTTCCCTTAAAGGAAAGCAAATATTAAAAATATGGAATAAGGTGTCATAGAAGAACTGAAACATATGATCTGAGTCATTTAAAGGTTCATCACAGTCAAGTTGAGTATTTTCTACAGCCCCAATAAATTTTCTTTTGTTAACCTCTGAGAATATTCTTTAATCAATAGTTGTTGTGTCCGCAACCTGAACAATGTTACTGAATGTAGCGTAAGCAGGAAAATGATCACTGATGTTAGTGGTTATAATTCCAGAATTTACGAGGGCATTGCTATGCTATTTACAAATATATTATCAATCGTAGATTCTGTTATTTGATTGCCATAGCCGCAGACTCGAGTGGGTTTGGTAATAGAATGACTAAGAAAGAATTCATTAAGTTTAAAAATTTATGAGAGATTGCTTCAGATTGCAAATTGATGTTGAAGTCACCCGCAACTATGGCATTCGATTTACGAAAGCTGCATAACATGTTATCTAAGTGAATTAAAAAGCTGTTGATATTAGTATTAGGTGGTCTATATATTGCATGGACAGAATATACATTACTTTTGTATTTTATATTCACAATCAGGTTTTCATTGTCACTATTACATAGAGAAAATACATATATACATATATATATATATATATATATATATATATATATATAGAGAGAGAGAGAGAGAGAGAGAGAGAGAGAGAGGAGAGAGAGAGAGAGAGAGAGAGAGAGAGAGTACTGAGGGAGGACTCCAAAGAATGGTCAATAGCTTGACAACAACGGCGGAAGAATTCGGAATGAGAATTAATGAGACCAAGACAAAGGTATTGAAAATTACAAGAAGGAAATGAGCACAAATGAACCTAACGATAGGAAATCGGACTTTTGAAGAAGCTGAGCATTTTAAATAACTGAGAAGTTTATTTGCCAAAAATGGAGATTGCAATAAGGAAGTAAGATCTAGAATTGGTATGGGTAACGTAGCTTTTGTGAGACAGAGAAGACGACTTACAGGTAAACTCAACTTGAAGCAAAAGAAAAGGTTAGTAAAAAGCTTAATATGGAGTGTGGTACTGTATGGAGCAGAAACATGGACACTGAAAACAACTGAAAAGAAACTTTTGGAAAGTTTTGAAATCTGGATTTGGAGAAGAATGCTAAAGATAAGCTGGAGGAAACACCAAAGTAATGAGGAACAGGTGAGGGAAGAAAGAAGATTCATTAAAGTGATAAGAGAAAGACAGAAGAAATGGATCGGACATGTGTTGAGAGGAGAAGGATTGTTGAAGGAGGTGATAGAGGTTAGATATGAAGGTAGAAGGCCGAGGGGAAGGAAAAGGAAAGCAATGCTGGATGATTTGAAGGCAGGCAGGAGCTACCATGAGATGAAAAGGATAGCTCAGGATAGAACACTTTGGCGGGACATATGCGTTGGAAATGCCTGATAGGCAGAACACGATGGATGGATGGATGGATATATATATATATATATATATATATATATATATATATATATATATATATATATATATATATACTGTAAGCCCTCGTCCAACGCGTGTATGTCCAGCGTGAATTTGGTTATACATAGAAAAATAAATGCGAACAATTATTTGCCGGAAGCGGAAAATTTTATTAGGCACGGTCCGCCAAACACGCTCTGATACAGTAGTACTGTACGCATGCCAATGTGCCTCAAGTGTTTTCTCCTACACTCTCCAACACTCCCGCATCTCCCACCCTCTCGCGTCACCTGTCGCATCACCTTTTCTCTCAGTTCTGCTACCGTATTAAGTTTAGTGAAGTTGTGTTGGATTGTTTTTGTCGTATTTTGCCGTTTTTTTGCTAGTCCCCTTAGACAGCAATGTGGCACTAAAACGTAAAGATCTGCAAGTGATAGTGAAGAGAAGAAAAGTCGTAAGGTTATGACATTAGCACAAAAAATAAAGATTCTAGATAAGTTGAGTGGTGGTATGAGCATAACATCACCGTCCGAAAGAGTGAAGAAAAGATGCTTGCTATTTTCATTTAATATATTTTTATTTATCATATGTAAATATCATTATGTTTATGATTTTATTATGTTCTTATTTCATATACAATATAGGTAGAGAAATTCATTTGAAGGTGAATAAAAAATCTACGTATCTAAGTAGTAATGGGAGACTTTCCGCGGCCGCATTCACGTATTCCCATTTATCCCATAAGATATTAAGTTTGTCCAACGCGGATTTACCTAACGCACTGTTCTCGAGGAACCTAACCCCGCGTTGGACGAGGGTTTACTGTAATATATATATATATATATATATATATATATATATATATATATATATATATATATATATATATAATATATATATATTATATTTATATATATATAATATACACACTGTATATACAATATATATATATATATATATATATATAATTATATATATATATAAATATATATATATATATA
Organism: Bathynomus jamesi; assembly: GCA_023014485.1. Lineage (NCBI taxonomy): Eukaryota > Metazoa > Arthropoda > Malacostraca > Isopoda > Cirolanidae > Bathynomus > Bathynomus jamesi. Next base: position 724,294 of record JAJOZX010000491.1, read on the forward strand.
TATATATATATAAATATATATATATATATATATAATATATATATATATATATATATATATATATATATAATATATATATATATATATATATATATATATATATATATATATATATATATATATATATTTCAACTGCAAAGAACACGCAGTATAATTAACGTAAAGAACGACGCTTGTATAGGAGAACATACCGCGCAAGATGAGGAGGGAGAACGAACAAATGAAAAATGAGGTAACCACCCGGGAATCGAACCCGGGATCTTCCGATTGCCGGTCAGATATGATAACCACTATACCATGGTCCTCACTCGATCAGAAGTCGTAATTCTCCTACATACGCGCAGAAACCAATGCCCCGAGGGGGCACCTCTCGCATGCCGCACCTATATATACATTTTAACTTCAAAGAACACGCAGTATAATTAACGTAAAGAACGACGCTTGTATAGGAGAACATGGTGTAGTGGTTATCATATCTGACCGGCAATCGGAAGATCCCGGGTTTGATTCCCGGGTGGTTACCTCATTTTTTCATTTGTTCGTTCTCCCTCTTCATCTTGCGCGGAATGTTCTCCTATACAAGCGTCGTTCTTTACGTTAATTATACTGCGTGTTCTTTGCAGTTGAAATGTATATATAGGTGCGGCATGCGGGAGGTGCCCCCCTCGGGGCATTGGTTTCTGCGTGTATGTAGGAGAATTACGACTTCTGATCGAGTGAGGACCATGGTGTAGTGGTTATCATATCTGACCGGCAATCGGAAGATCCCGGGTTCGATTCCCGGGTGGTTACGTCATTTTTTCATTTGTTCGTTCTCCCTGCTCATCTTTCGCGGAATGTTCTCATGTACAAGCGTCGTTCTTTACGATATATATATATTATATCCCCGCAAGGGGGTTCTAAGCTCGTGCTCTTGAGTGCTCTTTGTGCTCGTTTGTACGTGCTTGTTCCTGGAGGTTTCACGTGCGCCCTCCCGGCCCTAGCACCCAAGGATGATGGGGCTCGACCCTGCAGTCCTTGTCATCCTTGGTCTTTTTCAACTTCGACTGTCCCCTCCACCCTTTCTTTTTCCTCTGTCTTTCCTCTCACTTTTTCTTTGTTTTTCCGCTGAGATATGCCCTTTAAATAGAGGCGAATCGGTTCTTCCTGAACTAAAAAAAAAAAAAAAAATATATTATAATTATATATTATATATATATATATATATATATATATATATATATATTATATATATATATATATATATATATATATATTATATAATATAAAATATTGGCAGAGAGTTCGTGAGGGAAACTATATTTTGGGACTCTCCTGCGAGTGACCCGTTGCCCACATTGGGCTAACATCATGAAAAGGAAAAAAACTGTTGTGTTTGTCATTTACCATTACTTATTCGGGCTATAGAGGATTTAATTTTGTCAAGGGACCATTCTGATTTGTATTATATATATATATATATATATATATATATATATATATATATATTCTACGCAATCTTTTCAAAATTTATATATAAAAAGGCATCATTGAGCTTCGGAGACCTTGTTTCTGGCTCTCTCCTTCTTCTGAGGAGGTGTCACTTTTGCGGGCGCTTGCCCTTGGACCCCACCTTTTTACATAAAAAAACCCGAATTTTTCTTAGTCTACAAAATAATTATTAAAAGAAAACAACCATTTGTATATTTTCTATTTCGCATATAATACGTAAAATTGAAGGGTGAGGCTTAGTCTAAAAACGTATTATTTACACTCAATCATATGGCTCTAATTCTTCCAGCAATTATCATCCAAAACTTCACCGATCAACGTATACATACACATCATATAAGGACGTTGACGAACTTTCCTCAACAACTATACATACTATCTGGAGCTTAAGTAAATTCTGGATAAATTCTCATCTCCAAACAACAAGGTGAATTATCGTTTAAAATTATAACAGAACACCGAAATACAGAAACTACTGAAAGAGAAAGTCAGTATTTTAGAAGCCAAATATAGTGAAAGAAACGGTGTCTGGATTATTGTTCAATGGTGCGCATCAATAGCTCACAGAGCAGTGCGAGGTACATGTAACTGAATGTCGATCCCTAAGTTTGCCAATAAAATTTATAAATAAATACTGTACATAAAAGCATAAAATAATAACGTGTTAATCTTCAGTTCGTTAATACTTCATTTTAAAATTTAACCAATAAAAAATATAAAATGTACATAAAAATATGAAATGGCTTAATGATTTCAGGAATTTTGTTTTGTAATTTTATGTGCAGGAAAACAGTACTTCATATCTAGAAAAATGGAATCAGAAACAACAGAAGTAAAATGGAAGTTTACCTCTTTGCATCAGAAATGGTTATCAAATCAAACGTATTTACTGACACAACCAACTTTGTTTTTTCAGTCTGGTCCAGTTGTACGCAAATGTGCAAACAGATTAGACATACTGTACTTTAAACTAGAAAATAGTAAAAACTGGTAGGTCGACCGAGTTTGAAAAACCATCCATCGAAAGATCTCTCTCTCTCTCTCTCTCTCTCTCTCTCTCTCTCTCTCTCTCTCTACACACACACACACACACATATGCGTATCCTCGTATGAACGAGGTACAAACTTTTTAAAATCCATATATCTAAAATTAACCAAATCTAATTTAGCCTAACGTTAGTGCCCTCGAACCGAGAACCGTTATAAGTGTTTCGGATGCAATTGAGGGCTTGAACGGTGGTTTCTATTAACCCTTTAAGGACGAGTCCGCAACATATGCGGTCACTCTTGTTACCAGAACGTATACTGTAGGTTTTATTGTTATTCAAAACCAAATATTTTAGTAACTAGTCACTGAAATGATACACATTTTGGGTTCCTTTCCCGACAACTAAATGACATCTATATATAAACATGTAGAAACATTTATAGAAACGAGGCATTGTAGTAAAATTTATATTATTATTTCTGGTGAACCTTAAGGTACCATCCGTCGTAAAAGGGTTAAGTCATTAAATAGTGAGGGACACGGTAATCTAACCTAACCTAACTTATCGAAACCTTAACTAACCTAACCTAGCGTAATCTAACCCAATCAGAACCAACACATCATTTATCCGACACTAAAGATGTTTCTAGAATTTTTTATATAAACATTTTAATGTTTCTAGGTACGAAAAGTGTTACCTCACAAAAATAATTACCCCACTATATCTGAATTATCACACACTCGACCTCACTTATGCTCAGTTGCCATGCGCGCGCGCGCGCACACACACACACACACACACACACACACACACTAACATTATAATAATTGAATGTAAAAATTAGAATGCTATGTTTTCAAATCCATGTATTTTATTACTGATCAGTGATCATCCACGCTAAAGACAGATAGTCCCAAAATCTCAGCCAAAGCATATTCCGTTGCAAAACGTACGTTATCTTTGAGTTTTTAAATAATTTGCGAAGTAATTGTGCATTGTATCAGGAAATGCAGAAAATAGAATGGTAGATGAAGTATTTACTGCAATATACTTGAGGAAAGTTTACGATAAAGACAACGGCAACGACCTGTAAAACCTAACAGATAATTCGCCTCAACATTCAATTTTTAGAGAAATTTATGCATCCCGGGATAGCTAGTCGAATCAGATTCCGAAGAAGACAGTCACCTTTCCGAGATGGAAGAGATTGCATGTCCCGATGATGTTATGTGCTGTGCTAGAAAGGGCTATCTATAGAGGGAGGACATGACGGAGGGGCCAAACTAAGTTTTGCCACTGTCCCTAGGTTTTTGAGCTGGAACCGGGGTACAGTATCTTCCAGCTTCCCATTTGTCTTCCCATGGGGTCTGATATCCCGGAGGAAGAACTCCCCTTGTTAGGAGTGCCTTTCTCCATGAGAAATCGGTCTTCTTCCCCTTCCTCTTTGACCTCTCCTTCTCGGGAATCAAAGGCGGCGGAACACTTCCTAAGAGGTATCTATAAAACATTTGCCAAGCGTTTTCGAACATATCTTCTTTGACATTTTTCGGGGGGTCCGTTCTGTGGATAGTACTACTGTCACCGTAAGAAATAATTCGATATCCACCATACTAAAGTTGCTGTTTGCGGTATCACTAACCGGATTGTTTCACAGCCCGATCGGAATCTGATAGAGGAGGTGTCTTTTCCGAGGCTACAGTTCGAGCCCACTCTTCTGTGGCGGGTAACTCTATTAGTTGCTCGGATCACCCATCCCTGTACCCTTTCCCTCGAGTTTTTTTTCTCGTAACTGGCACTCGGACGAGAGATGACTCTTAACTGGCGGACCAGCTAGTCATAAAGATCGAATGCATTTCCAAGAACATTAATGGTATATCGAGTCCTATAGCGAACCTTATTCACATTCAATAGGTTTGATCTTTTTATCGTTCTTTCAACAGCCTTACTTAGTCTAAACGTTAAGCCTTACGTTCCTAGGCCTCGGCGATGCTGCTACTGTTGGCGGTTCAGCCATATCAGCTATCAGCCGTAAATGTCGCCATTAGTCGCGAGGTCACCTCACTGTTTGTATGTCTTGTGGTGGGACTGCCCACAAGTGGACTGACTGTCATGCTCCTCTCGAGTGTGTCAACTTTAGTGCCGATGTTGCAGCTCCTTCCAAGGTGTGTGATCGTTTCCTGTTTGAAAAGGAAGCACTTGCACTTCGAATCGTGGATAAGATTAGTTTCGAGGGGGAAAATGAGAGGGTGTCCTCCATCTCTGTTCGTCCTGGGGTTTCCTTTGTCTTTCTTTTCTCCCATACTCAACCACCTTGACCTTCTCTTCTTTTTGCGTCTTCTTCTTTAAATGCCGCCCATTCCCAAAGTTCTTTCCACCTCTCTAGTCTTACTGTTAGAGTTTGTCAGTGCTGAGGAGCCTTCTGGAAATCTACCTCCCACCACGATTTCTGGGGAGTCTCCAATGGAGATTTCGCTCTCAAAGTCGGAAGGGCCTGTCGCTAGTGCTTTGGAGAAAACCAGTACTCCTGTCTCAGTCTCTTCTCAGTAGGATTCGGCCGATGCCGAGGCATCATCATGTCTTTAGGAGTGATGCTTCCGCTCCCACGGCTCCTGACGCAAATGCCCGGGGACCGGCGCTTCTGCCTCCTTCGATCCGGAAAGTGTTGCCCTCCCTGCCGTTTACAGAGGTTTTGCCAAGGATAATGTATCTCGACCATTGAATGGTGTCTTTCCATTGATCTCCCCAGTTTGGATCTCTTCGGGGTCTAGAGGGTCCTTCACGATCCCGACGATTCTTGCTACATAAACTGATCCCTCCCCGTACAGATAGGTCTTAACCATTTTGCTCCGGGTGCGGCATATAAACTACACGTCCAATTTGCGTTCAGATACGGTTGTGGTAAATAAACCAACCCCTAATCTTTTCTGAACTCCGGGTGTAGTTTATAAACCAAGGGTATATCCCCTCTTTCCACCCTCTGGGGTTGAAAATGGGGCGATATAGGTATTATAATTCGAATTCATATAATTCGCTTCAAAGCTATGCCCGTAGTGAAAAGGTTTGGGAGTCCACGAGAAAAAGGTGCTTCACCCAAGATTTTCTCCCTCATGTGTGGGATGGAAATTCGTTGCAAGTAGGTTGTTGTGGAATGGAATTGTGGATTGAGGGAAAAGTGAGAGGGGCTTTACGCTCTTTTATCTAAAAATTTCGCCAGTTTGTGTGTCTTTACAAAAGACGATGGAGAGATATGCCGTTCTTTCCCCTCACAAGGGTTCCCAGCCTTCTTCTCTCTTGGTTCGCCGTGAGTGGTCATCATGATAGGTAATTGGGTATGTTCTTTATACCTTCCTTGATGTCTCATTTTCGTACTTTCCTCTCTGATCTCCTTTGCAGATGGTGGCTCTTCAGCTCTAGCTGGAGAGGAGATTGTTGGGATTGTAAAATTGAAATTTTATTAAAAGTGCAGATTTTAGAGAAAATTTGGCAATTTTGAGCAATAACGTCACGCGTTCCATCTGCATACAACAACAACAGCTTCAACAACTTTACTTCCTCTTCTTTTCCTACTCTTTTCCATTACCACGGCACAGTTGCCGTCTCTTCTCGTAACAAACCTGAACTCTTCGCTCAAACTTACGCTTCCAACTCAACCATGGACGACTCCGGTGCTGTTCCTCCATCTCTTATTCCATCTAACTTTGTTATGTCTAAAATTAGAATCTCTTCCAAAGATGCTTTTCTGCCCTATCTGGGGTCAATTCTAGGAAGGCGTACGGTGGGGATGGTGTTCCTCCTGTTGTTCTTAAGAACTGTGCTTCAGTGCTGACACCCTGCCTAGGCAAACTCTTTCGCCTTTGTCTCTCATGTAGTACTTTTCCTTACTGCTCGAAGATGACTTTCATTCAGCCTGTCCCAAGGTAGGGTGACCGCTCTGAACCCTCCAACTATCGTCCAACTGCTTTGATTTCTTGCTTTTCCAAAGTTTTTGAATTCATCTAGGAAGATTCTTAAACATCTTTCTTCTCACAATCTTCTTTCAGATCGTCAGTATGGATTCCGCAAGGGACGCTCTACTGGCGATCTTCTTGCATATCTCTCAGACTCTTGGTCGTCCTCCTTTCGAGATATCGAGATATCCACCAGCTTCCCAAAGCATCCCTCTCAAGAATCACTCCATGATTCGCGTAGGACGAATATGTAACACCTGACCTCTGATCTTTCTACTATCTCTGATTAGGGCAGATAAAATATGGCTTTCAATGCCTCAAAAACACAGTTCCTCCACCTGTCTACTCGTCACAATCTCCCCCACGACTATCCCGTAACCTTCAATATCACACAATTCAATCCTTCCTCTTTTCTTAACATTCTTGTCTTCCCTTTTCTCGTGATCTTTCCTCGAAAGATCACATATACTCTATTTCGAAAACAGCTTCTAAGAAGTTATGTGTGCTGTACAGCTTCCGCAGTTTCTTCACCCCCGCTCAGTTGTTGTCTCTGTACAGGGATTTTTTCTGCCCCGGTATGGAATATGCTTCTATGGGGTGGCTCAACTCCCACAGCCCTAATTGACTAGATGGAATCAAAGGCTTTTCGTCTCATCAATTTCCCCGCTCTGACTGACTGTCTTCAATCCCTCTCTCTTCGCCGCAATGTTACCTCACTCTCTCTTTACTGTCGCTATTATAACGGACACTACTCTTCTAACCTTTCTAACTGCATGCCTCCTCCTTTAAGTAGAGCACGCTACACTAGACTTTCGACACTTTCTCATTGCGTTTCTGTCCAACTCTCTAACGTAAGGATTAATCGGTATTTTCAATCTTTCATCTACTCAACCGATGAACTCTAGAACAATCTTCCTCAATCCATCTTTCCCCCATCTGTGACCTCCAATCTTTCAAACGCAGAGTGTCTAGGCATCTCGGAAACCCTGGACCTTGATTTAGCTCTATTTTTCTTCTATGGGGGGGGGTGCTTTTGTAGGCCCATGGCCCCTCCTTCCTGCATAAAAAATTACACACGCCTCACGCGGGATTACAGGGGTTTCGCCTCTACTTAAGTGTTGCCACGTGACTGTGCCGTAGCACAGAGCACAGTACACAGCATCCTGTACTACTATGCACTTGCGCCGCGCCATTGTTGGGATTACAAAATTAGGGTTTATTAATAAATAAAAACTAATAGAATCTATAATACTTAAATGAAAAACATAAGTTGGTTTTAATAGATTGCTTATAAAGTTAGGAAATAGGCCTCAGACTCGTACGTAACTTTTCGCACGAAGCCAGAAGAACAGGTTCGTTACGCTCATACTCCTATTCACGTTTAGCAAATCAGGTACAGGTTGGCCGTCACGTGATGCCCACCTCCCGTTGCGTCCAATCGTATATTATTAAACAGTATAATTGTCGTAGAATACTAAATCTATATAATTAAGTAAATTAATATCGTCAAACAGGCCAAATAAGTTGGTTAAATAATATACAAGAAATAGGAATTTAATAAAACTTATAAAATCAGGTGTGTAAAAGTGTCGTGTAGTTCCAGGTGCGTGAGGAAAACAGAGAAGAAATGTTCTATCACGACGCAAGGTGGAAATCCGTCTCTTCGAAAGGAAACGTCGGTGAGCGTTGTTGAGAGAGTGGCGAACAAGTTGTCAGTGAGACAGGATTGCCTTTTTTCCTTCTCTTGTTACCTTTATTTCAATTTCTCGATTAATTTAGTAAATTCATTATTCCACCCCACCTAGGCCAACGAATAGGAAAATTCTTTCCGTGGCCCTAGACTTCTATTCCTGTCGCGCGAAGCCTATCCCATTTCTTTCGGCCTACTTGATTTTCGGACAAGGCTTAACCTTGTTATTAATTGTATAACATAAGTGTAAAGTTAATTTAACCTGAGTAAGAACATAAAATTAAAAGTATAAAAAAAAACGATGTTTTATAATAACTAAATTTACATTAGTGGTTTAAAGGTAAATTCTGAAATTAATATAACAATAAACAATATTAGTTAATTAGTTGAAGTCAAGTGAAAAACTAATCCGAAGAAAGACATCAATGGGTTCACGCTATCCCGTAAATTGTAAAAACATCAAATGTGCGAATTAATATCGGTGCATTTATGAACTAAATAAGTGCCTTCCAACCATCACGCCCACCTACCCACGAATGGTATATTGGTTTAGAAGAAGAACAATGAGCGAGTTCCAACATTCACATATACATTCATGGGGTTCACCGGAGGAAGGGACGACACCCCGGGAGAAACCCACCCCGAACCCTACACCATCTTGTATTATGTGATACCCCATCATTGCCTCCCAACTTGATTAATTTAACTAGAAATAATAATTATTGAAATAATAAGGCCACTCAGATACTTAAACACGATAAAACAGTTATAGTTAATTAAAATTTTAGTGGAGAGAATTCAAAATGTCTTTCTAATTTCTAAGTTATAGATATGCATAATGAAAGCATTAAAGAAAGTATGAATTGATGCATGACAAGTGGAGAAGAATGTTCTCGAAGCCGATTATAAAAAGCAGAATGTCGTCGGAAAGAAGGATTCAGACGATTCTATGCAATTCGATTCGGGATATTCAGCACATTCAGACTTCAAGTTCATGCTAGTTTAATGTTTGCTTTAAAGTAGACTGTGGGAAAGTGGAGGCTTCCACCATGAAAATAAGTTTTTAAAATCAGTCGGTAATCAATTCACCCCCTTGGTTAGGGTTGCCAGATGTCCCGGGTCCTGGTTTTCGGCCTCTTGTCCCGGCGTCCACGAAAAGACCTTTCGGGACTATCAAACGTCCCAGTTTCACAAAAAAAAAATCACGTAAAAATATAATATTGCTAAGACGGATTTTACGATGTCGAGCAAAGTTACACGATTGCTTGTTTTTAAATATAGGCAAGGTAATATATACGCATTTGATCAATGTTAGCTTAAATATTGAAAGCCAAAAGATTTATGAAGGATGCTAAATCCAGTGGAAAGTACGAGTGGCTGTGTTTCTTGTTTATTTTTACTCGTAGTTATTTGATGGAAAAAAATTCACTTTATTTTTTTGGTTTGCTTGAAAGAAAATGTTTATTCAGTTTAATTTATGTTCAGAAATTCATTTTGTTTTAGTAAAAATTATTATGTACAAATTTGATATCAATATATGTAAATTACGCCTCAATATATTGAAATCGAAACAAAAAAAAATTATTTTGCCCTCGTGTCCGCCAAAAAATATGGCAACCCTACCCTTAGTTGACGAGAGTAGGATGGCCGCAAAATGGATGAGTGCATATGCAACTGCAATGTTGATCAAATGAGTGCCAGTCCCACCCACCCCTTGTTGCAAAAAAAGTGGATCACCCAAGTAAGCTCGGGGGTGTCCACATAACCTCTTTGGGGGAGAAGCTGGGACAGCCTCACCCCAAAAAGGGGTATGCCTAACCTAAGAGAGAGAGGAGGAGAGAGAGGAAGAGACCATCCAGCGTCTGCGAGATGCAGACGCTTAATGAGAGCTCAGGTATCATCACTTGGCTTAGAACTCCAAATCCGCCAGTTGGCTTAAGCAGCCAGTGCCGCCATGCATTATCAGCCAGTTGGCACAGTGTATATATCATTTGAATAGCCAAAAAGCGCACACAAACTTTCCGACTATATATACGCTCATAGAATCCCTATTATTACACATACATATGTGTGTGTATATATATATAAATATATAAACAGATGCATATAAAGCCCCAATAGCAAAATATATACGAGCATATCCACCACACAAAAAAAAACACAGCACCACAACCAGCACCATAACCACCACTCGTCTAAGTATAGCTTACCATCACCTAAACAAACCCACCACTTTTACTTACCAGCTCCTGGTAGACCGACAAGGTCTCTAAATACGACCCAACAGACAAAGCTATTAAGCATAAACAAATACGTTTATGGGACAAGGGGGGTAGACCGATAACGTCTCAAAAAAAGGGCGACGCTAATAGTTTTTATATTAAGCTTCTCATGGTGGAACACCACGAGACCAATTTGACGTTTGGTAAGCAATCTTTTACGCAAAAATTCAAAGATAAACTAAGTTTAATGCCAAAACAAATTTCCACTATAATATACAATTTTATCCTTAAACTATAACATAAAAAGCATTAATATGATTTTTAAAACAAAATAGATTCTATTTCGGGGTAACTATTAAATTTTTCCTCTTTTGGCCACTTATTTTGTTTCAATACAAATTTATTTTTAATATACATTTTTATCTTTAAACTATAAAAAAAAATATTAATATAACTTTATATTAAAACTAGATTGTATTTCGGGGTAACTATTTCATTTCTCGTCTTTCACCCATTTATTGTGTTTCAATACAAATTTGTCTTAAAGACACCAATATATCTTTAAACTTTACTACAAAAAATATTAATATAACATTATATTAAAAATAGATTGTACTTCGGGATAACTATTTCATTTCTCGTCTTTCGCCCAAATAGATTCTATTTTGGGGTAACTTATTAATTTTTCCTCTTTTATCCAATGATTTTGTTTCAATATAAACTTATCTTTAAAACACAAATACATTTTTAAACATTATTACAAAAAATATTAATATAACTTTTTAATAAAAATAGATCCTATTTCGGGGTAACTTATTTATTTTTCCGCTTTTACGCAACTATTTTGCTTCCATACAAACTTATCTTTAAGACACAATTATATCCTTAAACTATAACATAAAAACGTTAATATAATTTTTTAAACAAAATAGCCTGTGGAATGAATAAGTTATATTTGGTAAATACATGCCACCAGAATTAGAGGCTCGTCCAATTACAACCCAATGGGCGGGGATTGAGAACGAATCCAGGATCTCTGGTTGGCGGAAAGTCTCGCTCTCACACAGGAAACTCGCGTATCGAATATTAGGGGTGGAGCCAATCGGTGTCACTATATAAGATGGAGCATTTTCAGCTGGATCCACAACAGTGATTTTATCAACGAGTAACTACACATTCCCTCATCATGGACACTTCCATTCAGACATATCAGCTTTACTGCTCCCCACAGGTGTTTGAAGTAAACGACCTCTCTGCAGGGGCTACGCTCCATCTTCTTGCCGCGGCTGACCGGAACGATCTTCTCTCCACACAAAACGTTAATGATATCTGCAATGATGCTCCGTTTGAACCAGCAGAAAACTCTACCCTCGAGATGTGAGGAATTATGTAATAATTTAGTTTGTGATTCATTGTCGGGCTATATATGTACAGGGTGTCCGAGAATTATCTACAATTTTTGGCTGTTATTAAAAGTCAACCATGAAGTGTAGAAATTCCAGTGTTCTCCCATTTAACAGAGAATCTCATTAAGTTTTATCTGATACCAAGTTTTGACAAGTTTTTTAGAAATTCCAGTGTGTCCGAACATTATATGTACAATTTCATCTTTTAATAAAATTCTTGATAACACATGTAAAATTCTTAAAGAAGATTATTTAGAATCTGTATTTTCAAAAGTTTCTTTTATTAAAGTAACGTTGTTACAAACATTCGATATGTGCACCATTAGTGATTCGCAAAACATCCAATCGATACTCCAAATGTTGCCATGTACGCTGCAGCATATCCACATCAATTCGCTCAATAGCAGCTGTGATTCTTGCTTTTAAATCATCAATGTATGTCACCCGCGTACATTTCTAAAAGAACTTGTCAAAACGTGGTATCAGAAAAACCTTAATGAGATTCTCTGTAAAATGGGACAACACTGGAATTTCTACACTTCATGGTTCACTTTTAATAACAACCAAAAATTGTACAGATAATTCTCGGACACCCTGTACATCGTATCATTCAGTGCTTAACCCTTGCAAGTGTTAGTTGATTTCTAAAAAGCCATAATAAACGAGGTGAAAAGATATCTGCCCAGGGGTTCGAGACCCGGTGTTGACAGACGATGCATAGTACACCCAGCTAATCTTGCTTTGAGCCCAGTTAGGCAAGTTGCTTTGTGCTTATTATTTGATTCGGGTACCCTATCCTGCATTTTCTCTATTTTAACCCCTTTAACTCTCTCTTCATATACGGGGCTCCACTAAACCATAGCCCCCCCGCCCATGGCCTAAACCATTGGAGGTACAGTAAAACTAAACATACCTTACAAAAGAGAATTTAATCCTGCATTTAATGAGAAACAATTAAAATTTGGTGTTCTCGCCATTGGCTTCCAAGACAGCCTGAATTCGCTTTGGGTAGCTTGCCAAAAGTGACGTGAATAGATCTTGATCGTTACGCAAATTTGCTAAAACAGTTTCAATGTGTTCCGTCATTGTATCCTTCGAAAATCGATTTGCTGCGGGTTCTTGAAACAAGAGACATTCAACCTTGTCCTTTATAACTGATCCAATGTGTTCACAGACGTTCAGGTCAGGAGAATTTCCTGGCCATTCTTCATTTCCAAAGAAATCGCTCTCATGGTTCCGCAACAACTGTTGAGTGGCTAATGCCTTAAAGCAGGGGGCCTTATCGTGCAGAAGTGTAACCTGATCGACATCCATAACATTGTTTGAGTTTCTTAGAAAAGGAATGACATGCTGGGATAGAATAATATCACGAAAATACTGTCCATCCCAACTCTGACCATTTGGCTTCAGCACCCACATGAGCTTCTTTGCAATGAACAAAACAAACACACCAACACAGTCTGGACTTTTTAATAATTCGCGATAATGTTCATTGTCATCGATTTCATCTGGTGTTGTGGCCCACACTCGATCATTTTGGTAGTTAGGCCGACGTGTTACGTAAACAAAAAATTCATCGGAGACAGCTAAATGCATGAACTCATCCACATCCCAATCTTCAAGATAATGGGCAAACCACATTCTGTCATCGATGTTAAGTTGAGTTTTTCTTGGCTTTGGAAGTTCATGCCAAGGCTTTAAACCTTGCCTATGACGGTACAGTCGAATGATCTCACCACTAACGATCTTTCCTCTCAACACTTCGATCTCTCTAGAAAGTTTAGCACAGCTGTTTTTCCGCTTACGCGTACCGCTTTCAATGATGTCCTTTGTTTCCTGAGAGAGTGGCAAATTTGGGCGCCCAGATTTGGTTGTATCCATTTCACATTCATCCAAAGTTTTATTCCAATTTCTTTTGACGAAGTCCTCACTTCTTCGCAACTTTTTGGCAACCCACGAACGTGTTATAAAGGTGGCCCCAGCATCACGAGCTTCGCGAAATGTTATTGCTCGTATGCGATCTATCACACGTTGCTTCTCCGAATCACTAATTAATTGAGAAGCCATTATATTATCACTTTATCAGCTAGAGTAATTTTAATACCTGCAATAAATAAAGAATTTTATATATTTTTATAATCACTAAAAACTATTTCGATATAAGTAAACATGTAAGCTGCAAATGGGGGGCTAAGGTTTTTTGGAACCCTTATATATATACAGGGTGGGCCGAAAGTCTGGATCCATAGGAAAATATTTATTTTAATACATAAATTACAACAAATGGTAAATACTTAAAATGAATATCAACTTTAACTCGTAAATGCGTATCCGTGATACTGTACAGTAGTTCGTACTCCAGTATAAATACTCAAATACTTTTTTTATTTCAGCCCAGAAATGGCTTCGAATCTAACAACAGAAGACCGGGTAGAACTTGTGCTCATGTACGCAAGACAGGGCGCTACACACAGAGAAGTTGCTACCGAATTCAATAGAAATCATCCTGATAAGCATCCAGTAACACATGCGAAAGTTGGCAAGTTGTTTAAACGTTTCAAAGAAACAGGAAGTGTACATGATCGACGGCGTTCTGGTCGTCCAAAAACTGCAACTGATGAAAATACCTCTGCAATGGTATGTGAAACTTTAACGAATAGTCCAGTAAAGTCAACAAGAAGATTATCAAATGAAACATGCATCTGGAGAACGTCAATTCGAAGAATTATTAAAAATCATAAATTCCATCCCTAAGTGTCTCGATGTCAGAGGCCGCCAATTTGAGCATTTGTTATAATTTGTTGTTTATACTGGAGTACGAACCACTGTACAGTATCACGGATACGCATTTACGAGTTAAAGTTGATATTCATTTTAAGTATTTACCATTTGTTGTAATTTATGTATTAAAATAAATATTTTCCTATGGATCCAGACTTTCGGCCCACCCTGTATATATATATATATATATATATGTATATATATATATATACATTCAACTGCAAAGAACACGCAGTATAAATAACGTAAAGAACGACGCTTGTATAGGAGATATTCCGCGCAAGACGAGAGAGAGAGAACGAAACAAATGAAAAAATGAGGTAACCACCTGGGAATCGAACCCGGGATCTTCCGATTGCCGGTCAGACGCGATACCATTACACCATGGGCCTCACTCTTCCAAATGCCGTAATTCTTCTACATACTCGCAGAAACCAATGCCCCAAGGGGGCACCTCCCGCATGCCGTAACATTATATACATTCAACTGCAAAGAACACGCAGTATAAATAACGTAAAGAACGACGCTTGTATAGGAGATATTCCGCGCAAGACGAGAGAGAGAGAACGAAACAAATGAAAAAATGAGGTAACCACCTGGGAATCGAACCCGGGATCTTCCGATTGCCGGTCAGACGCGATACCATTACACCATGGGCCTCACTCTTCCAAATGCCGTAATTCTTCTACATACTCGCAGAAACCAATGCCCCAAGGGGGCACCTCTCGCATGCCGTAACATTATATACATTCAACTGCAAAGAACACGCAGTATAAATAACGTAAAGAACGACGCTTGTATAGGAGATATTCCGCGCAAGACGAGAGTATATATATATGTTTGTGGAAGTATATGTTAACAACCCGGTTAGGCCAGCTGTTTGCTGTTTATTATTTGATCCGGGCGCCCTAATCGGCATTTTATCTTATTTTAACTCCTTGTAACTCTCTCCTCTCATATATACATCGCGGAGTCCTGACATATAATTGCATATTTACTACAGGATACTGTGCTAGGCTTTCTGTAATATATTTATTATATTAATTGTTTCGAGAGTGAATTTTGTTTATCAAATACTTACGTGTTAACATTTATTTAAAATTAGTTTGTGAAATGTTTCATTAGAGTAGCATGGATTTTAATTAAAAAAGATTCAGTAGGGATGAATCGTTTAATATCTGTCAGGTGCTCGATACCCTGTGACGGTGCTTAGTCATCCAATATGATCATTATTAGAAAAATGCATGAGATATCAAAATAATTTTCTGTCTACAACCTATCCTTTCTCCTTATAGGTCCGATGCGGAACTCGATCGTGTTATAGCTACTTTCCGTGACAGCTTTGAAGAAAAGCAAATAGCCGACGGGAATTTGGTGGTTTTACAGCACAGTCAACCCAGTGGCCTGAATACAGAGGTCGAAGTGTTGGCTCACATCCGGTCCAACGATTGCCAGGTCGTCGGGAAAATAATGTAAGCTTTTTTTTTATTTTGGTTAAGAACAAGACACCGTGTATTTTCATCAATTTATTAAATGATAGAAATCATGTTTTATGAAATTAGTACAATTCAGCTTAAATTAGTCACAGAATTAGCATCCATTAAATAAGCTAAAGAGCACAAGACTAACATTATTGGGGTCATCTTATATTTTACATAATATAGTCACAATTATATAAATATATATACACACGCGTAAAACTTTACACAATACATCGAGTGCGCACAAATGGGCACTTTTTTTTTATCTGCATGCACACCATTTTACCATTTCATCAATCAGCTGTGTCGCACAAATCGAATAATTTTTAAAAACTTATAAATCCCTTTCCACGTAACATGTGAAAGAGAAATGAAAGGCAGTACATGCTGCAAATATTACTGAAATATCATAATAAAAACCCTACTCTAATAGACGGTTTATTTCCACAAAAGTTTCGATGCCCACTGGCATCCTCTTCGGGTGGATACAGAAAAACGTTTTTCTGTATCCACCCGAAGAGGATGCCAGTGGGCATCGAAACTGTTGTGGAAATAAACTCTGTCTATTAGAGTGGGTTTTTATTATCATATTTTGAACTTCACGTAGAAAAAAGTGAAGATTTTTGCATTTACTAAAATATCCCTGTAATCGGTGGGGATTCCATTCAATTTCAGGAATATGAACCTGTTCGACAAATTTTACAATAACAGGGTCACTCCAGGGATGAGTCCCCAGTGAATTAAAATAATACATTATTTCCCTATTTTTAAAGTATATTGCAAACCAATGAATCTCTTCGCCACCAACAACATCTGTGTTGACAATAATTCCCCCGCATTTTCTCGTAGTTGGTAATTTCAATGTTTCCTTCTTCGCAAACACTCCGATAAATTTGGAGCGTGTGATTCGGTCACTTTTCATTACTCTCTGAAGTGTATTCGCATCCATTTTAAAAGTCAGTGACTACGTTCCTGAAGCGGTCAATCATTAGCTTGTGACTCGAGGTATACTAGTACACTAATAGGGCGTCTATCGGGTTGGCGAATTCCAATCTGACTGAGATGTTCCACTTTGTTGTGGACTTAAGTGTGTATTTACACTAGCAGATAAGTCGGGTGTGATATCAAACGGGTAAAAGTTAAATTGATCGATGAATTCTTTCTACGTTACCCCAATCCCGAGCTCATCACATGCACCCGCAATATGGGCCAGATTACTATAAGCTCTCGCGCAAAGCGGGAACACAGCGTCTGATGAGTAGTCCGTAACCATAGTCCCACCCAACGCAACACCATTGACTTATAGAGTTATATTTTTAAGGCCGAAATTCTCGAATTTAAAGGCGTTCTTTTTATATTTACCATTCGTCGAAGCGTGATCCTGCATTCCAATTAATAACCTTTTAGGTAGAACTCCCAGGGCCACATTTTCTAGCTGCTTCGAGGACAACCCTGCTGGCACCGTGTATAGTTTGATCTGTACTCTGTTAATTGGGTATTTTACTGTTGCGTGTATTAAATTTTTTTCAATTTCTAATTGTTTAGCAGAGCTTAATTTCACTCGCCGTACGCGCAGATATGTTTCCATAATGTGAATCACAACGGGTTTTCCGCCCTCTTCTTGATCAGGTCCCATATTTATGCAGATCTCAGGATTCGTGAGGGTGAGCTTTAATTTCATATCCACCACATTCATAAACAGTTTCTCCTGGAATGTGAAGTCTGTATGCAGACGTCCATAGCATTCATATATCTTCTTTTTAGAATTTTTAAATTTATCCTTTATACTACTTTCGTCTTTAGTCTGATAATAGCCCTCGGCAGTTAAAAAGGTATCCTTCGCTTCTTTTGAAACGTTGAGGACATTTTCCAGATAGGCTTGTAGGTCATAATAACCCGTTCCTGCCGAAATGTTGACCTGGCTTAAATACACTTCACACTGACTGAATATGGAGTGCGGAAGGTTGGTTTCAGGGTATGCAGAATAATTATCATTGCGGTCCGTTCCATCAGAATGGGCTATACGTAGTTTAGCGTACATGTGCATGCAGCTTGGATCAAAAAAGTATGGGTATGAGCTGGGTATCACGAATTCTATAGGAGTACTCGGGGAAATAATTGTGTTTAATGGGTTAACTGTAATAAAGTAACTGTGCTCAATAGAAACTTGTGTTGGAGGTATATCAAAGAGTGACAGCTCCGATTTACAACATTGTGACCTTCACGGATGGATGAAGCGTGCCATAACGAGTTAGAAATAGTGCCACCTCTCTCGACAAGTAGTAATCAGCCTATGATTCGTGAGAGCAATGTCCTTAGCTTATATCAGTTAAAAAAATTATCAACCATAGGTTTCACTCGCTTAGAGCACGTCTTCAATGTCCTTTTACGTTTAGCGCCACGTATTGGTAACCTCTTCTTCCGGACAGCTCTCTTCTTCTTCCCACCACCACGCATTTTTCTCTTTGCATGTTTGATGATTTCGTCCCGTGTACGTTTTAAATGTGTTTTTAGAGCTTCTTTAGGTTTATCTCCACCCATTATGTCTTCTACCGTGTTAAAACCTGATTGTAACGCTTTCCTCCCGAGGTATCTGGACACTTCTTCAACAATGGGACGGCCGTGCGTAGTATGGTTGAAAAAATGGATCCAAACCCACTCCCACACTGATATCTCACCCCTCGATAGACTATGAAAGGCCTTCGGATCATTATAACTGAATGCGACGAAAGTGTAGCTCCACTGTTAAGCTCCCATCAACGAATGGGAAATTTTTTCCCTCAATCGTTCTTATATATATTGAGATATTGGTTAATAGATTAGTCGCAACATTCACATAATGGGGCTTGTCATATGTAATGCTCAAGCTCTTCCCTCTATGGTTGGGAATGTGTGCAATGCGCAGCAGACGCGCCTGGGTGTCCCCAACAAATTGATGCTCCACGATATTGCTGTAAATATAGCACATGTCTGGGGATGGATAGCCATCACCCAATTTCTCCAATTTCAACTGATACATTAAGCTGGACAAGTCAGGTTGTGCCTCGTGAAAGAAATCTCTTTGGAGCGCTACTCCATATCGGCCCTCGGTTATAATTTTGAACAGTCCTCTGTCTTTAATATTTCTATTATCCTGTGATTTTAGGGTCAGAGCATGTGCAGGGGTTTCTTTGTTTACGATTTCGTATACTAAATCAGCCGTAAGATTTGAGCTTTTTAAACTTCCGTTTAAGTCTCTCACAACATCCTCGGCGGCATCATAACGACCCCGGCCTAGTGTTACTACTGTAGTGTAATACAGTGCCTCCCCACTCCGGGCGGCACGCATGGTTTCATTCGTAATTACCCCGGCCTTTTCACACTCATCACGATCTCTAAGAACCGTAAAAACGGGTTCCTTATAATCAGTATTTAAGAAGCTGGTGGATAGTTGAATTTCGCATAGCCCCACCTCATACGAATCACGTTCCAATTCAATGGGCCCATGGAGTTCTGTAACAAAGTTGGCTAGGGTATTGTTAAGATGTACAGACAGAGAAGAAGAGGACGGGAGTGTGACATAGAAGTGGTTAGGCTCCGTATTGTATACTATTTAAGCTTCATTTTTGCAGCAGCTTTTATATAGGTGTTGAAGCTTTCTGGGCACCCTAGCCATTTCACCAGGTACATTTTTCTCTTTCCTGAACCTTTGCTGCCTAAAACTTTTTCAATTTTAAACACATTTTTTCATAATTAAATGTCACTTTCTGCAACTCATGGCGGTAAAAGCCTCCTGCGATTTCTTCCCCATTCAAATCTTCAACGTAATACAGCATTATCTCACCTTTAGGTCTCATAGCCCTAACTTTAAAAATCTCACGTGTCCAGCCTTGCTCAAAGCACTTCGCAAATTTATTTCCCGAATACGATAGCCTTACATAATCACTGATTTTGAAACGCGTAGATGTGGCAGTGCTCTACGAATATCTCACCTCACGCTCTGTGTGCGTACCTCTCTAAAACCTCGCTAGGTGTTGTCCCAATCGCGCGATGGTGTGAACGGTTGTATGACGAGACCAATGCTTCCTGAATGTTTATATATCTGTATGTGTTTTTCTGTGTAAATTAGCGATACATGCGTTCCTTTATGATACGTTGAACTCTTTCAACTAAAGAGGCCTTACGTATAGAAATGCTAGTGTAGTAGCTGATATTAAACTCTGCAAAAATGTTCTGAAAAGCTCGGCCTATAAATTCTTTCCCCGTATCCGTACAAAAATAACCTGGAACCCTGTTGTTTTTCAACATCAGCGTTTTGGTAGCTTTAGCAACTGTTTCAGGCGATTTATTTTTCAGAGGAATTAGCCACAGATATCTAGAGAGTACATCTATTATGAATAGGATGTAGCGATAACCATCATTATATACTGAATATCTTTGCATGTCTGTTAAATCCGCTTGCTAAATAGAATCAACTGAAGCCGCTGTTGTCCTGGCTGTTTTAAACCTTTTTCTCACCGGCTTATAAAGTCTATAAGCATCTTGCTCCTGCAAAAACCTCTCAACATCTTTTTTCCCTACTCCATCAGTGTAAACACCTCTGTACAGTCTATCAATACCGCCATAGGAGGCTGTGTTAGAAATGTCATAATAGCGTTTTCTTAATATGTTAGCCATTTGCGTATTTTAGAGGCATGTGGATAGGGTCGGCCGTTGTTGTTTGGTCTCTTCTTTCTCCTCTTCAGAGATGCTACCTTTGGGGATGATGGCCTACTCAGTTGAGGCACATACGAGACTTGCTCCAAGTCTCTTAACCTATTCAGATTTCCTATCAATGTTTTGGGGACATTTATTTGTTGTAGTCTTGCTTTAATATGCTTCCATCCTGATGGTGAGGGCCTGTCCCACTTTCTCAACAGATCATGGACAATGTTGACGACATTCAAGCCCTGAACCTTGTTCCCTCAACAATGACCTTGCCTGTATCGGTCCATTGAATGATGGGGTCTCACTCGATAGATTATAAAGACTTAAACCCTTATTCCTCATTGTATGTGGGAGTATGTTTTTTAATATATGCTCGATGTGTTGCGTTCCGTTATTCTTTGGTTGGTCATCTCTAACGTCGGCCTCAGGTCCTATGTCGCCATGCTCATCGTTGCTCGCACTGTGTCTAATAACCATAACTGTTTAATAGGCCTATCAATTCGCTTTCCATTCTTTTAAGCTTGCTTTTACGGGGATCTGTAACTGTGTCTGGACTCTTTCAAATTTGCAGTGAAGTATACACCTCGTGCTGAATCATAACCACTTTCTTCATTATATTAATCTAGTCAGTAAAGTTCCCAAAACTGAAAATAAGATGGGGAGGAATGATCCCCCTCTTTGTACAATAATTCGCTTTTTCTTCCTTACAGTTTGACTTTTACGAGCGAGCCTACGTATTATGTTCTTTTAACGACGTAGGCGAGACTTCTGACGGGATCTCATTGGTACATTACATTTTATAACATTAAGGCAGATTTCACAGATGCATTTTAAAAAGTCGGCGTCGATATTTTTAACAAACATCTGCTGGAATGCCCGGGGCAATCGTTGATAGATTTTTATTAATTCACGGTATTTCTTTAGCCTATTTGTCATTCTGGAATATACACCGTTTCAGGATCGTTTGAAAATATATTCGTTCTTAGAAGCACCCTAAACGTGTTTCGCGGGTGAAGGTTACAAAGCAAATATTCGTAACGTTGACTTGTAGCTTCTTTATAAATTTCCAAAAACTCCTTACGCTCATTTGGGAACATTTGACTGGTTAATACCCCAATTTGTGACACATCTCTACGTTGCGCGAATAAGAATAGATATTGCGTATTTAACGACACATCGCGCATGTATCTATTTTTGAAAAATAGATTCTGATTGATAAAGAATACGCTTATGTTAAAATGGTGGGAGAACACTGTAAATGTCTCGGCAAACGTTTTATCCATTTCCAACATGAGATCGTCAATTACAATGACTGTATGCTCATTTCCCTTTAACGAATTAACATCATATACGCCTTTGTGGAACAAAATATCATCTTGGTACATGTTGAACACTGAATGGTATGTCGAATAGCACCATATTACTTTCTGCACAAATTTTGAGAACATCCCCCCTTATCTTTAATGATTTTAAGCATAAACACAGTTTTACTACATCCTGTATTGCCAGATGTAGTACACGTAGACGGGCTCGTGAATCTGAATTTTTCTACACATTCCATTTCTAACACGTCACACCACTAAGTGGAACATTTACAAAATATAATAAAAATTTAAGTGATGTTCCTTATATTCTACAATCTTTTCTTTTTCTTCCAGAGAACCGTGAATGACGACGATGTACAGCACCTCATCGTCCATATTACAGACGACCCCGATGAGAGTGTAGTTATGGTTACAGACTCCACCCCCGGTGACGAACCCTCGCCAGCGATACCTCCCCCACATGGCAGTTCAAAGCGGAGGCACGATGATGAAGAACCTTCCACGTTAGGTATAAAATGTGTCAGGATTGCACCGAATTCTAGACCCCCAGTAATAGAGCCCTAGCCCTCTATGTCTTACGACACAACCTCTACACTAGTTCCCTCCTAAATTAAATTTGTACCCCCCTTATTCCTGTTCAATTCCAGGTACATCCTCCACACCAGCAGCTTCTCGTGCTATAGAGGAAAGTATAACATTCGAACTGGTGCGCACCGTTAACCCCACACCGGCCATGACGAGAAACCATTTAGGGTTGACCATGGAACCCTGTATAGCAACGGTGATGAACACGGACTGCACGCGTAGTTGAACTTATTGTGGAGTTTGCCCTTCAGAACCGCGACGAACGTGAAATCCGGACGAGGATGTCCTTCTGGTTCGGGACAGATGACGGTGATGTAGATGATTTTTGGATAGTAATACCACTCAGACGCTTGGCAGCTGTAGACATAGAATATATCTTGAGTCGTTTAATGCAGGCCTCTCAAAGTAGTGCAACCTTCAATATGGACAACTTCACGGTAGATATTGACAGAGTATTCCGTGTTGTTGGTCATAGCTCCACACCTTAGACTCTTAATTTCAATTCTCAAGCTATTCACAGAAAGCATATAAACACCGAGCCTGGTTGCGGCTTTATAGCAGTAGTCTTAGCCCATGTTAGAAAATCTAGAAGAGGAAGAACCATTGTTGTCCCAAGGCGATATGATGACTAAGCTGATTGATGCAGCATTGCTTGTATATATTAAGTTAAGGTGTATATATATCCATCTCATAATTGTAAGGTTAGTGAAAAAGTGACTTAATTTAGAGCTAGCGTTTTTGGGCTCTTGTGGCAATTGTTTGGCCACTCTAGTGGCATCATTTTGGGGCGCTGCGCGTCCTTTCTACTCGTTTATGGAACGTCGTACTTACAGGGTGTGGTCTTATAGAGAGCTCTCTTGCAATTCAGTTTGGTTGTTTAGATACAAGATTGTTGCATCGTGCAATAGTCCAGGTTGTGTTGTTGTTGCAAGGTTGAGAAAGAAGACCAGAAATAGTGCCCCTTTTGTTTTTATCTTAAATTCATACAACTGAGGCCTAAGGTAGGCCCACATCGAGTCAGCAACCCTGAGGTAGGACCTAATAAGATCTCAAATCCGTAAGTTTTTAATTTTAGCCTAACTTGGGCTGTAGGTTGAACTGGCCCTTTAGAACTTCGCCGTTCACGGCTCAGCTGGGATTTTGAACCCAACAAATAAAATAAATAACATGGTCCTTCGAACCGGATTCTAGCCCAAGACTGAGTCAGTGACTATTTTTCGGCAAAGTTCTGATTGTGCAAATTGTAGCCCAAGTTAGGCTTAGACGGGTTGAGCATTATTGAGTTAAGGTCCCAGGGTAGAAAGTTTGGTCGCCCAATTGCGAAATTTGGCCACTCGTCTGTCGTTGTTTTTGGCCTACATTTTTACCGGTTTGGTTAATTTTGGTTTATTATTGAATTAAGGTCCCAGGGTAGAAAGTTTGGTCGCCCAATTGCGAAACTTGGCCACTCGTCTGTCGTTGTTTTTGGCCTACATTTTTACCGGTTTGGTTAAATTTGGTTTATTATTGAATTAAGGTCCCAGGGTAGAAAGTTTGGTCGCCCAATTGCGAAACTTGGCCACTCGTCTGTCGTTGTTTTTGGCCTACATTTTACCTGTTTGGTTAAATTTGGTTTATTATTCGTAGGCGAAGGTTGCAGACTTCGGTGCACCAGTTACTTGGGTGGAAAAATTGGTATTCCATACTGGTGGTTGGTTAGTACCCCACCTAGCAATTCAGTTTATTTGAAAAAAGCAAAATTTACGTTTGATCAGTTTGGTTAAGTATTTCTGCCAATTCAGCTCATTTGGCTTTGAGCCCAATTGTTGTTTGCATTGAAGATGAGTGCATCTGAATTGAACAAGTTTAAAAAAAGGAGAAGCGCCTACAAAGATCTAATTACAAAGGTCATTGCCACAATAGATTCTGCCATAGAGCAAGAGGATTTAACATTAGTGACTGCGCAGCTTTCCATATTAGAAACTAAAAAGGTTGCTGTAAGTGAAGTAAATGTTCAAATTGAGGCTCTTATAGAAGAGGATGAAATAGAAAATAACATACTTTACTTTGA
Organism: Bathynomus jamesi; assembly: GCA_023014485.1. Classification (NCBI taxonomy): domain Eukaryota; kingdom Metazoa; phylum Arthropoda; class Malacostraca; order Isopoda; family Cirolanidae; genus Bathynomus; species Bathynomus jamesi. Next base: position 748,947 of record JAJOZX010000491.1, read on the forward strand.
AGAGATTATTGATGATATAATTAAAGTAGGCCACCGAGCAAACGAGTTTAGCAGCTCATTACAGTTAGAGACCAGGTCTAATAATGAAACACAACACTCAACAAATGATGTTTGTGAAGTTAAGGTTAACAGATCTGCAGTTCAATTACCGAGGCTTGTACTCAAAACATTTTCTGGGAGTATTCAGGAATGGCAAGGATGGGCAGACAGTTTTCAATCAGCAGTTCATTCTAGTCAAGTGTTAAGTGCGGTGGAGAAGTTTAATTATTTGCAGTCCCTCTTGGAAGGGGAGGCAGCAAAGACAATAGCAGGATTAGCATTAACAGAGGCTAATTATAATGTGGCTTGGGATATATTAAAGAAACGGTTTGGTAAGCCAGAGATCTTAATTAAAGGCCACCTCCGTGAACTTTTAGCTATACCTCCTGTTAATAATCCTAATAGTGTCAAGGAGTTACGGTAGTTATATGATGAATTTGAAGTTAGAACTAGGTCCCTGGACAACTTGGGTGTAGGAATGGAAAGGTATGGTATAATGTTGGTTACTATACTGGAGTCTAAATTGCCTAGCTCAATTTTGCTTGAATTAAGTAGGGGACACTCTACAGAACATGTGTACATCCCCCTTCAGCAGATGTTAAGTCTTTTAGGTACAGAATTAGCAAGACGAGAGGGAATTGAGTTTGCACAGTGGGATGTTAAACAAGGGGACAAGGGCAGGCACAGCACCAAAGTTTCTACAAAAAGGAATAGCCCAGGTACAGTGTCAGCTCTACATGCGTCCTCTGAGAATAAATTAAAGGGAATCAAGGAATGCATATTTTGCGAAGGCAACCACAAGTCATATAAATGTGAGGTGGCTGAGGCTTTACCTGTTGAGGAGAGAAAGGACAGGGGAACTAAGTCTACAGCATGTTTTAAATGTTTTTTGAAAGGTCACAGAGCAAGGTTTTGCAAGTTTAAAATTTTGTGCAAAAAATGTCATGGTAGGCATCACCCATTATTGTGTGAAAACACTCCTAGTAGGCCTACCCCAGAAGTAGAGACATCAGTGGCACATGCCACTGCTATGCAAGGGAGTTAAAGTAAAGGGGGATTATTGCAAACAACTGCAGCCTTATTAATTGGGAATGGTGGAGAAGCTACTGTAAGAGTGTTGTTTGATAGTGGTAGCCAGTGTAGCTTTATTAAGACCAGAATTTCCAGAAAATTGAAGTTTAAAGAACTTAAGAAGGAAAATTTAAGAATTTCTGGGTTTGGGGATTCCGTTCCAAACCGAACCAAATTTAATAAGGTAGAAGTTCTGGTTAAGGGGTTGTTACCGCAAAGTCCCACTATCAAGGTCCAAGCTGTAGAGATTGAGGAACTTTGTACTCCAGTCACTACTTGTTTAGATATGGCATGTATCCAAGAATTGCAAGTTAAAGGAATTAATTTGGGCGATAATAAGTTTGAAGGAACAGAAGATATTAGTCTTTTGATTGGAGCTGACTATTATTGGGACTTCATCACTGGTAATATTGTCCGTACATCTCAAAGCCAGGTAGCTATTGAAAGTAAGCTAGGCTGGATGCTACATGGTAGCTATTGCAATGAAATGGAAATTAAGGCTCTTTTTGTTAATAAATGCAAAAAACTTCACTTTTTTCTACGTGAAGGTCAAAATATGAAAATAAAAACCCCCTCTAATAGACAGAGTTTATTTCCACGACAGTTCGACGCCCACTGGCATCCTCCTCGGGTGGATACAGAAACACGAATGAACCAAAACTCTTCTTTCTCTTCGCCCGTTCCCGCCTCTATGCGGGGTCGGCGTTTCTGACCAGCCTCCTCCACACAGCCCGGTCCTGGGCTTCTTCCCCCGACAAACTCTTCTCCCTCAAATCGTCCCTCACCTTCTCCATCCACCTTCGCTTCGGTCTGCCTCTCTTTCTCCTGCCATGCACCTCCATATTCATCGTTCTCTTACCCACATAATCTTCGTCCCCTCTCATCACATGTCCATACCATTTCAGTCTACTTTCTTGTATCTTCCTCGAGATTTCTCCAACCTTTGTTGTGCCTCTTATCCTTTCATTCCTTACTCTATCCAACCTTGTCACTCCGCACATCCATCTCAGCATTCTCATCTCCGTTACATCTAGTCTTTTCTCATGATCTTTCTTTATAGCCCAAGACTCAGCCCCGTACATCATAGCCGGTCTTACCACAGTCTTATACACCTTTCCCTTAACCCTTGCGCCTATTCTTCGGTCACACAACACCCCTGAAACTTTCTTCCAATTTTTCCAACCAGATTGCACTCTGTGTGTTATTTCTGTGTCCAGCTCACCGTCCTCAGCCACTGTCGATCCCAAGTACGTAATCTTACTTACTCTCTTTAACCTCGCTCCCTCTAAACTAATTTCTGAGTCTTGATTTTCGTAGAACCTCAGGTACTCCGTTTTCTTTCTGCTGATTTTCAACCCTCTGTCTTCAAAAGCCCTCCTCCATTCCTCCAATTTTCTTTCTACTACTTCTCTCCTGTTGCTGCACAGAACAATATCGTCTGCAAAGAGCATACACCAAGGGGATTGATCTTTTATCCCCTGGGCCAACACATCCATAATCAAAACAAAAAGGTACGGGCTCAAAGAAGATCCCTGATGTAGACCAACCCTCACGGGGAACCATTCCGTTACACCTACACTACTCCTAACCTGGGTCCTTGCTCCTTCATACATACTTTGCACCAACCTAACGTACTTCTCCGGCACACCTTTCTCTCTAATACACCTCCAAACCTCCTGGCGTGGCACTCTATCATATGCTTTCTCTAGATCGATGAAAACCATGTGCAGTCCCTTTTGTCGCTCCCGGTGTTTCTCCATCAACTGCCTCAGTGCAAAAATCGCATCAGTTGTTCCCCTACCTGGCATGAAACCCAACTGCTCTTCCCCCACGGTTGTCTCTTCTCTTAACCTTTTCTCTATAATCCTTTCCCAAACCTTCATCGTGTGACATAAGCTTTATTCCCCTATAATTTCCACAATCCTGGATGTCCCCCTTCTCTTTGTAGATAGGTACGAGTGTACTATCCCCCCACTCCTCCGGCATTTCCTCTTGTTCATATATCTTCTGCATCAGATCCCACAATAGATCTATGCCCTCATCTCCCAAACAATTCCACGCCTCCACTGGTATCCCATCCGGTCCCAATGCCTTCCCCTTCTTCATTCCTTTCAAAGCCACCTTCACCTCCTCCCTACTCACTCCTGAAGTTAACCCTTGATTTGGGACACCATCTTCAAAAATAACCCTTGGGTTTTCCTCATTTAACAGATGTTCAAAATAACTCTTCCATCTATCCATGATTTTATCCTGATCCTTTAAGACCACTCCCTGCCCATCCTTTAACTGTTTAATTTGAGTAAAATCTTTACTCGCCTTATCCCTAGCCTTCGCTATTCTAAGGATCTTTCTCTCTCCCGCCGGTGTCTCCAACTCTTTATATACTTCATCCATCGCCTGCGCCTTGGCTCTTGCCACTCCCTTCTTCCCCTCCTTTTTCGCCTGCCTATAGCTTTCTCTATCCTCTTGTCTACCAGATGTGTCCCACTTCTTTTTAGCATCTTTCTTCCTTTTAATCACCTCCTGAACCTCTTCATTCCACCACCACGTCTCTTTATCTTCAGGGGGTCTTCTACCAGATGTTTTGCCCAGTACTTCCTCACCAACTCTCAATATCACCCGGCTGTTCTCCTCCCACCATTCTTGTACACTCTCCAACGACCTTACTTCTTCCAAAACCTTCTCCTCAAATTTCCTTTTCTGGTCTTCTTTCTTCAGTCCCCACCACTTTATCCTAGTGGGAAAAACAGTCCAGGGACCGACCGTTAAGAAATTCGCACCTAGGTTAGATCCCATTCTCCCGACACAGGAAGGGCATTTTCATTAAGTACATTCGCGCAAATTTAAAACTATCTTCCTGTTCTAAACATACAGATTCTATTATATTTTTCTTACATAATTATTGAATTTATTATTAATTTTATTACATTTAATATTGTATAATTATTTATTACAGAAATTATAAATTTATTATTACATTGGTTATTACATTATTGTTTATTATACAGAACTTATAAACCGAAAAACGAATGAAAAAAGCCGATTAGGAAACAAACCAGAGAAATTCGCGCCTAGGTTAGATACCGTTCTCCCGACACTGGAAGGGCATTTTATTACAGGCTCTGCTTATAAGTACATTCCCACAAATTAAAACTATCTTCTTGTTCTATACATACAGATTCTAATATTTTGACATAATTACTGCATTTATTATTACATTTACATTTTTTTAACATTTAATATTATTACCTTTACCCTAATTATTAAATTTATAATATTACCTTTATTATTACATCTGTTGCATTTATATTTATTTCCACATTTATTACTTCCATTATTACATTTACTAAAGGCGAGTAAGGAAACATTCCAATCCAGAGACATTTAAGAAATTCACACTTAGGTTCGAACACGTTCCCACGACTCCGTAAGGGATTTTTTGACTAAGAATCTCATTAAAGGGTCTAACTTATAAGTACCTTCGCACAAATTAAAATTATCTACTTTTTCTATACACACAGATTCTATTATTTTTCTTTTGACATAATTATTACATTTATAAAGTACCTTACTTGATTCCCAATCTATAGCATGATTATTTTGGCTGGCGTGATAAAAAATGACATTATTAGTATTACAACTTCTGAAGGCATATTTGTATTCTTTAATACGGGTTTCAATATTTCTTCCAGTTTCTCCCACGTATACTAAATCACAACTTTTACAGGGAATGCTGTAGACACAGGCTTGTTCCTCTTTTGCCACGTTATTCCTAACCAATTTACTTTTCACGGTAGACGAATATTTGAACGCCAAAGCAAACTTAAAATCTTTCGTCAACGGTTTTACTCTTTCTAAGCCGGCAATGTAAGGCAAACTCACATATTGTTTTTGGTTAACTGAAGGTTCCCGAGGGGCATAAAAAGTTTTTCTGGCTTTAAAATACGCCTTTCTGATAAACGACTCGGGATATTTTAAATCCTTAAAAATGTTCCAAATCTTTGAATTTTCCGGGTCCAGCAAATGTGGGCTACAAATCCTGAGTGCTCTTAGAAACATGGAAGAAATAATTGAGCTTTTAACCCCTTCATCATGATATGAAAAATAATGAATGTACGAATTACAATGAGTAGGTTTTCTATAAACCGTGAAATTGGGCTTTCCGCTTTCGTTAATGACCAAAACATCTAGAAAAGGTAATTGTTTGTCGTTTTCCCATTCATATTTAAATTTAATAGAGGGAACAAGATTATTTAATGACTGAAAGAAAGTGTCAAAGTTGTTCCAGTGGTCAGGCCAAAATGAGAAAATATCTACATAACGAAACCAAATTAGATTCCTGGGACATATTGTTTGCAACAATTCCGACTATGTCCTTAGATTTAAAACGGGGAAGAATGATCAGTTTTGACGTTGAGTCCTTGTTTACGAAAGTTCCCATTGATGATGTACTTAGTTTTTTAGATAGAAAATTGCCAACATGTAACGTAGAACTAGGCATGCCCACATCTGTATTTTTAGAACTGATAAAACTCTGTGTCACCAATAATGCCTTCTCCTTCGGTGAAGAATTTTATTTGCAACGTTTTGGTATGGGAGTGGGGTCTCCTTTATCCCCAATACTGAGTACATTATACATGGAATACTATGAGTCGGAATTGTTGCAAACAATATGTCCCAGGAATCTAATTTGGTTTCGTTATGTAGATGATATTTTCTCATTTTGGCCTGACCACTGGAACAACTTTGACACTTTCTTTCAGTCATTAAATAATCTTGTTCCCTCTATTAAATTTAAATATGAATGGGAGAACGACAAACAATTACCTTTTCTAGATGTTTTGGTCATTAACGAAAGCGGAAAGCCCAATTTCACGGTTTATAGAAAACCTACTCATTGTAATTCGTACATTCATTATTTTTCATATCATGATGAAGGGGTTAAAAGCTCAATTATTTCTTCCATGTTTCTAAGAGCACTCAGGATTTGTAGCCCACATTTGCTGGACCCGGAAAATTCAAAGATTTGGAACATTTTTAAGGATTTAAAATATCCCGAGTCGTTTATCAGAAACGCGTATTTTAAAGCCAGAAAATCTTTTTATGCCCCTCGGGAACCTTCAGTTAACTAAAAACAATATGTGAGTTTGCCTTACATTGCCGGCTTAGAAAGAGTAAAACCGTTGACGAAAGATTTTAAGTTTGCTTTTGCGTTCAAATATTCGTCTACCGTGAAAAGTAAATTGGTTAGGAATAACGTGGCAAAAGAGGAACAAGCCTGTGTCTACAGCATTCCCTGTAAAAGTTGTGATTTATTATACGTGGGAGAAACTGGAAGAAATATTGAAACCCGTATTAAAGAACACAAATATGCCTTCAGAAGTTGTAATACTAATAATGCCATTTTTTATCACGCCAGCCAAAATAATCATGCTATAGATTGGGAATCAAGTAAGGTACTTTATAAATGTAATAATTATGTCAAAAGAAAAATAATAGAATCTGTGTGTATAGAAAAAGTAGATAATTTTAATTTGTGCGAAGGTACTTATAAGTTAGACCCTTTAATGAGATTCTTGGTAAAAAAATCCCTTACGGAGTCGTGGGAACGTGTTCGAACCTAAGTGTGAATTTCTTAAATGTCTCTGGATTGGAATGTTTCCTTACTCGCCTTTAGTAAATGTAATAATGGAAGTAATAAATGTGGAAATAAATATAAATGCAACAGATGTAATAATAAAGGTAATATTATAAATTTAATAATTAGGGTAAAGGTAATAATAATAAATGTTAAAAAAATGTAAATGTAATAATAAATGCAGTAATTATGTCAAAATATTAGAATCTGTATGTATAGAACAAGAAGATAGTTTTAATTTGTGGGAATGTACTTATAAGCGGAGCCTGTAATAAAATGCCCTTCCAGTGTCGGGAGAACGGTATCTAACCTAGGTGCAAATTTCTCTGGATTGTTTCCTAATCGGTTTTTTTCATTCGTTTTTCGGTTTATAAGTTCTGTATAATAAACAATAATGTAAGAACCAATGTAATAATAAATTTATAATTTCTGTAATAAATAATTATACAATATTAAATGTAATAAAATTAATAATAAATTCAATAATTATGTAAGAAAAATATAATAGAATCTGTATGTTTAGAACAGGAAGATAGTTTTAAATTTGCGCGAATGTACTTAATGAAAATGCCCTTCCGGTGTCGGGAGAATGGGATCTAACCTAGGTGCGAATTTCTTAACGGTCGGTCCCTCCCTGGACTGTTTTTCCCTCTTGTTTTGGTTCATTCGTGTTTCTGTATCCACCCGAGGAGGATGCCAGTGGGCGTCGAAACTGTCGTGGAAATAAACTCTGTCTATTAGAGTGGGTTTTTATTTTCTTCTTTTTGTTAAGATTGAGGAGAACAGCCATGGTTTGGAAAGGCATTTGAAAGCGTTTTGGGAACTTGAATCCATTGGCATAAAGGACAAACAGGCAAGTACAGTGAACAATGATGTTTTAGAGCAATTTGAAAAAGGGATTGGGTTTAGAGATGGTTGCTATGAAGTTGGCCTCCCTTGGAAGGATTCTTGCAAACCTGGGTCAAACCTTCAGCTAGCTAATCGGAGGTTGGAGACTTCATTGTACAGGCTAAGAAAAAATGAGGAGTGGTTAATTGAATACAATGAGGCCATCCTAAGCTATGTAAGGGAGGGCTATGCTGAAAGGGTGCAAGGTGAGCTGGTGAACCAGGAGGCACATTATCTGCCACACCATGCAGTGGTACGGCGAGACAAAACTACCACCAAACTGAGAGTAGTTTTTGATGGCTCAGCCAAGGACAAAGGTGGTGTGTCCTTGAATGACTGTTTGGATGCTGGGCCAAATTTAAATGCAGATTTATTTTCCTTGTTACTGAGATTCAAGTTTGGTAGAGTAGCATTGACTGCAGATGTGAAGCAAGCTTTTTTGCGGATAAAGTTAAAACCAGAGGACAGAGATGCAGTAAGGTATCTGTGGGTGGATACGAAAGACTTGTTGGAAAATGAACCTAAGGTTCAAGCATATAGAATGAAGTCAGTGTTGTTTGGCCTCAGCTCTAGTCCATTTCTGTTGGCAGCTACTATGCAGTACCATTTTAAGAAATATTCTGAAGTCTATCCTAACACTATTGAACACATAAAGAAAAATTTTTATGTTGATGATTTGCTGTGTTCCGTGGATAATACAGAAATGGCTAAACAGATATTCATGGAGGCTAGAGCTGTAATGAGGAAGGCTGGCATGGAGCTTAGAAAATGGCAGACCAATCATTCTCAATTACAAGAGTTTATGGGTCAGTCCTGTGTAGTACCTGATGCAGCAGAAAGTATTGAGGATTCTGGTATTAAGGAGTTGTGGGCAATAGACGCAAAGGTGCTAGGCATTGTTTGGCAGCAAGGAGATGATTTGTTTACCTTCAATGGGAAATCTTTAGTAGAGCTGGCTGAGAATGAGACAAGGTGGACAAAACGTACAGCTCTTAGTTTGGCTTCAAAGGTCTTTGATCCTCTTGGATTCCTGGCTCTATTTGTGATAAAGTCAAAAGTTTGGTTTCAGAGCCTCTGGGAAATTGGACTTGGTTGGGACCAAGAGTTACCTGATCATATGGTGGTAAGGTGGAAATATTGGTTCAAAGAATTGGCACATCTTGGAGACATTGAAATCCCAAGATGGTACTTTGGGGAGTTGAACAATAGTCCAGACAATTTGGAGCTGCACATCTTTTGTGATGCAAGTGAGGAAGCCTATGCAACTTGTATTTATATAAGAGGCGCATTGCAAGAGGAAGTAAGTTGCAGGTTGGTTGCAGCAAAGAGCAGAGTAGCACCTTTGAAAAGGCTTTCTGTTCCAAGGTTGGAATTGATGGGTGCCGTTATTGCTAGTCGGCTTGCAGTTACAGTGCAAAAGTCTTTGGCCCTCTATGAAATTCCAAGCTATTATTGGACAGACTCCACTATAGTTTGGCACTGGTTAAGAAGTCAGGCAAGGAAATGGAAACCATTTGTTGCCAATAGGGTGGAGGAAATTCAAGCGCACACAGATCCCAAGCAAAGGAAGCATTGTCCAGGCACCCAAAACCCAGCTGATTTACCAACACGAGGAATTTCAGTGAAAGATCTTGCACAGTCAAGTTTGTGGTGGAATGGGCCAGAGTGGCTAAAACTTGGAAGTGAAAACTGGCCTTCTAATCAGCCTATTGTAGGAGAATGCCAGGCTGAAGAAGCATGGGTGAGTGAGGTGAGAAAATGCGCTGTGAACAGTTGTCAAGTTATGCAGCAGGACCCCATATTGAGGCTTGAGGACATTAGCAGTCTGAAAAGATTGTTAAGAGTGACAGCATGTGTATATAGATTTACCAACAATATTAAGGGAGAAACAAGAAGGGAAGGAATTCTGAACAGTAACGAGATTCAGCAAGCCAGGAAATACTGGGTGGTATATGTGCAGAAGGAAAAATTTGGTGAAGAGAGGGAATTGCTCACCAGCCATCCATTACAGGTTCTACCAACACATTCTGCTCTCAAGGGTTTGGATGTGTTTTTGGATCAGGATTTATTGAGAGTAGGATGTAGACTACAGTTTTCTGGGCTTCCAGAGGAGAAAAGACATCCAATTTTGCTACCTTCTGGGGGGCACTTTGTGGACCTTTTGATCCTGGATACTCATCATAAGCTGTTACATGCTGGAGTTAGAGAAGTGATAATAGAGATCAGACAACAGTTTTGGATTCCCAAAATTAGACAAGTAGTAAAAAAGGTCTTGCATAAATGTGTGGTTTGCAAGCGTTGGAGTGCAAAGCCTTATTATGAAAAGGTGGCTCCACTTCCAAGAGAACGGTGTGTCTATACTGCCCCATTTGATGTAGTGGGAGTAGACTTTGCAGGTCCAGTCTATGTGTATGAGCGAGGGGAGTCTAACAAAGGTTATATATGTCTTTTCACATGTGCTACCACCAGAGCAATCCATTTGGAGTTGGTAAGCAACTTAAGTAGTGATGTATTTCTTTTGGCCTTTAAAAGGTTTGTGAACAGAAGGGGTTTCCCAAATAAAATCATATCGGATAATGCAAAAACCTTCAAAAAGGCTGCAAAGGAACTCCAAGAAATTTGGTCCTTGCTAAAAGAGGAAGGATTCCAATCCTACTTTTCACACCAAGGGGTACAGTGGGAGTTTATTGTTGAGAGAGCACCATGGTGGGGAGGATTTTGGGAAGGGCTAGTGAGAAGTGTAAAGTGTCCATTAAAGAAACTTTTAGCTAATGCTCATTTGAGCAAAGAAGAATTCTGCACTGTTTTATGTGAAGTAGAAGCAATGGTGAACAGTAGGCCTATCACTTTTGTTTATAACAGTATGCAGGATGCGGAGCCATTGACACCAAATCATTTTCTTTGTGGTAAACGATTAACATCAAGCCCCAGTGTGCCAGAAGACTTGCAGCCTATCCAGAGCACTCAAGGAGAGTTAACCAGACGGTTCAGGTACCTTGAAGAGCTACAAGATCAGTTATGGAAGAGGTGGCAGATGGAATACTTGCCAGAACTCAATTATTACCCATCAGGCAAGGTAAAGGGCTCCAATGCAAATTGTATCAAGGTGGGAGAAGTGGTAATGATTGGGGATGAAAGATCAAGGCAATGCTGGAAGCTTGGCATAATTGAAGAGTTGTTTGTTGGCAAAGACAATTTAGTTAGGTCTGCACTGGTAACGACTTCAGGAGGAAAGTTAAAGAGACCTATACAAAAACTCTATGCTTTAGAAATCAGCACAGATAGTCAAGATGAAACATTTGAGTTACAGCCTCATGGAGAAGGCTTGGCTAACCTTGCAGAAGGTAATGACAACAATGCCTCTTCGGTGGGGAGTGTTAGAAAATCTAGAAGAGGAAGATCCATTGTTGTCCCAAGGCGATATGATGACTAAGCTGATTGATGCAGCATTGCTTGTATATATTAAGTTAAGGTGTATATATATCCATCTCATAATTGTAAGGTTAGTGAAAAATTAACTTAATTTAGACCTAGCATTTTTGGGCTCTTGTGGCATCATTGTTTGGCCACTCTGGTGGCATCATTTTGGGGCGCTGCGCGTCCTTTCTACTCGTTTGTGGAACGTCGTACTTACAGGGTGTGGTCTTATAGAGAGTTCTCTTGCAATTCAGTTTGGTTGTTTAGATACAAGATCGTTGCATCGTGCAATAGTCCAGGTTGTGTTGTTGTTGCAAGGTTGAGAAAGAAGACCATAAACAGTGCCCCTTTTGTTTTTATCTTAAATTCATACAACTGAGGCCTAACGTAGACCCACATCGAGTCAGCAACCCTGAGGTAGGACCTAATAGGATCTCAAATCCGTAAGTTTTTAATTTTAGCCTAACTTAGGCTGTAGGTTGAACTGGCCCTTTAGAACTTGGCCGTTCACGGCTCAGCTGGGATTTTGAACCCAACAAATAAAATAAATAACAGCCCATATGTTTACTGTTCTAAATACCTAGGTCAAAAATATTTGGTTGCCTTCGGTTGTGCAGCGTTCTCGTAAACTGGTTTCAGATTGTAAGCTTGAGTTTGAGTGTAATATGGGTCCTGAAGAGGTGAGAAGGGTAGAGCAGGAAATGAATGTTCGTGTAGTTGTATTTGGAATGGATGATCGTCGTAGGACTGTGTATGTTTTTAAAAGCTGTGTGAGAGATCGTACAAGACCTCTACTTATTTTAGGATTGTCAGGAACAACGTATCTCCCCATCCGCAATATAAGGGACCTTTACGCTAGTTATGATAAAAGTCGAAAATATGGAAGGCATCATGATTTGTGTAAGGGATATCTTGAGTTTGCGAATGATATAGTGAAACATTGTAAGGAATGCCACATGGTATGTGAGCAGTGTAAAAGCTCCAAATGAGAAAGTCGTGTGATGAAATTCACTGTCCTACATGCCATGAGAAATATAAGGCGGATGGAGTGAAGTATGTATATTATATGAAAGACGCTAAGCTAAAAAATAGACCTTGTATAACTGTGTACTACGATAGAGAAACTTACACAAACTCTTAAACGAAAGAGGTTATCCCACATCTAATTGTAAGCCAGACTATCTGCGATGAGTGCATGGAGGTTGAGTGTGATAAGTGTCACAAATGTGGTAAACGGACAAACGTTTTTAAAACGATCGCACACGACAGCCCTGTGAAACTCTTTGTGTCCTATATTTTCAAGTTAGCGGACAAGTTCAAAAAAATGACTGTGTATATTCTTGCCCATAACGGGGCAAAATTTGACACACAGTTCCTTTATAAGGAACCGATTGAACACGAGTCATCAGAGATATTTACAGGCCACCCCTTGAAAAGGGGAAACAAACTTATACAAATGCAGATAAGAGGTAATGTTCAGTTTAAAGATACTTTATTATTCACACCTTGTAAACTAGCTTAGCTACCCAAGGAGATGGGTGTAGCCACCGAAGTTTCTAAAGGGTATTTCCCTTACACTTTGCTCACTAGCGAAACTTTAAATTACGTAGGACTACCTCCCCCAAAACATTACTTTAACTACACCAACATGAGTGATAGTGAGCGTGAAGATTTTGACCACTACTACAACAGTTTTAATGAAACTAATCCATAAAATATAGCTGATGAATGCGAGTGTTATTGCGTGAATGATGTGCGCGTGCTTAGAGTATGTTTCCAGGCCTTTAGAAGGATGTACATAAACCATTTCAAATGCGATCCGTTCCAAGTCGCAACCACGATCACCCCATTGTGCTTTACGGTGTTCAAGAACAATTTCATGCCTAAAGACACCTTAGGAGTCATTCACAAGATCTTGTGGGAGCATGATTATGATGCACGGATAGAAACAGATGGACAGTACCATGAAGAAATAAACACGATCAAGCGTTCAGTGGTGCTGGACCCTCTCAAATGCTGTGATAGCTTGTTCGGAGGGCATACAAACCCATTCAAGCTATACTTTCCGCCTAAGGAGGGCGCGAAACTCCATTACTACGACTTCTGTTCTTTATAGCCCTACGTGATGAAGAACAATCCGTAACCCGTAGGTGCACCTGAAAAACTGGGACCTCTCCTGCCCACCATCGAGGAGTTCACAACAAATTTGAACAAGTACTATTTCGGCCTTTCTTTTGTAGACGTGCTCCCCCCTCGCGATTTATGGATGCCGATCTTACCCGTCGTTATAGATCACAAACTCATGTTTCCCCTGTGTGTGAAATACGCTGAGAATAATGGGTCATGTAATCAGCCAAAGCTGGGCACTTGCGGTTTTTTTTGCGGTACTGCGGTACTGCGGTACTACCGCACTACCAAACCGGTACCGCATAACGCAGTACCGCAAAAAATGCGGTAGCGGTACTGCTGTACTTTCAGCGATCCTTTGCGGTACTGCGTTATGCGGTACCGGTTTGGTAGTGCGGTAGTACCGCAGTACCGCAGTACCGCAAAAAAAACCGCAAGTGCCCAGCTTTGGCTAATCACACACCCAACCAGCGGAAGATCAGAAGTGTATATACAAGTCCTGAGATGTCCCTAGCCGTCCGCCATGGTTACAGAATATTGAAGATATATGAGGCGTGGAGGTTTCAGAAGCTACCCAACCTTTTCACGCCGTATATAAATACTTTTTGAAGGATAAAGTAGAAGCATCAGGCTACCCGCGAGGAGTTGAGAGAGAGAGGGTGAAAAATCGGCTTATATTCACCGTTACCGTGACCGTGAAGGAATATAACTTGACCGGACCTAAATTGTTAAGAACCCTGGAAAGCGTTTTAGTGCAAAGTTATGCCTAAATAGTCTTTGGGGCAAGTTTGCACAGAATACAGGTAAGGGGAACGTTCATTTGGACCAAAGTTATAACGAGGTGTGGGATTATGCCAATGCCCCCGATAAAGAGGTTATGGAGATCGCGAATGTTGGTACACGTATAAAATAAAGTATAGCATCACCGAACTGGCCACAGACACCTCACGTGTTACAAACATACCTGTAGCTAGTTTCACAACGGCATACGCACGCATCAAGCTTTGGGGACTACTGCATTCTCTTGGGCGGAGGGTGCTGTACGCTGACACAGATAGCATAATATTCACAGAGAGGGAGGGTGAATACATGCTGCCTATTGGGGAATTCCTCGATGAGTTGATTGACGAGATCAAGGATGAGTATGGTGATGGAGCATACGCTGACTCCTTTGATCAACAGGGCCAAAAACTTATGGGGTACAGGTGAGGGTGGGGAAAGACCTGAAGTATATATTGAAGGAGAAGGGCATCACGCTTAACTGGCGAGCCGACGGGTCGTTAACTTTGACTCGTCGATGGCGCTAGTGTGTTTAGAAGATGAGGGTGACCAACCTCCCCAACTGAATGTAGTGTGGCTCACACACAATAGACTCAAAGTACCGCCCACAAAATCAACCATCACCTTGCTTACAAGCAATACAAAAGAACACCAGATAACTCCACCGATTACACTAAACAACACCAACATTCCCCATACTCACAGGACCAAAATACTTAGGGTCACATACAACACATCATTATCTTTTGCAAACCACATTCAGGACATTAAAAACAAATGTACGTCAAGACTTAACACGCTTAGGGTACTTACAGGCACAAACTTTGGACACCAGCAGGAAACAACATCACTCATATACAAGCAATATATTCGCTCAGTTATGGACTATGCTAGCCCATGCATGGCACACATTTTCTCACACACACGCACAAACACCTTACAGACAATACAAAACAACGCACTTCGTATCATTACAGGATGCACTCAAACAACACCAATAGAACACCTGCACACAGAAACAAAAATACTGAAAGTTAGGGAACATTTAGACATGAGGGGAACACAATTCATGGCAGCAGCGATAACTGACCCACAACACCCTTGCCACTACATGTACAATCATGCACCGACACCTCGCACCATTAAGGTAACAGCAGAGAGACATTATAACCAATTACTCCATTCCATACCACGCCCCACAGACATCACACAGTACAGAAAACACATACACACACACCTAACCCACAAAGCACTGACACGACTCGGTCCGAATGCAGTCCTAGGTGCGAAGCCGCCACCCACTAACAGGGCAGGGATCAGCCTGAGCAGATCGGATCGAGATAACTTAGCACGATTCGGATGTGGAAAACACCCCAACTTACGGACATATAAACACAGACTAGACAACTCCACAGACGACACCTGCCACCTGTGCCAGGACACACCACAAACAATTGAACACATTATGACTGACTGTACAGCTCTAGCACAACAACGAACACAACATAACATCACTAGTGCGCTGAACCTTTGGTCCACTCCGGAGAGGGCAATCGGTTACCTGCGTGCCGCCGGCTTGCTCGATCAGGGTGGGCTGATCGGCTAAACAACAACAACAACAACTGATTGTAGGAACCCACACTGAAACTAGGGGGCGTGAAGGAACTTAAGGGCACAAAGGTGTGTCGTAACACCTATAGGAAACGTCACCAGGTGCCTGGCACCTATGATACCGTACCCTTTGGGTACATAGTTCCTGAATGTTATATATATGTCTATTGTTAACGATATGTTTATTTATTATGTATATTTGAATATGTGAATGGTTCAATTAGGGTTTAATTTTCTCTTTTGTGTTTTTGCGCGCGCGTATGTACAGGAGAAAAGTCCTAAGCTCCGCCCACTCTAAGATCAATCAAATGGTCACGTGACTCCTGCTACTACCTTGGCATATCTCTACCCCATGCGTGCTCAGTTTGCGGTTGCAATTCCTGGAGCTCAGACGTGTATTTGAAGAATTCTCACGTAGACGAAAAATAGTGATGGCGACTTTTGATACTGCGTGTTCGACGTTTATGAAGTGGTATTCGGTAAAGTCAGAAGATGTGGTGAATACTGAAACACGGCCTAGCCCCCTCTCCTTTCAGACTTTTAAGGCTCCATTGAACCGCGCGAAGCTTGAGGAACAAGATGTTCAAATACTCTATGGATATCCTGGCAAGAGCATTGCCGGATTTCACGGCACGAACGATGTAATGGGCTACGTTGTAGGGTGAAACTGTATAAAAGCGTACATATAGCGTGAGGTGAAAGAAACAACGCATGCAAAAGAGAAGCAATGGGTATGGGTAGTGAGTCTTGTTGAAGAGTGGTTTGACAGACGGTATTATGTCATGCTGCATCATACCGAATACGCGTACCCTGCGGCTGAGAATGTAAACCTTGTCATCATGGACAAGCTAAAGTACTTTTACCACTATATTCTAGTAAATCATGAGGAGGTTCACAGTGAGGTTGTGGCTAGAGACCTGTGTGCGTTTTTAATAGAATTTAGAGACGAGTATCGACTGTTAAACAAAAAGGATAAATCCAGGCATATGTTTCACTCAAATAGTGCGCCGGATTGTTAATGTGTTTAGTTTGTGAAAATGAACGTCTAGTGCGCATTCCGATAAAACATTAAAAGCGATATTGACCCATGTATCGGAAAATTGCCCGGTATAATGGGTACAAGTACTCGCGTGATTCTTTCATGATGGAACAAACCCATACACGAAATATTAACGTTTGGTATGACTCACTCCTCCACACCTGTCCCCGAGCAAAACAGCGCACCGGTTGCTCATAGACATCTCAGAGTTTGACCCGACTGGTTGTGCACTCTCACAATAGAAAACGATGGAGCTTCCTTTCAGCAGCATTCTCAATGCCGTGTACGATGTGTTCGTGTCGAAGTCATTGCGTGTGTTCAGACGTAAAACCGGTGCCATTAAATATGTACTTGAAACGACTTATAGACAAGCAAACTCTGGTAAACGTAATGTTGTTTATTTAATTGTTGAGGAGATGAATAAAGTCTTCGTGATAGTTGAGAAGTGGGGTGAGGATCGTTATGAAATACCTGCAGGTGTGGGTACAAGAAGAGAACAGATTAGTGATACCCTTCATATGCCATTGTTTGTACGTTGTGTATAAATAACGATCAGCCATGCATTGATATACGACTGATGTGGAAGAATGCATCTGATAATAACGTTCTTGTCCCCACGCGAAACTGCTACATCCTCGACAGAATGTTTGAAATCGTTGGATTCCGCAAACTAAAACCTATATTAGACCCACGTGTTACGGATATGGTTTATTTTGATACGGTTCTTGAATACGCATACACCGCTCTGCTCAACGGGTTTATCAAATATAGGAATGAACATGGCGAGAATGGTCTAGAGCTGGATGCTTATTTAAATGGTTTAGACTCTTCGAAATATCATGAACTTTGGTACAAAGGACTTGAGCGGTACAGGGCAGAGCTCGCCTACACTGTTCACCCTGAAGAGTTGTATCTTTATATAATGAGGTGCTATCGTTACGATTTAGAAGATTATTTCAGCTGTCGCTCTCCGTTGTGAAGAAGAATTCACAATTGAAAAGCTCGGATCAGTAAGAAAAAACCCTCGATTGGAAAAGTGTTTATAAACTTGAATTTAACAATGGTGTTGTGACTAACGACGCCCTTTTTGTGCATGCTTTTGATTGTATTCTGTCCGTGTTTAAAGATAACTTGCTAACTAATTGTAAGGTGGGCAGAAAAATAGTATTGAACGAAATGAAGGCCCTTTACATCGAGTATATGCACCCGCATACCTTGAGTGGTGAAATAATGCTAAATCGTATTTATTGTATAGTACAAAGCAACAATGATTTAACTGTAGACTCGATCACGTGCGAGTTTAGTATTTTAGTTAAGCGCGGAAGAACATAAGGTGTATGTATTTTGATTTTATATAAGTTTTTCTGTTTATATATATATATATTTATATATTAATGGGTATATAGTTTTATCCTCTACTATTACTATTTTTATATAAGTTTTGGTGTTTATATATATAAGGGCAAATTTTGGTTGATTGGGTGGTTCTTATATGTATAGAAAAAATTAAATATATAAAATTTCGGGGTTTCACCCCTGCATTTTTTTCCTATTAATATAAAACGTGTACCAAAGAAGTTTTATTAAAATCAATTAATATTTAAGGGTGCCTCATAAGCAGCCATCCCTACTAGGCCAAATCTACTATGCTTTCATTCCTAAAATATTTAGTTCAATTCAGTTTCTAATTAATAAGTAGTAATGTCTATTTTAGTTTATGCTGTTCTTTAACTGCTATTATTTGCCCTTATAATGGAACGCTAATAAAAAATTCGTATATTTATGTTTCACTAATTAACTAAATTTGAGTCTTTGTGCCGGACCAATAAGAATATTTATAATTACTTGAGATTTTGCATATTTTTTTTTTGTCAAATGAAACATATTGAGCGGGTGAGACGGTGAAATTTGCAATTTAGAAAAATAAGAACCACTCTAATATATATATATATATATATATATATATATATATATATATATATATATATATATATATATATACACCAAATGGCTGGTTACGCCTTCTCGGCCGACTGACGGATTTCTAATCGAACTGTGAAGAATATCTGAATAGCGCAATGTGGCAGCTCAAACGTTATATATACACATACATCTGCCATTTACGCATTCTAAGTCTTCTAAGCCAACTGGCGTATTTGGATTCTAAGCGAAGTGATGCTACCTGAGCTCTCATTAAGCGTCTGCGTCTCGCAGACGCTGGATGGCCTCTTCCTCTCTCCTCCTCCTCTCTCCTCCTCCTCTCTCTCTCTCTCTTAGGTTACGTACACCCCTTTCGGGGGTGAGACCCCCCCTCCCCCCCGAAAGAGGTTTGGTGGACTTCCCCAGCTTGCTGGGAGAATTGCCCCTCTTTTTTGGGCATCTTGGTGGTTGGCACTGAGGGAGGGGGGTTGGCTCCTTGCACCAAATGGGGTGGGGTGAGTGGTACTGGCACTCATTTGATCAACATTGCATTTGCATATGCACTCGTCCAATTTGCGCCATCCTTCTGACGAGACTTCTCTGCTTAGTCCTTCAGTCATATTTTAATCTGTGAACTTAAGAGAAAAATCAAAATTTCATTGTGTGTTTCTTTGTGTATTTTCATTGGCGGATCCAAGGGGTCTGAGGGGGATCCAGCACCCAGACTGATAGAGAGGCTTCGCATTCCCGATGATGTTTCCAGTCTCAATCAACCACATTCTCTCTGAGTAGACAAGTGTGCAAGAGATAAATATGACGTTTATTGCATATCAATTTAAGGTGGGTTACAAATATATACATTTCTATGGGTGCAGGAGATTGTGCGTGTACTGTGCCTGTGCTATGGCTAGCATTCACTAAAACCAGTGCGATGCCCTTGTTTTTCACAATTTTTTGGATTCTAACGGATAACCGTCGTTTTAGACGAGTCTACATTGTGCATTGTCTTTGTAATTAAGTTTAGCCGAGTGAATTCGGAGTTGTCTCGTCTATTTTATTTGGCGGCCATCTTGAATCTGTCGCGGTCGCGTCCAGTCTATTGATGTTATTTCATGTCATGGAGGTGATGCCGGAAAAAGTTGTTGACATTTTTGCCAACAAGAAATCGACGGATCCTCCTGAAGTGAAGAGAATTTGTTTGGCGGTCTTATGAGATGGGACTATCCATTGGCACATTTTTTCGTTATTCATTCCTCATTGTAATTTTACGACATTTCACAGATTTATAGTAATGGCACCAAGCTAAAGATTGGATGTTGTAAAAGTAATTTTAGTCATCTTATTAACAAACAAGTCTTCTTTTTTCTGGGTTTGGTTGGACAGCAAGCTAAAATTGGCTGTTCATTATTTCTATTGTCAAGTGAATGTTTTATGGATTCGGTTGAACATTAAAAGAATTATAGATCACCTATTCTTCTAATAAATTAGTAATCATTGAACATTAAACTTATTGCCGAGTGTTTTTGTGGGTTGGGTTGCATGCTTTTTAAGTTGGTTTCACAACGGCATCCCAACCCAACCAGCAGCCCCAAACAAAAATCCTAGATCCAACACTGTGGTTTATCAGTGACTTCATTATGTAATTATACTATTCTTGTGTAGGCCTAGCCTTGTAGTAGTGCTCAGTGAGACCCTATAGTAAATTTAACTGAATCTAAAAGTGACAGTGACATTTAGTACTTAATAGTTAAATTGTTTGTGAACCTATAATAAAACTGTTAGCCTACACGTAGTTCTGAGTTTATATGAGGTTATATACGGCGCACGCTACACTTAGTTTTAAGTTAAATTCATCTTCGGCAACGTTACCACCTTGATGTTGGTCGGTCATACTACCATAACTATCATTTTCGTTGTCACCTTCGGTGCCACCTTGTTTGTGAACTCCACCTGATGAGCCCAAAAATTTCGCGACCTTTAACCCCTCTGGGGTGATTCCTTGGCTAACAAGATGGACATTAGACACCTTGCTGTCGTCGCTGGTGGAAGATTTGGACTTGGGAATTTTGAACATTGGTGAACCAATTCACTTTCATGTACAGACTGGTTCCTTTAATGTTAATGATCTGCTCCCTCGAAGTTCGATTGGTTTTTAATTGATAAGTGGCAGATGATCTCGATGGCAGCGGCCACTTCCATATTTGGAGCCCTCCTTGGCATCCGGCTAGTTCTTCGCCAACAATTCATCCCCAACAATTCATAGCCAACAATTCATAGCCGTATACAAATCAAGCCCAACAATTCATAGCCAGGAAAATTAATAGCGGCTTTAACTTAACCTGAAAAAGTTACTTAAATTACAGAAAGAGAGAAATAAATATAAAGATAAATTGAAAAATACTGACTATGAATTGTTGGCTGACATATAAAATTAAGAAGACGAATTTTATGTGACGTAATTGACGACCTTGAAACATAAACACAAAATGTTTGTATTCGTAAATTGTAACTTGTAAATTGTAAATCGGGACTACCTACGAAAAACACATTTTCCGTTTTAAGCGGAAAAACAAAATAAAACGGAAAATGCCCGGTTAGGTCAACTGAATGCCCGGTTAGGTCAACTGAATGCCCGGTTAGGTCAACTGAACGCCCGGTTAGGTCAACTGAACGCCCTTGATGATTGGTTAGGTTAAGTTGTGATATTTTCGTTAGTTTAAATGAAAATGACGAGAGCAAAAATACATAATAAACAGTATATATATATAAAATTGTTGGGGATGAATTGTTGGGGATAAATTGTATACGGCTATGAATTGTTGGCTACGAATTGTTGGGGATAAACTGTTGGCGAAGAATGTTTCGTAATCCGCCATCCTTGTCTTCATGTCTCTGTATGCTCCTAGACAATGCATATTGCCACTGTTTAACGATCTCGCAATAGTGTCCTTATCTGAGAAAGGATACCAGTCTGTAGACTCGCCGTCAGTCTTTCTTGTCATTTGTCGCAATAAATTCCCGCACTCCTATGTCCACCGTTTGGAATCAAGTTCGTGATGTTTCTGGGAAGTTCATTCAGAGCCGTCCACCGCTTCTGGAGGTGTATGATGTTTCCCTTGCCAAAAGAAATTTTGTGACACACATGTTGACAACCATCTTTGTGGGTGTGGGTCGTTCGACAGACAGCATCGAATGGTAGGCGCGCGGGTCCTGACCTTCTCGTTGGGAGGTGGGGAGATTTATAATCTTCCTTTCTCTCTGTGAAATCTCCGGTCTGCGCTGTATTCATGTGGTGACACGTCTCCTGACTCGGAGGCTGTTTCATATGGGATCCTCGCCATCTCCGTGAAAAGCCTCTGGTATTTTTCTTGACCTTTTAACATGGTTTATCGGGAAGATGACTACGGTTCTCCCTTTTACCTACCAGGAAAGGATCAATCATATCTTATGAATTATCGTCCCATAGCTTTGACCTCGTGCCGGTGCATGTATTTGGAGAAAACGGTAAATGTTCGGCTGGTCTAGTTTCTAGAGGTTGCGCTCTACCACTGACATTTTGATCCTACTAGAATCTACCATCTGCGAAAGCTTTGCTCCCAAGCAGCATTTCGTGCGCGTCATACTACTTGGTGGTATCACATTTCAAAAGAGCTTTATGCCGCTGGGGTTCATGGACGTTTGCCCTTATTCATTTTTTTTGGGGGGGGTTTCGTGTTCGTGCAGGATTCAGTCTTTCCTGTAAAGGGTGGAGCGTGTTCCGCAGAGAGGTGTTCTTAGTGTCATTTTCTTCTCCGTTGTCATTACCAACATCGTGTCGGACCTTGCCGACGTATTTTTCCGCAGCTAAGATGTCATTGGTTGAGCGTCGCCTGTAGACTGTTTTGGATCTGATGTCTCGGAGGACGGATGTGCATGGATTTCAGTTTCAGGCTTGGGAAAGGGTAGCCATGTACTTCTGCCAAGTCCAAGGAGTTCATCGGGACAAATACCTCTTCCTTTATGTTTGCTGGATTCCAAGCAATAAAGAGATATGTTTCCTAGATCTGTTGTCCGATAGGGTGCTGACTTGGCATCCTCATCTCCAGTTCGTTCCTTAAGGTTTCGTGTCTCGGAACACTGAACCAGCTGCGGGGATGGCTCATTCTTCTCCACTTGTATCGGGTACTTTTTAGGCGAAGTTTAACTACAGTGCAGCTGCGAAGTCTATTCCTCGGCAACAATTGTGCAGCTACGAATTCCGGGTGCAGTGCATCATGTTGTTGGTTTGGTTACAAGGTTGTTTAGGTCCTCTCCAGCTTTTCGGTTATTAGCATTAGCCCCCTTTTAGCTGGGCGTTTCAAATTTCTCGTATACCTGCTGCACTTGACATTTCCCACAGTTCCGCCATGGGAACTGACGCAGGGTTCTCTTTCCCAGTATTTTACGGTGTCAAGTCTGATATTTCGGGTCGTAGACTTCATTTCCTTTTGAAAAATTCTTACCTCCATGCAAATTAGGTTTCAATATTTAAGAAGCTGTTTTTAATTGACTGTCGTGGGCGACGAGTTCATTTTTGTTGGGTAACTGCCCATGTAGCAGTTAGGGGAAATAAGAATGCGGACCAGTCAGCAACGTAAAGCCTAAGTAAAGCCTAAAGCCAGTAAAGCCTAAAGCTTAAAAACCAAATAAAATAAAATAAATAGTTCAGCTTCACAATTATTTATGTCATTGTACATTGTCAAACCAATGTGTTTATTTTATTACTAATAAAGGTTATTCAACTCAAAAAAACGTCTGCTGTTTCCCTGAGACAGCGATATTGGGATGCCATTGTTCCGCCCAACAAGAAACGTGCAGTCTGGAATTGGAGTTACCCCAGTATGACTTGACGGTGGGAGACTGCCTTTGCCTGCCTTCGAATTGGTCACACTTGCCTTACCCATGAGTATTTGATAGAAAGAGTCTTCGGCCCCACTGTGAAGACTGTTTTGTTTCCTTGACAGTGCGATACTTGTTTGTCGAGTGTCTCAGCCTTGGAAACTTATGGCGGTGCCATTTATCGAAACACTGTAGAGAGATGTCACCTACCTCATCTCTTCAGTGGTCGATGCTGATGCTTGCTATTGGCAGTGAGATTTGTAAGTTTGTTGAAGAATCTAATTTCATTTTTTGTAATTTTAGCCATCTTTCTTTTCTTGCTTTCATTGTCACCTCATTCGTTCGTTAATTTTTTTTAAATTTTTTTCTTCATTGCACAAAGGAAATGGAATGAGAATCTGAGAAGTTTGCGACTCTAAATTAAATCGGGTTTGAAATCAGTATTTTTCTTTTTTCAGGGACGGAATCGGAATATTTGGCTCCGTATTTGTGATTAGACTTTGCATGAGTTATTTGGTTCATTCAAAGTATGAATTATTGATCTGCAACGGAAGTAGTTTAGTTTATACTGGCAATTAGTATAGGCATGCTCTGCCGCTCATTAACAGAAACCGTGTTGATTGTTCAGAATAGTTCTGTAATTTTGCGAGTAATAAAGAGATAAAAATAAAAAATATCAAAGTTAAGTTTAGAGTTTGTCCCAAATGTTAAATTGTTTTAGGTACCTCGAAAAACAGACTGAAACTAAGTTATGAGATGTAAGTCCATTCTAATTTAGTTATCTATTCCATATAATTTGCTTAGTTTAAAAACGAAGTTTAAACAGGTCAGAATAGAAAGTTTCTCCATTTCACATCATTATATTAGAACTAATCATGCAAATGAACTTTTTACTAATGATTTAACGCTAAAATTTAAATATAATAACGCAAAAATGAATAATTAAGCAGTAAAACAATTTTAAATTTTCGACCGATATTTTTGGTTGAAAATATTGATTTTGAATGTAACTTCATATTTCAGTTTGTTTTTATATAAAAACAGAATTGGAATCAGATTCGAGTTCGATTTTTTCTTCCAAAATTGGAATAAAATATTTTTGATTGAAATGGAACTAGACCACAGCAGAACACTTTTTCCTGCCAGAATTGAAGCTAAAGTCAATTTCCTAAAGTTGATTTTGTCCATATACGTGGCCAATGGCCAGGTTATTTATGACAAATTTCAGCGCTCCGGCAGTAACACGAATGCCCTTTCTGCTGAAACAGAGACAATTGTAATCAATGATATTTTCATGGACTTTATTATTATTATTATTAATACTATTATTATTATTATTAATAGTAGCAGTACTAGTACTAATAGTAGTAGTATCGGGTAATGGAACAAAGTCGATCTGCACAATGTCGATAGTAAAAGTTTAGTTGAAATTAGGTCTGGTTATGTTACTTTACACTAGGTTAGATTAAGTTAGTCTGGTTAGGTTCTGTCAGTCATTTTCATTGAAAATCTGAAATTAGTTTTAAATGTGAACTCCATATATTTGCATAAGGTAGAACATCGACATTATAAAATTCGATTTTTTTCATCTAATGAATTATTATTATTATTATTATTATTATTATTATTATTATGTACGGTTACATATATATATATGTTAAACACAGACCGTGCATGGAACAAGGAACTCTTCTGGGAAATTACATCCACTATAGTTCGAATAAGTAACGGTAAATGACAACTACTATAGTTTTTTCTTTTTCATGATGGAAAGCGCAACGTGGGCACCGGGTTACTCGCAAAGAGGCCCCAAAATATAGCTTCTCTCACCAGCTATCTGCAAAGCAGATAGGATCCAGCTTTGGGACAGGATCTAGGGTTTACAGCTTACACCTAGCCTACGACATTCAGAACCTCAATATACGCAAGAAACTCGTTGCATTCACGTCGGATTGAATACATCAAAGAAAAAGATAGCTGGTGAAGGAAGCTATATTTTGGGGCCTCTTTGCGAGTAACCCGGTGCCCACGTTGGACTAACATCATGAAAAAGAAAAAATTAGAGAGTTTGTCATTTACCATTAATATTCGGACTATAGTGGATTTAATTTTCCCAGAAGAGTTCCTTGTTCCATGCACGGTCTGTGTTTAACATATAAGTTTCTCAGGGGACCATTCTGAGTTTGTGTGTGTGTGTGTATTACCTTTTACGTTACTAACTTCCATAGAATTCCGGTAATCTCTATGGGTAACGTAGACGTCTCGGTGTTCCTCAAACAGTATAATGAGGTACAAAAGTCGATAGTTGAACTGAAACACCAACACGTGTTGTCAAATCAGAAAAACGCGATTTCACTAGAACAATTCCGGTCAGAGTTAGATACGTTGAAAGAGACGCTCCTCCCAAAGCCCAAAAACTCGGAAGTAGTTCAGCAAGCCAGATCTCCAAGAAGCGCGTCGGCCAGCGAGGGAAACGAAATCTCCGCCTCCAACTCTCCCCCCTGAAGGTGGGATGGAAACGCAGCATGCAGGGGTAGCGGTGAACCCCCCTCCCGTTCAGGAAAGGACCCCTGCTCCCGATTTCACAATGAGGAACAGGGACGGTCCAATGCCGAGAGACGAGGCATCATTGCCTTCTTCCCTGTCTCCCACTGCAGAGGAGAGGTGTTCGATTACGCCTCGCTCGGAACGCAGTTCCCCCCCCCACCCACCGAAGAAAGAGGGGCACGCGCGGCTGCCAGGTTATAAACACCGCTATCAGACCCTCACCAAGCCACAGAGTAAGGGAGGGGCCTCCTATTCCCCAGAGGTTGTGCCACCCATCCCCCAGGCAGGCGAACCCTGCCTCAGGGAGATCGAGGGAGGAGGACGACGGGTGGGTAACTGTTAACAGGCGCCCTTCCCGAAGGGTTCCTCAACCTGTCTCCCCGGCGAGGCCACCGATGGGGAATCTCACCCTCTTTGTGTCGCGAATTCAGCTCTCGAACGAGGCAAGCGATATTCGACACATGATAGAAGAAGTCATTGGTGAACACAGTATATTCATAGTTAATAAACTAAACACGAAATCTCCGTATTATAACTCATTTAAAGTAATAATTAAAGGTGTAAATGCGCATTTCAACCCGTATAATATGAGTTAATGGCCAGACGGTATTATTGTTAAGGAGTTTATTCATATTTCCAGGAGATTTGATAACAGGCAAAATAATAATAATAATAATAATAGGCGCCCTAACGGTAATACCTGAAAGTTGTACTGCGTATAATAATAATAATCTTACTAATAATAAATTCTCTCTCAGTCATGGCGGATAACTTGTTGAAAAATAGTCTCATATAATATAAGGTCAGTGAGGAATTCCACTGTAGATGTTCATAAAATCTGCGACAGTGCATATTTGATACTCCTGCAGGAGCACTGGCTACCTAAACGAGAGCTAAAATTCCTCTCTACCATCCATGATGACTTTATGTACCATGCGTCATCAGCAGTAGACTTGTCAGATGAACTAATGTACGGTAGGCCTTTTGGTGGTGTTGCTTTCTTAATAAGGAAAAATTTGTCAAAACATATAAAAATTTTAACAAGCGATAATGTAAGGTTGCTAGGCATTGAATTACAAGTGAACAATGATTGCATATTAATTGTAAACTGCTATTTACCATATAACAACGGCAGTAATCTAGATGAATACATTGATTTGCTGTACAAAATTAAGTCATTATCAGATAACCCCAAATATTCTCACTGTATAATAATGGGGGACTTTAACGCACATGTGAACTCGGAATTCTTTGTAGAATTGGGTAACATGCGCGAGTCGGCCAATTTAAGTATAAGTGATGTAGATGTATCAGGGGTAGCCAGTGGTAATTTTACATACATTAGTGATATGAGTGGTACCACCAGGTGGAGTGATCATTGTCTCACTAGTTATAATCTAAAGGATCGAATTGTTAGAGTTCATATTCTGCATGATTTCCTTCTTTCTGATCATGGCCCATTAGAAATATTAATTAACGTGACCAATTTCTGCGCAACACGACTTAACTAATTCCAAAATTGTAATCACAAACCGTAAACAAAAAGGTAAGCTGAGACAGGAATAACAGTGGAAGAGACGAAAAGAAAAGAAAAATGAGCCACCCGGACAGTACGATCAATTTTGAAATATTTCATCTCCGACGGAACGAACGAAAGCTAACGGACTAACAACTCGCGCAAAGAAAGATGGAACAAACGACTCTCGGAAAAATTTTAGTCAAGACAGAGTCCGACTCTATGGGAGAAAATTTGAGTCGAAACGGTTTTAAAAGTCGAGACTCCAACGAAAAGAGAGAAAAAAAACAAAATTTTGAACGCGCGCTAAACTTACAAAGACTCTTTAGAATTTCGAAAGTGAGACGCCATTTTGAATTACATTGACCATGAAATTTTAAGGAATGGAAATCGAAATTTGCCTGCAAACGGGGTACACTCTGCATTTTGATATTTTAATAATCAAAACAGAATATTCATTAATGCTATAAGCTATAATACCGGTAGGTAACACAATTTAAACCGAAATAATAGGCCCGTGGGTGTAGGCCCCGTGGATGTAATAGGCTCACTGCATGCCACCAAATGTAGTGATTGCTTTATTTATTTATTTAATTTATTATATTTACTTATTTCTTTATTTTTATTCTCGTTATTCCGCTTTACTTATACCTTAATCACATCTTTACACTCTTTTCGCTATAATTGCTTTATAAATATGGTAGCCGGCCGAGCTGGAAGAAAACCGTTAGGACAGGGCAAAGGGGGAAGGGGTTAATTACATTCTTTGTTACACTTCTTAATACTTTATTCAGCCGAAAATGATTTAGTTAAACGGGGTAATGCGAAGTGGACGAATTTATAATACTTAAGTCCGAGTAATACGAAAGAATATTCCTACTTTAAAATTACATTGTCACACACAGGAAACGCCCTACCCAGCCCAAGCTGTCCGAATGACTGGAGGGTATTTTTAGAAACCCAGCCTTCGCGGGCCGACTCCTTGTGTTGCCCATTCGTATTTAATAATTTTTATAAACAAACCATCATTTATCTTAATTTTTATATATTAAATATTATTATCTTCATTAATCAAACATTATTAAAATTCTTAGTTAGACATTA